>CM065054.1:34283531-34306031 GCA_032883995.1 Coronaproctus castanopsis | reverse complement strand
AATTATATGCCATCAAAATGGCGGTAATGGATATTTCAAACATTGTCGTTTGACCAGTCGTTCTTAATATGCACAGACTCTCTTGCATTACAATGCCTTAGTGATCTTCATGATCCTAAATTACACCCCCTGGCTAAAGAAATTGGTCATTTGATCATAACTTCTAGTAAACATGTAGTTTTCACATGGATTCCATCGCATGTTGATATACGAGGAAATGATCAAGCGGATAGTGCAGCAAGAGAAGGCTCATTGCTTCAACCATTCCCGCTCCTGCCTACACAAATGAAAGATCTCCAGACTTTCATAAAATCTTCAGTGCGTAAATCATGGAACCTCCAGTGGTCTGCACTTCCACTCACCAACAAACTGCGATCAGTTCGAGACACTACATGCCTCCCGATTCCATCTCACTCGGCAAACAGAAGAGATGATGTACTTGCTCGTCTGCGCCTAGGTCAAACTTATATCTCCGCACACAGCTATATCCTACAAAATCTTCCTCCTCCTCTTTGTTCAACCTGTAATATCCTCATTACCGTTGAACGTATTCTCCTTGAATGTGTACAATTCAACTCCCAACGTTCTATCCTCGACAAACCGCTCGGGCTCCTAAACATTCTTTCCTACACGCAAGATGCTTCCAATAGTTTATTAAATTTTCTTAAATCCTCCAATTTATATAATCTAATTTAACAATCCGTACTTTCAATTTATTCTTCCAACTTTCTACTGATTCTCACTAACCTTACGTTCTCTCCTTTCCCGTGCCTCTGGCCTAGGTGCAGTACATGGCACGTAAATGTACAGGTAATCTACAGGTAATCTACAGGTAACTTTAACTTTATTAAAATATAATGAACAAGAATATAAGGGTTACACATCGCCAATTTCTTGCAAGCAAGAGAACTAGATACTGTTAATGTAGAAAGAAATCTGTTATGAATAGACAACCTCAGGTTTTAAGTGATATATATATATATATATATATATTACATATATATTAGGGTGTAAGTTGTAAGACATTAAGAAATTATAAGATGCAATTTTTATTGACGAACATTGAAAAATGCAAACTACATAGGTATTGTTGTTTGTAAGGACGCAGTACGGAAGTGTATGTTTTTTTTATATACGAAAAAATAACGTCATAAGGAATAAAACATTACTCAACATCATCACCATTAAGTGTCGTCTCCGCATTGGAGGTAGGCGACTACTTATCTATACATAGATTGTTGTTCAGTGTATAAGTAGCGTACAAGAAATCATAATATGACGTTAGCGCAGATAGACACACACACGCAGGAGAACTGATTGTAATCGTTTTGTTGTCACGAGACAATACAGCCCCGTGTGTTTTTGTAGTGTACTATATTGCTACTAGCGCGCATATAGTGTTGTGCTTGATGGTTTGCCATTGTTTTCCATGCGATAATATTAGGATTATTTATATTTTTATTTTCTGGTGATAATTTTTACATCTTCTATCGTATTCGAACCCGGTACCATCCGTGTTCGAAGTCCGTGCTCTAGCCATTAGGTTATTCCAACGACAAAAATTATTATCAACAATTAATAATATATTCCAGCAACTCATAATGATGTTTGGTTTACAAATTAGAAAGTTTTAACGATTCAATTAGTATTGATGAAGATGTAACGGACAAAGTTACTAAGCAATTTCATTTCAATACATAGAACAAAAGAAGGAACATGCTCGTCCAATTCTGCAATGAGCGAAATGTATTCCTATTTAGTGTCAACATATTTTTTCGACTGCCAAATTATAGGTTGCACGACATTAGATACCAGTGTTTGGTACAGCTTACAACCTAGTTGTTTTCATCAAGATTAATTTTAAACACGCATTCATCCGGTGATGCAAACTTCGATCACAACCAATGAAAAGAATTATTTGAAGACTCGAATTAACCCGCGATTCGAATAAAAGTAAGCGGTACCAGTATATATATTAAAATTTAATGTTTAACCAACGTCTGAAAAATATTTTTAAGGAAAAATAATTTATCTCTCATCTGTACAAGTTTATCGGGTGGTTAATATGATTGAAAAATCCGTGGAAGAAAGAAAAGTTTGTGATGGAATATTTTTAGACGTAGGTTCAATTCAATTCAATTCAATTATTTGACATGTCACGAAGGGCTAATTCAGAAAATTAAACATTATTTCCCATATCACTTGTCAAAACTGTTACAATCTTACTTGAAAGAAGGGTACTTTTGTATTAAATATGACGATGAAGAATCTGATATTTATCCAATAAGATCAGGTGTATCTCGAGGGAGCGTAACCGTTGTTTTATATAATTTATGCGGCACATATTTCCACTTCTGCAAATGTTGAAGTAGCAACATTTGCTAATGATACAGCTATCCTACGTGTAGATAGTTCCCTTGTAAACGCACGCACAAAACCTACAATCAGCAGTAGAAGAAATAGCAACAGAGTTTAAAACGTATAGCAAATTCATATTAATGAGGACAAATTAGTTCGGGTAATATTCACCAACAGAAGAACACGTTCAACAAGGACCGTAACCGTAAATGACCTTCAAAAAAATAAATAAATAAATAAAATACCTTGAGATAAACATGGATTGACGGCTAACATGGAGTAATAAACATTTAATTAAAAAACGCAATAAACTCAATATTAAATGGAAACAAATGTTTTGGCTGTTAACGATCAGAATTGTCAATGGAAAACAAACTGTTATTATACAATCAGATCATGAAGCTAATTTAACTATACGGCTGTCAATTAGGGGGGGTTGTGCGAAAAAAAATTGCTATTCTACAGCGAATGCAAAGCAAAATCCTCCGAAATATTGCTAATGCGCCCTAGTATGTAAATAATCTTATATTTCACGACGATCTTAAGGTGAAATTCGTAAAATGGTAAATCGCAATCTAAAAGATATATCAACCGTATAGAAAAACATACTAATTACATGGCGATCTCCCTAATGGGGGTAACTCGCTTGAATACGGTCGACTAGATAGAACGAAACCTTTGAGCTTAATATTAAGCGTGGTTAATATATATACAGTTAAAAGTTTTAGCATCCATCAATATGGATGGAATGCTACTCGCGATATAGTACGCGTATAAATTACAAAACTTACCAAATAGCATTAACTAGGTGTAAGTTAACCAAAGCATTTAAAATTTCTATTTAACTGAAACTAGCTTAACTTTGTTCATAGAAAAATACGCTAGCTATTGCGTAGAAATGACGTTTAATAAATGTAGTTATCCCCCCTCCCTTAAATTATTTCAATGCAAAAATTAATTACCAATCGGTAAGTAAAATTGCGAAATATAAAGTTATCTTAACAAATATTTTATAAAACCTTCATACGCTATACGAAGTGATGAAAAATTATATAAATATTACCTGAATACGATTTACAAAACGGTATACATTGTGTTAAGCACCAATGTTACGCGCATATACATATATAAAAATCAGTACCGGATCTAGCTCATTTGCTGCGGGTGGAGTAGATTCGCGGGCGGCAAACAGTAAGAAGTCAATATAGGCGTTTTTTCATCAGAAAATGCGATTTTTTGGGGATATTTCGGGCTTCAAATGAAACAAAGAAAAATTGCCATCTAAGCATGCCGTATATATCAGCTGATTCAATTTGCAACGTGCAACAAGTTGGTTGTATTTTAAATTGAATTGAATTCGCGTTGAATTTTAAATTTCTTAAGTAAGTCTGTCAGGTATGTTAATTTACGTGTATTAAGTTAAGCGTTGGTTAAATTTAGTAGTGGTCTATAATCACACAGACAATGAATTTGCTTTTGGTCTAAACTTACGGCGGCATAAATATTACCATTAAAATGCATTTTTTATTGAACTAATCGACCTATTTTATTTTTTACGCATTTCTTCTATATATATATATATATATATATATATACCTCTGGTCGGTGTATTTCAAGGATGCAATCGATGGTTTCTTACTGCAGGTATTCATTTAATTTCAGACAAATCAGGCAAATCCAAACAGAATTATTGGTGGAAATTGTTGAATAATAAGCCTAAGCCCGATTTTATCAGGGTTTTTTTTTTTTAAACGATGAAATTTGAGGAAGGATCTTTTTAAATTCTAAAAGTTTTTTTTCACGTTTTAAATGTATTTTCTTTTGTATAAATAATCGAATTAATCGCGAGTAATCCATGACCAAGAAAGCTCTTAGGTGCGAAATATAGTAAACAAGATAGCACGTGAGGAAAAACTATGGTTTGCATGATTCCGTTGACAAATTGTTTCCAACAACTTTCAACTTCGAACACCGAAAACAGTGCTTCACAAAGAAACGTATCTGCAGAGGAGCCACAACAGATATGGCGTAGAGAATCAGACTCGGGGGAAAAGTAACATAAATCAATGCTGTTTTAATGAACATGAAAACACCGCCTCACTTGGTGCTCTAGAACAGCTTCACCGGCCGGAAGAATCAATACCTGGAATAGACCAAACGAATCTTGCATCTTAACCGGGTGCGAATTTGATGTCCGACAATATAAGAAGTTATCTCTGCAGCTCGTTATCAAAAATACCTGACAGGCTTTCGGACCATATTGACTTTTCATCGACGAGGAGAGGTTGTAGATTACACATATAGTACAGGTTAATGGTGTAGTAGCAAAATATTCATTGCAGAAAGAATAACGCTCTTTTCTATGTAAACTTTTTGACAATTCTGCCAACGTATCGCCTTCTTCATCCTCGGTTGATTAGATAACGTGGAAGAGAAATTATGAAAGACTACCGCAGCACGAGTCTTCTGCACGACCTGCACGTTGCTTCTTAAAGTGGAAAGCTAACCTTTTAAAAAATTGTAGCGGCGTTGAAAAAGAATTTAAAAAATCAATACAGGGTGAAAAAGACACATGGCGAACAATTCTTCGCAATTTATTTGATGTCGTACTGTATTTGGCCACTAATTGTCTTTCTTTTCGAGGCTCTACTGAAAATACCTCTTCATTATTAAAAGTGACTCCTTCACTAAGTAATGGGAACATTTAAAATCGCGTTGCCCCGTTAGTAAACCATAATATGTTGTATCGAAGGAAAAGTTGGATTCGATAAAAAAAGGGAAACTATCATATCTATAACAATGCAAAATGAAATCATTAATGGGATGTCCCGAAAGGTTCGACAGGAAATTATAGCAGAAATAAAAGCTGCGAAGTACTATCATGTTCGATTGTACCCCCTGTGATGCGTCTCCTTCTGAACAGATGAGTGAAATAATTCGATATGTAAAAATCAACGGAGAATGAAAAATTTGACTTCATCGTTAAAACTGACGCGTACTTGGCAAATGTAATTTTCAAAAATCTAGAGAATGATGCGTTATAAGCGATTGTCGAGGTCAGTCTTATGATAATGTCTCAATTATGTCAGAAGCGTACACAGGCGTTCAGGCTGGAATTCTAGAAAAAATAAGTACGTTGTTTTTGTGCCGTGCAATGCTCATTCACTTAACCCTTGTTAGGGTACATTCATCTTCTGCTTGTCTCGAGGCCGATCGAGGTTTGTTTCGAGTTGTGCAAAGAATTTACAACCTCTTTATTGCCTCTGCTATGCGCTGGAAACTAATGAAGAAACGTACAACCAGCATGCAGAAGCTGTCAGCGCTTTAAAAACGAAGTTAAATAAAATGTTCGATGCTTTAACCGAAGTTATTAAAAGATGGAAAGTACTCGCCTGAAAAAAATCAGAGGCCAAAAGCCTACTAAATGAGTGAAATTTGTTTTCATTTTAGAATAACGTTCTAAAGGAGATTAATCATATATAAAAAAAAAAAATCAAAAAATTGATGTTGTTTTTACACGATCAGTTTTCTTAATGGAAAAATATGTTAAGTAAAATTCGTGCCACCGGGTTCAACAGATGGTTTGAAGAAGATACTACTATTGCCGAAACGATGTCACTAGACACAGCAATCATTACTGACCATAGAGTACCAAAAAGAAATAAAATGTCCAGTAACGAATGGCGGTACACCAAGGCAAAAATTAATACGTTCTATGAGACGGAGTATTAATGATAATTAAATACAGACTTCACGGTGTACGCGCTCAATTCAGATTTCGCATAAATAGTCGAATTTAAAAAAATACGTAATCGATTTGACTCTAAAATATTGTAAACATCTGGATTTAGCGGATTTCATTAGAGAACTAACATTTTTTAAAGAACAAGGGCCACATTTATGTCCGAATATATCAGAATTACAGCCTCGTTACTGGAATTGATACAAGACGACCTTTGACTTTGACATCCATCTTTGAAAACCTAGATCCGGTACTGATAAAGATATTTAAAAATATGTCGTTTGTATGTATTACGAGAATCCTCGTACTTTATATATATATATATATATATATATATATATATATATATATATATATATATAAAATTAACTGCATTATTCTATTTCAAAGATAAAGAACAATACGGTGATTATAATGAAATAGATTATTTTATATGAATTAAATGAAATAATAAAAACTATTATATATTTATTAATTATTAACGAATCGGTTATATAAAAAATAATAATTTACTTGAATATAGGAAAACTAACCGGATTTGTAGTATAACTCACCAACCGTGTTTTCTTCTTTTAATTTATTCTGATAACCGTCTTGATCAAAAGCTAACTAATAACTGAACTAATAACTGAACTAATAACTGAACCACTGAACTGAAATTACAAAACTAAACTGAACTAAAAATGAACAAACAACCACTTTTTAACCTTTTTCTTCAGCCTTGTTAAAACAAAAATTCCTCGACTGGCTCTTCATTATTAACTAAAATTTTCTCTGGTTCTTCGTTATTAACTGGCTAAATTAATGTTACTGGCTGTATTTTTATTAACTAAAATTAACTGGTTAAATTTACTGTTTTTTCTTTCTTAATTAACTAAAATTAATTTTACTGGCTGTATTTTTATTATTGTATAACAATAGTTTGTCCACTACAAATCCAGACTGGTTTTACTATAATAATAATTTATTTTACTTTAATTAAACAAATAATTATATATATAATTTTTTTATTATATCGAGATTAAACTAAATATTAGTTTTCATTTCCCAATTCAATCAATTTAAATTATTTTCTAAATTTATATCTTTAGGCCATCGGCCTCCTTATATTTTAAGTTCATTACTTTCCTCAGATGATGTTTGTATATATTATTCTTTATTTCAATTTATATTAGAATGTAAAGTTACTTTATAATGTTAATTTTTTTTTTTTTTTGTTACGTTTTATGTTTTATGTTTTTCATGGACAGATTGGTTAATTCCGGAATCCAATTTATAACAATAATAATCATCATCATGACGTGAGAACATACGACGATCGCCCTAGTATATAACATAATTTAAGGGAATTGTTTTGAATATGATTTATAAAAACAGAATACACTGTACTAAATTAATCACCAACGTTGCACATACGTACACACACACACACACACATACATACGAGAAAAAGGTTTCATAATATGTAGAAGTGCTCCATTTCATTCGGCGCATATTAATATCGAATAATATCGTAATAATAACTAATAATAATTGTTATTATTGCGAAATTGAGTAATAAATATTATTTAACGTTGAATTACGAAACATATGTATCGCGTTCAGAGGCGAATTTTGCATGAATGAGCAGCTTGCGTTGTAAGCCCATACATTTTCTATTCTCGCGTATAAATTACATTGAACGAATTATGTAAATAGAACATAAAATGAGAAAAAAATTTCCATCGTAATTATTTTAATATTCAGAATAATTCACGAAATTGTAAATTAAATAAAAAAAAATTTTGTATTTGTGTATCTTAGTAGTTTATTTACAATTATCGCGACGCGTTGGCAGCGTAATCTACTTTGTAATTTGAAGGCGATTTGATGCGCTGGTAAGCGGAGATACATTGCAGTGGTGCACCCAGGATTTGTATGTGGGGTGGGCTCAAACATCCCCCCCCAAAAAAAAAAAAATTGTAATAAAAATGAATAAAATATACACAATTGAGTGTCTAACAAAATTCGACAGGCAAACCAAACTATTAATGAACAACAATGAAACAAGTAATAAGAACCACAAAAAAACGCACTATGACACCCTGAGGGGTCAGATTCGAATGTCGAAAGGCCCTCAACAAACGTCATTTTTTTTTCTTTGCGTTGCACAGTCAGCTGGATTTTCAATGTCATTAGCAGACAGAATGTAATGAATATTTTCTAACAGTACTTTTTGCAATCTAGGCTGTTTTACACGCTCTTCAAGATTAGATTTTATTGGAGTGATAACGCGAGCTTTTTCTCAAATATTCTCTTCTGTTTCAACTATCATTTTTACGGCGGGCTTAAACCCGG
This sequence comes from Coronaproctus castanopsis, assembly GCA_032883995.1. Lineage (NCBI taxonomy): Eukaryota > Metazoa > Arthropoda > Insecta > Hemiptera > Monophlebidae > Coronaproctus > Coronaproctus castanopsis. The sequence continues at coordinate 34,297,594 of CM065054.1, read as the reverse complement.
TAGCCCTCTCCCCGGTGGATGCGTCACTGAAACATTGTAATATATTTATAATGTTTAAAGAGTTTTTTGGTATGTTGCAAGCAGGTTTATTATAAATAACCTTATAACTTAGTAAAGGAATGCGCTAGTTACCGGAGATACAAGGTGTATCCTTGTAGTGCATATACAATATTTAATTATACTAATTTTAAACCGATGCGTTTACGGGAGTAGCATCTACGGACATTTAACGTAACAATTAACAAAATATATAGTATTTATTTACAATACGGAGTGTGGTTTACGCGTTCGATCTAAATATACATATATATATATATAGTAATTAGTTAACATAGAAAGATGATTGGTTGAAATCAACATTCATAATGATACCTAGAAAAACGAAATGCTAAAAATTGTGAGGATTACCGAAGTATCAGTTTAATGAGTCACCTTTTAAAAATTTTTCTCCGGATCATATACTGGAGTATATACAAGAAAGTAGAGGAACAAGTAGCTGATAGTCAATTCGGATTTAGGAAAAATCTAGGCACCAGGGACGCCCTATTCGGTATTAGGATGATGCTAATTCAGCGATGCGGAGACGTGGCATGCCCGGTTTTTATATGTTTTGTGGACTTCATTTGATAAAGTAAAGCGCAGTAAATTAATGGATATTCTAAAAAAAAAAAAAAAACACGCATTGATGACGAATATATACGAATCGTAAAAAACTTATATTGGCGCCGAACAGCAAGTATTAGAATTGAACAACATAACACGGAAGAAGTAGCAATATGCAAACGGGTAAAGGTTGCATATTATTCCCCCCCCCGCCCGATCTTTAATATATATTCTGAAAAAATTTTCGAACAAGTCCGAAGGAAATTTAAAATAATAAATAACATCAGATAAGCGGATGATACAATTTTAGTAGCGAATAATTTAAAGGAACTGCAACGATTATGTCCTCGTTACAATATGTAACGGATATACGGATTACACCTGAACGTCTCTAAAACAAATCATACGATGGTAAACAGAAAAAGCGAAAATTTAGCACTGACAGTTTACGGACAAAAAATTGAAAACGCGGTATATGTAGGCAGTAATTTAAGCGAACAAATCAAAATACGAATTGGAAAAGTTCGTAATGCATTTTTAAAATTAAAATCAATATTGCGCGGTAATCGTATAAATGTAGAAATCAGACTGATAAGGTGTAACGTATTTGGTGCTGAACGCTCTGGACATTAACGAAGGCGACAAGAAGGCTGGATGCTTTTGAGATATGGATATATCGTAGAATACTTCAAATAAAATGGGACTGACAAAATACGAAATGTGCTAAAAAGAAATAATAAAAGAAATCAAACACCGAAAACTAAAATATTTTTGTCGTATAATGCGCCATCCGCGACAATATAGCCTCACCTTATGATGCGAAGAAAGATCGCTGGAAAAAGAAAAAGAATAACGTGGATTCAAAATTTGACGCAGTATTGTCCACCATTGAACTGTTCCAGAATGTACCCGATAGGAGGAAGATTGCTCAAATGTTAGCCAACGTTCAACGGACAATCGCGATGATGATGATGATGATAATGATGATAATGATGATGATAATGATGATAATGATGATGATAATGGGCACAGGATTCTTCCATCCAGTTTTGTATAAAATTATTCAAACGGATATATTAAACATTAATATTAGTTGATGCAATATAATTATTAATAGGAAAATATACACGAGAATGTGTTTAATAGTATGTAAGACACATTTATTGACATACTTTGAGTGATATAATTTGATTATATAATAAAGATTGTTGAGAGTTGTAGTAAGAGTATTTCAAAAATACACGCGATCTGCATCTGCTATTTTATCGTCGTCGAAAAGATGAAGGCAAAAAATGACTACATAAAGTAGTAATGAAACATCGAAGTACGTTATTTGATACTTTGTATTAGCAACTCCATTTTCTAGCCGAAGTGTAAATACAAATAAACTAACTTTCTTCGCATAAGGATGCGTACATTCTCTCGTACGGGTATGCGAATTTTTTTTATTTAGTTCCCATATATTAAACATCTTTCGATCGGTTTTGTAGTTTTTCAACAGATAATTTTTCATAATTAGGCATATACACTGCTACAGACATTTCGAAAAATATAATAGAGATTTAAAAATATAATAGAGATTTAAAATAAATATCACATTATACATTACGCAAGCCAAACTCGTATTCTCAGCATTCGTTACTGAACGCGTTTATTTTTGTACCAACTTCATTATCGAGAATTTCGTCATAGAATATCGTCTAAATATTAATTAAAGATAGAGATTTAAACATTATAGTGACATACGTCAAAAAATGTCCAAACACGCAAAAAGATTAGAAAAGCACACCAATGCTGAAGTCGTACAGCTACTGAGTTGTTTTGGTTTTTTTTTTTGGGGGGGGGCTTCCGCAGCGGTTTATTCATTAAAATGTATAACATAGTTTTAACAAAATAAAATAATCCCAATTTTAACTATATATGTGAATGTTACGTGTAGACAGTAAGAAAGGAATATTTATTGGAAAAGGAACGTGTAGAGATATTAGGTGACTATAGAACGTGTCACGAGGGGAGCGGTAGTGTGAACATTCCGAGAAAATGGCGATACAGTGGATATCTGAAGGATGTGTGTGAACAGAACGGAGAAGCTACGAGATGCATTTGAAAAATCCGTTAGACGATTTTTTTCCAAAGCCTAGTCTACATAAAGCGACAATAAAACCCCATACGGAGTAGACCAAGAGTTTTGTCGATACTATAGAACCAGGATGTAGAAAAGGAAGATCAGGCTGAGTTTATATTGTGTTACATTATAGGGACTATTCCAAGTAGCTTTCTAGTATTCTTTATGTACTGTCTTAATGATCGACAGCAGATCAATGCGGGGTGTGTATAAATAAAGTCTGCACATTTACCAGAACGTCGAAAACCATATGATTTAGTGAAGTAATCGATTAAGTCGGAGTCGCTTCATTGAAAGTGTAACTGTTCACACGTGCTTTCAATTTCATCGTCGTTATTGTCGAAGACTACATAATGGTCGCAATAATCTTAATAATAAAAAATAAAAATAAAAAAAAAACGGTATAAAATTCGACGATACAGATCGCATTTTTTTTTTTTTTTTTTTTTTTTGGGTTACACCATCGACCTGATAATTTTTTTTTAAATTATTGGGACGACTATGTGTAGTCTTTGACAATAATGATGAGATGAAGTCGAAAGTTCGTACGAATAGTAACACTTCTAGTGAAGAGTCTCCGACCTATTCGTTACACTATTAAGTCGTCTGATTTCCAAGTCGTCTTAAACCCTCAGAGTTGTCCGTGTGACTTCAACATTAGTGTGCTTTTCCAGTTTTTTTTACGCGTTTCCGAGCGAACCCAAAGTCTCGGTGTACGTCATTATAATGTTTAAATTTCTATCCTCCGATCGACTATAATAAATATTCTTAAGCTTGACACTAGTCGGATATAGTCTACTCCATCACCGCCGAGGAAGTACAATTATTATTTCACGGCTTTCTATTAATCGCTCGTAATTTTCCGTAACGAATAAAATAACTTTCGGTCGAAACTTAACGAATATTAAGTCGTATTTATCTCTACATGGAGAAACAGTATAAACGATACGAAAACAGAATTAATCTTCATTAGCGGACGCGATTTTTTTCAGCGTTCTTTATAGATTACGCCATTTACTAGCGTCAATAATTTCGTCGCAAGCCCTCAAGAACAGCTTCGATTTTGACGAGTTTTTTTATTTTATTTTATTTTATTATATCGTTGAAAATCAAAAACGTCTTGAGACGAACAAATATTAAACGATATTTATTTTATTCGCAATACATTTTTTTCTTAGAAAATCACAACTTTTTAGTAAATTTAGACTGTGGTAAAATACTGAAAGTTAAAATTATGCAATGGTATCAATATGATGTGCCAAATTACATTTATGCGACATTATTAATTAAATAATAAACTAAAAAAGTTAGTTAAAATTAATAATTTTTTTTTATTTATGAAAAATCGCAAGCTTTTCGGCTGATAGTACTAAGTGAATATAATAAGCAAATAAATTATAAAAATGTATGTAAACGTAAAGAATATTATACTTAGATACAGAAATAATTTTTCTAAATCGCGTATATAAATAATATTTTTCACACACATATATATATATATATATATGTATTAATAATAATTAATTTATTATATTTAGTTGACAATGGCTTAACAGCTGAAAAGCTTTGTGATTTTTCATAAAGAAAACATTTTTAGCGATATTAACTACTATTTTTGTTGTTTATTTATTTTATTTTTTTTTTTTAAATCCAAACTTTTCAAATTATTCATTAAATAATATAGAAACATAAAAAAAATGCGACTTTTACGAAATGTATATATATCACATATCGACGGGTTTGTGGACTGCTTTGTCGTCATTATACGGTATTCGCTTACTCAGTCATTTTCCATTCTTTCAAACGAACTTTATGCGATTTACCTTGACGTGGACTTCATAATAAGCTATAGCATCCAGCAGCTATCGGGCTGTACGTTCTTACTCTCAACGCTGTAGCCCTTATGCGAAGTATTTAGCAACGATCATCATCCTACAGCTAAAGAAGTGACACGGCTGTTATTAGTCAAACCGAGCTAGTCTCGTTTCTGTGGTTTCCATGCCGGGATTTCAGTGAATGAACTAGCAAATAGAGCAGCAAAGGAGGTTGCTACATTGTTGCCGATCCCAAACGTCGCCGTTCCAGCTGGTGTACGTAGTTATGTCAAATCAAGACTTTTTGGTTTGTGGCAACAAAAGTGGCAATCGAAGTCATTAAATAAGCTTCGCCAAATCAAGAATTAGGCCTTGGAAGACTTCGCTTCTAAACCGCATGTTATCCTCAGCAAATTGCGCCTGGGTCATAGACTCACTCATTCACACCCGATCAACAGAACTTCGGCTGCTCGGTGCTCTCTGTATAGCGTCACGCTTTCCGTCTCCATATCCTCATTAACTGTCCTTTGTACAACACTCAGACTGTCTTTCAACCTTCCCTTCTCACTTCCTCTTTTCTTCAAAGATGAATACTCCTCACTTACTAATCTAATCATGTTCTTACGTATGTCCCATCTCTACTCTTTGCCTCCCCCTCGTGCCTTTAGCCTTAGTTGCTGCACACGGCTAGTTTAGATTAATAATAACGATACGCACGCGAATCATAATGAGAAAACCTATATCTAATAAACATTAAGAGACTGGCGAATATGAAAATAAAAATGACTTTCCAACAATTACCGAAAAAAAGGCCGGTTAAAAAACCAAACGTGAAATAAACAATAAACCACCTATAGTGGTCAATACAACCATAAAACCGAATCAAGAAACAAAATCAAAAATGCAATCTCAAACCGACAGTTAATCAACGAATAATGAATTAGATCCCACAACACAAAACAAAAAAGAAACACAAAATACCGGTAAGAAAGAAAAAAAAGTAAAATTAGAACAAGATGAAAAAGCAGAGTGCAAATAGGAAAAAAATATAAAATCTTAACTTAACAAATCGATCTTTTGATCGAACAATAAACTTTTTTAAACATATGTATAACGAACGGTCTAATATGACCAATTTGCTTGACCAATAACCAAAGAAACTAAGGTCCATAATTACAGATTTACACAAAGAAAACAAAAATGAACAACTAGGCCTAAAGTATGATAACATATTGACAAACCTGAATAAATCCGTTGAAAAACCTAACGAAGCACAAAACAGCTCCTCGTGTAAAGAACTCATTCATAAAAATAGGCAAAATTATCCAATATCATTCAGTAATTTACACGTCATGCTAGATATATGTTAAAGGGCTCCCATCAACAATTAAAAATAATAGAGTAGTTCTTTCCCGATCTTGAAAATATCGGAAGAATGTTAACCGATATTAAATCACTTCTATCTCATAATTCTCTTAAAACCAGAATAAGCACCTTGATTAAAACAACTAACCAAAATAACGAAGCTATTAACGATCGGTAACTGTAAAATAAACAAGAATCTCTACGAATAAAATTAATGTCGAATAAAATAATATCCTGGAACTTAAATAGCCTTAAAAACAAACTTCCGAAACTAGAAATATTAATTATAATCCAATATCAATTTGTCTACAGGAAGCTAAATGAAAACCCACGGAAACTTAAAACAATATAAAATATACAGAAAAAATTACGAAAAAGTACCCCCCGATTTCACATCAAAAACCTAACCTCAACTATAACGTTACCATAACTAAAGACGAATTTATCAAAAACGGTAATTCTTCCTAAGACAAATGAACCTGTGTGTGAATCAAGCTCATACAGAGCAATATCTTTACTATCAACTATAAGTAAAATATTTGTCGTACTCCTGAAATTAGAAAAAAAAAAAAAATTAATAACGATAAAGACGTAATAAACAAAAATCAAGACGGTGAATTAGAAAATAAATCAGCAGAATTAGCAGTATTTGAGTTAGTTCGAAGAATTAAAAAATATAAAAAAAATGGATACAAAGTAGCAGCAGTTGTAACGAAAGCGTTTGATATGAAATTAAATAAATGTCATCGTTGGAAACTTTGGGTGTTGATCGCAATTTATTAAACGTATTAAATCTTTATTATTATAAGAGATACACATTAGTAAATATTGGCGCATACGTTAAAAAACACTCGACAGTGCCAGGAATACTGCAAGGATCGGTATTAGAATCGTATTTGTGTAATATTGTATTTTCAAGAATTTTCAAAATTAAGTTACCGGAGAAACATCATCACTTTTGTGGAATGATCATCGCGGATAAAAACGAAATAAATATAGGGGGAAAAAAGCATTTGTATTACATACAAGGAAATTGAAAAATATTTAAATGAATATAATGTATTAATATGTCCAAATCAAATTACTATTCAATAGAAAATTACATAAGAAAAAATTAAATTTATTAAAGTGTCGTATTAATTTAAATTATGTAACAAGTATAAATTAATCTGGGAGTAATTGATAATAACCTAAAATTTTATAATCATTTCAATAACGCAAAAATAAAATAAACAAATTCTTACGCATATTCAATAAATTATACAATAATAATAATAATAATAATAATAACAGAAATAATTATAAAAAAGGAATTATGTAAATCTGTAATAATGCCAAATTATTGTAGTAGTATTTAAACGGATATGTTAAAAATTAAGAAGTTTATAACGTGAATAAGATCATATCAAAGAATTATAGCTATCAGAATGAACAAAGCATACAAAACAACAAATTTTTGGTCATCAATAGTGGTGGCAGGAATTATACCCATTGACTTATAAACATATCAATTTATTCTTAATTAAAAATAATATTAAAACGGAACACGAATTTAATCAAGCAATATATATTAATAATAAATTTATATATGAAAGTAAACGAATTAAACAGTTTAAGACTATACTGAATTAATATTATATATTACAATAACAGAAAATGTGTAAATAATGGATTAGCTTACAAATATTTTTCAGATTTAAGTGTAAGACTTAAAAACAAACAGTTCACCACTAATTACTATAATGTACAATTTTATCACTTGACGTGTGGTAGCTTTAAAACATTCGAGAAGGGATATTATTCACAGGGTGTGCCTTATGAAAGAAACGAAAATATAAAATAGAAGATAACAAAGATAGCACGAAAACTCGATGTGCAATTGGCGGAGTTCGATGCAAAGGCGGTACATCGGCTGCCGGTTCAGGGAAATAAGCTAGCAGCGGTAATCGTGAAATTAAACAGTCGAGAAAATAATAAATTCGAAGAGGAAAACGCTAAATAGCAGTGATATAGCATTGATACCAGCTAGAGAGATATATATAAATGAAGATGTTACAAATAGGGATACGAGACGACTACTGTTAGCAGCGAAACGAGAGGGAAAAAACTGGAAGTTGGCGTTCGTATGGGAAAGAGAAAGGAAGATATACGTAAAACGGACTACCCGTAAGCTTAGATAATACAATGCAGTTGGAACAGTTGCTCAAAGATACGGTTACACTACAGGCGGACGACATCGAACATATGACGAAACAACGTCATCAGCAGCAGCAACGCAAGAAACGGAATTACTAAATATACCGTTTCGGTTTCGAATTCGAATGCAGTTAATATAGATAATGTGTCGTCAGTTTTACGACGCGTTCGAATAAAAATAAATGATTTGTAAGGCCGAACTCAAACCTCTAGTCGAGCCTGGTCAACCAGGGCAAATCAGACTACACCCCTCACCCTACGATAAATATGGTAAGAGTAATAAAAGTTGCTTTATTAAATTTAATAAAGATAAAATGAATTGTACCAAAGATAAATATAAAAATAATACTTTTAATGATAATTATTTAAATAAAATTAAAATAGCGAGTTTTAACGTAAGAACACTTTAAAATAACGAAAACCTGATAGAATTAAGCATTTAATAAAAGTAAGCTGGATATATTAGAACTGACAGAAACAAGCGGACAAGATAATACAGTTTTATCGTTAAAGTCTGGAAATCTCTTATGTCGAACGTGAGATGATAAAGGTAAAGGAATTGGCTTTATGATAAATCGAAATTGGAAGGAAAGTTTAATCGAATATAACGGCTACGAGGATTGAGTTAGTAAGTTTCAAAATAGGTAAAGGTAGTACGTTAATGAATAACACAGGTCTACTCCCCGACGGCAACAGTGGACGATCTAGAGATACAGAAATTTTATAATGAGTTGCATGAAATTACACTAAATTCGAAAATAGATAGAAACCGCCAGCTTATTGTTATGGTCAATTAGGTACAAGAAAGATTGGTGAAGAAAGGATTATATTATGGGTCCTTATAATTATGGCGAGAGTAATGGAAGCGGCGAGAAGCTGGTGGAATTTTGTTTAGAAAACAATTTCGGAATTATAAATATCTTTCTTAAAATACGCAAGGGTCGGTTATGAACACATCGCCGAATGGTAAATATAATACTCAAATAGACTATATGTTGACAAATTGTAGAGAGAAAAAACTTTGACGTATTAAAAAATTTTTGTTACTATTCAGATCATAGGCCCCTATTTTTTGCGAAATAACACGTAATGTAAAGAGGTACAGAAATGGCAAAATCTCTATGTGACAAGCAGCAATAAATTGGAATATAGGAAGGTTTTCCAAAAAAATTTGTAATGAAAAACAGGAATATAACATTATAAACAAAACATAAATATGTGCGTTTTTAAATAATTTAAAGCAAATAAAACTAAAAAACAAAATTAAATGTTCAATTTCCGGGAGGATTTTTTATAAGGAGATCTCTAATAGTTCATTTTAACGTTGGACGTTACAAAGTTAATTTTGGAAAAAACGTCGAAGACATTCCCAGATGAATAATACGTACATGTATATGTGTATATATATATATATATATATATATATATATATATATATATATATATATATATACTATATTAATTTTGACGTATTTTAAGTAAAACAACTATTCGTATTGTAGAAAAACAACAACGATAATAATAATTACAAAACTAGTTAGAATATCATTACAAAAGTAATACTAATAATTCAATTCAATTCAATTCAATTTATTGTTTTTTTCAATCAAATATGTTTACAAACAGCATGTATATATACACATAATCGTAATAAACAATAATGGTAGTAAACCATGCTTATGTAGTAAAAATGAATGGAAGCAAACCTCGGCTATGCGCGTGAATGCGCGTGAATGCGCGAGCGCCAGGTGTTTATTCTATACTGAAAATTAATGTCGTACGAGGTTACTCGAAGAAGAAGAAACTTAAACAATATCTAACATAAAAACATAAAATTCTATAATAATGAAAAAAAAAAAACTTCTGTAACTATAAAAGGACAATATAGATAAATAAAGATTAAGAATTAAAAGTAGAGGTAAAACTATAACAAAAACGTTTTAATTTAAAAATTAATGATTAAAAATTAAAAATAAAATTATTCCTATTGACGCTTACTGCGTGCGGCGGTAGTAAGGAAAATAACTTAAAAACTGTCTTGCTATATAGAAGTAAGTAAAATAATGTAAATAACATAAAAACAAAAAAACAACAAAAACAAAAACAAAACAAAAAAATAATAATAATCATAATAATAATAATCATTATCATCATCATAATAAATTATTTAATATTTTACTTAGGATCACACCGAAAAACTAGCCCCATAATTAATAAATTATTTACTATTTTACTTAGGATCACACCGAAAAACTAGCCCCATAATTAATAAATTATTTACTATTTTACTTAGGATCACACCGAAAAACTAGCCCCATAATTAATAAATTATTTAATATTTTACTTAGGATCACACCGAAAAACTAGCCCCATAATTAATAAATTATTTACTATTTTACTTAGGATCACACCGAAAAACTAGCCCATAATTAAATTATTCCTAACGATAAAGAGTTGAAAATAAGGTTAACTCGTAAGTTTTTATATCAGTACGCTACAACAAAAATCAAAGACAACCACAAAACAAAAAAAAAAAAAAAAAAAAAAAAAGTAGGTCGATCCGATATAAGCGTATCTAATTCATTTTTTCAAAATGTGAGTATATACATCAGATTCATATGAACTGTAATAAAAAAAAATCAAATTCATAATTTATTTTATAATGCGTGCGATACGTGTAATAATATAAGTACACACACACATGTAGTCCCATAACATGCAAAATATCAATTCTACACACATATATTAATACACACACACATATATATTAATACACACACACACACACATATATATATATATATTCACTATCATCGTATATTTTTACTCATGCAAAACAGGAAGCTAATAACAGATAATTCAGTAAATAGTGTAATAACGAGGCATTAAACTACTTCGAATTTCAATTAGTCATGCTAGCAACGTAACGTGCGCATCGTAATTAGCCTTCACCCTACACGCTGAAATTAGTACATTATTCTTTAGTATCACTTTTTTATTTGATATCGTTACGAGTGTTTAAATTTTGGATTAACAGAATATAACAAAAGATAAATGTAAAAAAAAGTTAAACGCACGAACATCTCTGACAAATGACATAAAGGACAGGAATAAATTTTAGCAAAAGATCAGTTCGTTTGAGAAGACCAGAAGACTGCGGAAAAATGTGAAAGAAAACAAAATTAGTGCGAAAGTATATTGAGCGGTAATAACGAAAACGACAAACGGGAATATAATTTAAGTTATGCGTGTAATATTTCCTTGTTGGTGAAATTCGATAAAGAATTTCATTGTCGTATAAAAAAATAAATAGTATTATCGTTATTAAATTAAATTAACGTGCCGTGTATAGCATCTAAGGCTAAAGGCACGGTGGGAAAAGAGAATTAGAGACCAGACCGGTGCAGGAAAGTAATTACATTTGACGATGAAACATGGTCATCTTTCAAGAGGAGATGAAGCGAAGAAGGAAGATTAAGAGATGCTCTAAGTGAGAAGTACGAAGGGCAGTCAACTAGAATATGGGAAATAGAGATGATAACGACACAGTCGGAACACAGTGGGGTCAAAGTTTTATTAATAGCATGAGACGCGTATGATCCAGGCGCAATCTGATGATGACCATATCGTCTCTGCGGCTTGCAAAGTTATCCGAGGATTGACTGATTTTTTGATTTGCCGTAGTTTGTCGTTCTGTGAAGTCAGCTGCTACTTCCTCTGCCATAATGTAAGAAGCTCATTTATGATGCATTTCTTAAGGTCAGATGCTATCCGAGACTGGCAAAAACGTGATATAAATATCGTACGAAAATAAACACTTCAAAATCAATCATTATTATTATTATTATCATCAATACTACTATTTAATGAGCTAATAGTTTTTTTTTTTTTTAATTTTCCTACTGTTATTTTACTATTATTTCTTTAGTTTTGCAAAGTCATTTGGTTGTATTTAGCTACTAAGGTAACTTTAAGGATACTTGACATATTATGTTTATGTACATATAAATTCTTCGTGATTTATAGAATTTTATAATGAAATAAATAGACCGATTGATTGAAAGTATTCGGTAGAAAAAGAAAAAAAAGGTTAAATCGATTTTTACAAATACGATTAAAATAGGTGAGCAAAAAATCGAATTAATAATAGGAACAAAAATTATTTCGAAATAAATATCGCAAATAATTCAAGAGCGATACCAGATAAAATAACGTAAAAAGGGGAAATACTTACAATCGTGCTAGAGCATTTTTATCTTTCGAAACGATTTCAAGTAAACATCATGCCTGTAGAAATATACAGTCGAATCCGCTTATAAGAGACGCCAAATAAGAGAGACAATCGCTTATAAGAGACAAATAGGACAAAACAAAAACAAACGTACGAAATTTAGGTTATTTTAGTTCGGTTTAGTGATACACATGTCGGTTATAAGAGACGAAGATTAACAGACTTTCCAGACAACTTTAAATAGTGAAACGGGCAATATACGCCGCTACCGAGTTATAAAACGGTTTTGAATTTCGCACGATCAATTGACCCCCCCTTTCGTCACTTGAAAAAATTCTCAAACGTCGGTTAAATCACCGCAATTCTCGGAAGCATGAGCATATTATTAGATTATTTATTTATTCGATTTTTGTTCATTTTTCTTTTAATCGATTTTTGTTTAGAACGTGAATATTCTCTCATTGACGCTGTACTGTTTATTTCTTTCCTAGTGCACTTAGGCCACTCTTGTTGATACTGCGTTATGATTTTAGCTTACTTTCATGAGAATTACTGTAGTGCGTCACGCAGTGCAACTTTCTTTCCCCTATGAAAATTTTCTCTTCTCCTTTCTATTTTTTTTTTTTTTCTTTATGTATGCCTAATGTATTTTTTTCCCGTGTAAATCAATATTACACATTAATAACTTTATCAGTATGTTAATTAAAATAAACAAAAAAAATAAGTTAAAGTTGTTATTTATTTATTTTTTTTAAATGAAAAATATACAAAGCTGTCAATTCTTTCCTAGTGCACTTAGGCCACTCTTGTTGATACTTCATTATGATTTTAGCTTACTTTCATGAGAATTACTGTAGTGCGTCACGCAGTGCAACTTTCTTTCCCCTATGAAAATTTTCTCTTCTCCTTTCCATTTTTTTTTTTTTTTTTTTTTTACTTTATGTATGCCTAATGTATTTTTTTCTTAATTTCCGTGTAAATCAATATTACACATTAATAACTTTATCAGTATGTTAATTAAAATAAACAAAAAAAAAATAAGTTAAAGTTGTTATTTATTTATTTTTTTTAAATGAAAAATATACAAAGCTTTTTGACTGTTAAAACATTATTCTTTAACATATTTTTTGTTGTTTATTTTAATAAAAAATCACTACATTCCGCATTCTTCAAATTATTTATTAAATTGTACATTTTAAGCATCCATTCACTTCAATAAGAGATTTTTAAAAAACTATTTATAATAGACAACCAGTTATAAAAGACAAACACGACTTGCACCCGATGTATAAGCGACTTAGACTATATATATATATATATATATATATATATATATATATATATATATATATATATATATATAAATAGAATGTTTGGGTAACCCAAGGAAAATCCTTAAATGAAATAACAATTTTAAGTCGGTCCAGTATGGATGTGGAACAAGGTACTCACAGGATAATATTTCGGATTTGTGTAATTGTGCCGTATATATATATATATATATATATATATATATATATATATATATATATATATATATATATCGTCATTATCAACTGATCAAAAAAATCATGGTACATCCTGTTCTTGAGTACTAAATTCAACAGCCCGTTATTAATTTACAACTATTAGTTCTCACAGTTTTCCCGGTTTTTCGGTCATTTGAGTCGAAATGAACCCATGGTTATTCAGCTTCAAAATAAATGATATATTTTTCGCAGCAGTTTTT
>CM065054.1:33898531-34278531 GCA_032883995.1 Coronaproctus castanopsis | reverse complement strand
CAGAAAACAATGTCCGTTGACTATACCAAAAAAAAAAAACTTGGTGTAAACTTTAGTATGGTTAGTGGCACTATACGGTGCGGATATATGGACAATAAAGCAAAGAGATAGACAAATTAGAAGGCTTTGAAATGTGATGTTGGCTGGCGGTGTATACAGACAATTAGTTCGATAGAGAAAATTAACAACGAACTAGCACATGCTAGAAAGATTAACTGAAAAAAAAAAAAAAAACTGTGCCTCGTTGCGTAGGGAAGAAGTGAAACTTAAAAGATGATATTTTTCATGCTATATATTAAACCCAATGTGCATATTACGCACAATAAAAAGATACTTATTTAATAAACTCTCGATTTCGTACAAATTTAACGAAGAAAAGAAACGCACATTCTGCTATGTTTAACTTTACTCAAATGGTTTCGTTCTGAAATCAACGTCGTACCTGCATCCTTTGTGCAGTGTGAAGATTTGAACGAAATAACGGATAGCCGTGCGCGCATGCGCAAGAGAAAATAGAATAGGTTCACTCACTAGTTTTACACATTAACTCCCCATATACAATGCGCCAATAGAAGTTTCACTTTAAAAAGAAGTATATCACAAACTATCCGCAAAAGACGACTTAAGTGGCTAGATTGAACACTACACCAGAATAAAAATATCCTGAAGGATCTTATTGAAGGCAAGATAATGGGGAAAAAACCATGTGGAAGACCACGAACAACGTTCATCGACATATAGTGTTAAAAGAAAGTTGAAATGCCTACTTATCCGGAATTAAAGAAGAAAACTTGCGACAGGCTTGCATAGAAGCGATTGGTACATGGTGCGAACCAGTCAAACTGCTGATACAGTGATGATGATGATGATATATATATATATATATATTGCACTGAATAAAAATCCATCTTATATACACATATTATCTATTAGGACAGTAGACTTTTTATATACCATTATTCTTCCTGCATATTTCGTTTGGACATACAAGATAATTGTATACTAGTTGGTGTATTACTAAGTCTTACACACACACACATATATATATATATATATAAAGTTAGGATTGTTGTGAACGTGGAATTTTCAAAATCTGCAGATGCAGATTTCAAGTATTTATTTTTTTTTTAAATAGGTACGATTTTTCAGTGTACAAATAAATGAAAGTCATAATAATTTTTATATATATTTTTAATTTAAATTTAGTTATTGAAACGATTTTTAATCAAGAAAAATTAAAATAAAATTCAAATCAAATTTTCATGAATTCAATTTAAAAATTGGTGAATTATATTTTATAAAAAGTAATATTGCTCAGTTTTCAGTCTGTTTCTTCGTGGATTATGTATTAATTCAGCGTCATTTAATTGCTCATTTGAAAAACTGGCCGGTGGAGATGATAAATATCTGCTTCCAAATCCAGAAAGAATTTTAAGCTCGCTATGATTAATTTTCTATCAGTTAAACGGACTTTATATTTAGTTTAATTTTTTTTTTTTTAATTCGATAAATTATCGAACATTTTTTTTTGAGAAGTGCATCAAGACTACCACTGTCAGAGATGTTCTTTAACTTCCATATTCGTTCGATGAATCCAACATCATGACAAAATCGGCCCGCATATATATATATATAGTCTTATTACAGGATGACTCTGGTTGTTTCGAGTCGAAGTAATAAATCAATCTTCTTCTTTTCACGTTTACAGAATTCGGAGGCAATATTGGAGGACCAGTGAAAAACGCGTTCAATATTTATCATCTTTAATATAACTTTTTTTGGGAGTAACTGGTATGAAAAATTTATGCTTATAGTGAGAATATGAATAAGTTTGATAGTCCGTCCGTGTCCATTTTCTAATAACGCCCTGTTTTGCACCGTGCCCGTTAAGTATATACCTAAGTAAATGCGGATGTTCTGAATTGATATAAATATATAAATTAAAGACGGAAAAAATAGAAGCATATAAAGGACAGTGTTAGAGAGGCAACCTTAAAATCCCGTGGATGGACAAATTATCGGATAAAATTTGTTTAAAACAGTACAAGAAAGAAGAATCATTTAGCAAACAATTCGAAAGTCAGAATATGTTGAATGTCTATTAAAATATAATCATCTGCTGACTGATATTATAGAGAGAAAAAAAGACATCCGCCCATACACAGACCAAGAGGAAGACTAAAATGAACGTTAATGGGTACAGACAGGAACGAATCCAATGTTAAAAGTAATGGGCATTGAAAAGATTAGCAACGAAGAGAAAAAAAAAGTGAAATTTTCAGTGTCAGGGGCGAACTGGTTAAATGATTGAAATAGCTATTGATTGATCGATATATACATTCATATACACAGACATATATGCATATAATAATTAGTAATACATTGCAGCTGATTTTTAAGTATATTTCACTAGTACTTCATATGTAGATGAAATATATACGGAAAAATACTACCATTCGGACAAAGTAGATAGCATATTACGTTTAAAGTGAATTCTCATTCATACACTAATGGATAAACATTCATTTTTTAAACCGTGCACATACAAACATATACATATATTACGATTGTACTAATGACTATACAGATTACTTTTTTTTTCTTTTTTGTACATTTATATTTTCCTTATAACCTCCATATTATCATATAAATATATATACATACTGTGTATGTGTGTGTGTATATATAAGTGTCATTTTAAACTATACTTTGTAGAAAAGCGAATAAAAATATCATTCGTCTATATTTAAGATTGAATTATAAACGTAAATATCATCATCTAACATGGACTGCACGCAAGAGGTTAACCGCCGTATCGCATTTGGCAAACAAGCATTTATGGATAATTATTTGTTGTTAACGCAGAAAACAATGTCATTGACAATGCGGAAGAGGCTAGTGAAAACGGTGGTATGGCCAGTAGCTTTATACGGAGCAGAAACTTGGTCGTGGAAGCAGAAAGACAAAAATAAAGTACAGCCATTCGAGTTGTGGTGCTGGAGAAAGTTACCGAAATGGACTGTGGATCGGTCATATATTACGGCAGGATAAAAATATACTAAAAGAAGTAATTGAAGAGAAGAAATCACGTGGGCGACCAAGAATAACCATGGTGGATACCATACTGAAAGATGCCAAAGCATCGACATATGTTGAGATAAAAAGAAAAGCAGCTGACCGGTTTACACGGAGGCTGTTGGTGCATGGAACGAACCAGCCTACGGGCTCATACAGCGATGATGATCATGATATGATAAAATTCGATAAGATTCCGAAATAACCTATATTAATTTTAAGCCGATTATACGTAATTATAGGGTGATCCAGAGAAGAATGAAATTTTATTTAAAAATAGGAAAACGAGAGATCAGTAGATTACAATAATTTATGGAACACAATATCGTTCAAATGATCTCCATTTGCAACGATACATTTATTCAGCCTTTTTACAAAATTTTCGAACACTTTTCCGAGCACAGGTTGCTGAATTTTTGAAATTTCTTCAAAAATCCGAGTTTTAAAGTCTTCCAGATTTCGTGGACGTGTTGGCAGTGTTAACATAATGCAGCATTAAAACGTTTAATATAGTAACATGGAATATGTTTATTAAGTTAGATATTAGCTATTACATATATATCTATATATCTATATATATATATATATATATATATATATATATATATATATGTATATACATGCATATGGTAAGAATTACAAGCCGGAGGGTACAATAGTCGTCGCGTAGGCACTCTGATAGATTGAAAAATATATGCAAGTTGAGATGATGAATATAGGCGTAGAATAAGACACGATAAGAATGCCACGAGAAAAAAATGAAATCGAATTAAAAAAGAAGTAAAAAAAAAAAAGAATAAATGAATAATGAAGCTGTTGGTATGGAAAGGTGAAATACAGGTTATACGAAAAGAATATTGAGCCGCTCCATCATACAAGGCATACACGTGTACAATCCTGTTATATACAAGCTAAATTGCTTTATTCTTGATTAATGGTATTTTCTCGCGACGGGGATTCGTGTATTTCGTAAAACTGTGATCCTGACAAAGAGCGATACGTTCTTATCAAGTATCTAAACGAAAAAGAAAAGTTTCTTAATTTTAATAATAATAATAATAATAATAATAATAATAATAATATGTTCGCACGCATATTAATCTTTCTCAAAGGATCGGATCCATGGATTGTATAAGTTGGAAACGATTTTAATGTTTAAACGAAAAGCTGTAAAAGTCCTATAATAATAATAATAATAATTCAATTAAAATCAATTCAATTTATTTTTGACCGATACATTTACATGAGAACAAAATAAAGTATATTTATTAATGATATTAACTATAATAATATTAATAATAATCAAATCAAATCAAAATTTATTTCCAATAAATCAATTACAAAATGAAAATGAACATGCATATATAAACAATTGAGTAATCTTACGAAATACACGAACATATTTTACAAATTACATCAACGTTCATTACCAACTAAAAATTCGAAATCCACCAAAGCGCATATGTTGTTGCGCAAACGGTAGAATTATTATACGAATATTATGAAATAGAAAAAAAAAGTATATAGATTGC
This sequence comes from Coronaproctus castanopsis, assembly GCA_032883995.1. Lineage (NCBI taxonomy): Eukaryota > Metazoa > Arthropoda > Insecta > Hemiptera > Monophlebidae > Coronaproctus > Coronaproctus castanopsis. The sequence goes on along the minus strand of CM065054.1, from coordinate 34,273,924 downwards.
ACCACACGCATAAGCACCATACACACAAACACACACCTACATGCACGTATACAACTAACTCTCCACACACAAATCACACAATCACACAATCAAACACACGCATATACCGTATACGTATACAGTCAATTCTTTTACTAAACGTATAATCGATTAGTATGTACGTCTAGATTTTAAATTATTTATAAAACGATAAAGCGAATATACGAGTAACGTATCAACAAACCATCGAGTATCTCGACTAAATATTAATCATTAATTTATCGAACTTTACATTTAACCGAAACACGCGTTAATAAGAATTTTCGTCGTCCTTTGTAATTTTTAATCGAATCCTTCGCTACTCGCGGTAGTGAATTTTAATAAAGTACAGCTCCCGCGTATACAGCCTGTATTCTGGAATGATATTCACTGAAACGCGGAATATATATGATCTCTCATCTCGAGCTAATTCGGTTATGCCGGCTGCACGTCGATATATTAAACGTGTTATAATTTTTGCTAACAAAATACAATAGTCGAATTTCGTACAACTGTTGGATAAATACTAGTTGGATTCTTAATATTTACATTAGGATCAGCTTTTATTGTTTTAAACAACGCATTTTGTAGGATTATCAATAGAGTAATCTGATAATTCGCACGATGCCGTACCCCAAGACAGATGCGATATTCGTATTAAGTGATTTTTTTTCCCCACAAATGAAACTTATTAATTATACAATTATTCATTAACGTATCGAATATATGACCCAGGAGAAAGCGTTCAGACAAGGGCCCACGGGAAGAATGACGATAGAAGAAGTGCTTGCGGACGATGAAGCTACCGTTCAATCTGTTTTCAACTTTTTAAAATGTATAAATGTATTCCAGAAGATACAGCTTTACTTTTCAGTTATATATTTAATCATTTAAGTTATAGTAGGCGCAAATGACCAAGAAGTCGAACGTCTTTAAATAAATTATATATATATATATATATATATATATATAGTTATACGCAATTCTGCGCGTGTACCAGGAGTATGAATATAATATGCGATGGTCCACAATAATTAAAACGTTATTTATACTATTACACGCATACTTACTAACACACACACACACACTCATTCGTAAAAACGGCTTCGAAATTATATTTAAGATATATAAATGCGATTATTCGTAAAGAATACTATACGATAATATAATACCGTTATCGTTAAGAGCAACGTGTTTCTTTTTATTTATTTTTTTTAAATATAAATCTATCTGTACTAAATATTTAAAAATAAATACGTATTCCACACATACACGAGCTGAGAGATTAGAACTATTGCAGATACCATAATGAACATTTTAAACGTTAAACATTCACGTTAGTGTTTTAATTATTGAAAACGAAGGGTTCTCACTCAAAAGATAATAATAATAATAATAATAATGTAAAAAAAGGCAATTCTGGATTTTTCATTGTCTTAATTTATCATTTATTTTAAAGAATTTTAAAAACGACAGCTAAGCGACTGTCCCCTATCGACAGTTGGATATACTCTGCGCAGATATAAGTCAGCCGTTGAAGAAGTAAATATACGAATACCTAAAACCGGAAATACAAATGAAGAGCCGTTCGTAATGTATCCGAATACGTCTTAAATAAAACAGGCGATATAAATTGACAGCCCTGGCACACGTTTAGACTTCTTCAAGCGTTTAAAATAACTTTGTAATATACATCATAGCCAAAAAAAGATCGATACAAGTTTAAATAGCTTCTATTGCTTAGGTGTTTTGTAATCGCTTTACTTGCCAGAGTTTTTTTTATAAATAATATTCGGCATTTGTCATAATGAAGGATAAATCTTATCAAATGAATAACTCTTATTTATATATATATATATATATATAATCTTTCATCAACCGCTAGGTTTGTAGGCAACATGACCTACAGCTAAACAAATAATTTCCTTATCTTCACATAGGTTCTTGATCATCCTTTTCTTAATTTTCTATTTGCCTCTCTTTCTATCAAGTTTTTTTACAATGTCTAATTTGATGACCGATCACACACCATTTTATCTCCTTTCAATCGTGTTGATTTTTCAATATGAAAAGTTTTTTTATTAATCTGTAAATTTTACTCAATAATTAATCGTAATGATAATATAACTTCTCTCGTGCCCTTTCCTTTTCTGAATCCAAATTGATCTCAAGCAAATTTTCTTCTACCTTCTTTTGTATACGGCTTGTTAAAATTTATATATATACATATATATATATATATATATATATATATATATAACGACCATCGTCGTATGTATTCCCCACCTATGTAAACTAATTTATTAAAAAAAAAAATACTAACTAAAAATCGTTATATGAAAATTAATTATTAAACCTTATATTCAATTTTTCATATGAAGATTTTTGATTAGTTTAAAAAAAAAAAATTATATAGGTGGAATACATACGATGATCGTCGTAATATATATATATGTATACGCATACATATTCTTCTTCATTCCTGAATATTTCGATTGGTTGTCAATATGTACTTTTAAGTTTCTGGTTCTCTCCTTTTATTTCAATTCCTGGTACGTATTTACTTTTGCATCCGCCATTATTTGGGTGATGTATTTTTGCCTCGATCTTTCCCGCTATATTTTTCCATTTACTTGTCCTTCGATTACTGTTGTTAAATATCTATTATTCCTTATAATATGTCCTATCCAACTGCATCTTCTTTCGCTCATATGTTTCATTAAGAACATCAACAATTTCGGTTTTGTCTATCCATTTTACTTTTGGCATTTTTCGCCAAAGCCGCATTTCGAACGCTTATAATTGGTTTTTGTCTGCATCTGTTTATAACCCACATTTCCGGAACCAAAAAAAAAATCACACATCAAACATAAACCTTTATTAACCTTTTCCGTATTTCTGTATTTAAATTATTGGATGTTAACGACGATTTATTTTTCATAAATGCGGTTTTCGCCTGGGCTATTCTTGATAATACTCGATCACTTCTCCCATCTTCTGTCATTGTTGAACCGAGGCATTTGTACATTTTTATATGTTATATTTCTTCATTTTCTAATTTTATATTTAATGGGTTATTACGTGTTTTTTTTTATCGCATCTCATTACCACTGTCTGCTTCTTATTTATTTATTGTCATGTTATAGCGTTTTAGAATCAAGTTAAGCTTTATCAGTGCATCCGATAGGTTTTATTTTCACTTTCTGCGATTAATGCCATCTGCAAATTTAAACGATTTAATCATCATTCCTCCTATATTAATTCCTTCGTTACTGATTTCTACCCATTCTTTGAACGCTTGTTCTATATATATATATATTAAAGAGCAGTAGTGATAAGCTACACTGTATCATATTGGCTACCAATTGAAAGATTAAGGAATGAAGAAGTATATATATATATATATATATATATATATATATATATATATATATATATATATAGTACGATGATCGACGTATATATTCAACCTATATAAACTTAAAAAAAATCTTTATATGAAAATTAATTATTAAAATATTAATTTCATTATATAACGTTCGACGAGATAAACGAACGATGTGTATTGTATAAGGATATGCGTGTGTAAAGTGCGTAAGACCTTAGTTGCCGGTGGGTTAGTACTACGAAAGTACGGCGCGAATACGATTAAGCGCACGGGCAAGATTGCGCAAGCGTCTGTGATAAAAGACTAGAGTTGATTGATCGTGAAGATAGATTAAATAGTAGTTCTGGTTCTGGTGATTTGATAAATATATATGTATATAAAGTAGATACCGGCAAAACGCGGCTATATCGCAGAATTCTTAAAGTAAAATGGACTGTGACAAAATAAGAAATTATGAAGTATTAGGATGACGTTTAAGGTTCAAATTAAATTATTTAGTCGTGTCCCAGTGGCTACAGCTCCTTATCTTATGGCTGGACTATTTTCCAAATGGTACGCAAGGCCTAGGCGCGATCTTATAGAATATATTACGCCAATTTTCGACGTATTTATATAAATAGTTGTTAAAATTAAAAATATTTCATGTTGACCAGAAAATAAAAAATTTTATCAGCATTAAAATTCCATGTACCATATAATGGGCATCGTGATTGAAAGTTTTAATAACGTATCACCCCCCCCTTTTTAACTACGAAAAATAATTCCTTCCATAGGTTACACAATATTCATCATCGATAATTTCACGAATAAATCCGGAATTATCACTATCACGTAGAAAAGTAAGAAGACATGAATAAATTACGGTTAGTTTGAACACGATAACAAAAAAAAAAATGCAATTAATTATTCAAGTTAGGTAATATATTTTTAATAAGACAGTCTATAAAACAATTTTATAACTACACTATCAATCCGTAGATACGGACGGACAATATAGGCAAACGAATAATCAAAGACAACGCGAGACAAATAATCCATAATTTAATATAGCAACGCGCAAATTTCAAACCTAGTAAATTAATAGAGTGGTATACCGATAATAGCCCATTTTATACACGCAAAATATACGTAAAATGGGCTAGTTACAATGATCGACAACGTTATACGACGACATTAAGCATAATAGCACATTGCACCTAAATACGATAAGTTCTCAGCTGTCTTCAATAGTGTCGTTATAATCCGCGGAACTATACATCTTTTAATTCTATCTTCGACTCATATCAATTATCGGTGGTTTGCATTTCTCTCTAGACACTCCGGATCCTGTTGTCCAGCTACGATCAGTATCCAATAGGCGGATAAATAATAAAATTATTATTCTTTAAACCTCAGATCAAACGGTAACGTCACTGCGGATGTCTACCCACGTCGGTATTCGAGGAAACAAGCTGGCAGGCACGCTGTAAAAGAAGCTAATATGTAATCTGCCGGTGTCAAGTGTTCTTGTTTCAATAACGGATTTCAAATCAAATATAAAATGCCGCGCAATCTAAAGGATTTGTATGGTACAGACAGCAAACATCACGAACGAATAAGTTTCAAACTATGTGTCATCGTGGAATATATCACTTCTAAGTCGCAAAGATAACACGAATCCTGGGACTAATTTTATACCCTTAGATTTACTACTGATATCCCAGAGACTGATGAAACTTCTATCGCAACTTTTGCGGATAATACAGATGTAATGTCATCTTACATATGTCCTGAAACGCGAGACATTGATGAGATAATGCTGTAGATAGATAAACGGGAAATAATTAAAAAGTGAAACTGAAAACAGCTTTATATTTATATATATATATATATATATATATATATATATATATATATATATATATATATATAACTCCAGTACCTTGGTGTACATCTCGACCATATGTTAATACAACTACACCATATTAAAGCCAAGAACGAAAATGGAACTGGATATAAAGACAAGAAACCTTCACTTGTTACTCAGACCTCAATAAAAATTAAACATAAAAAATAAGTTTATCCTCTATAAGATGATCTTGCCACTATGGCATTCTCGTGTGGGGTAGATGTGCTTCGAACAGCAACGTAACAAGAATCCAGACATATCCGAGTATTACGAATGATAGCTGGAGCTGTCTGGTATGTCTCTAACGACACTCTACACAGGGACTTTAACATCAAATACATGCACAACGAAGAAATTCATCGAGCGATAATCAAAAAAATCATAATAATCCGCTGGCAACCTGAATTCTTAAAAAAAAAAAAAAAAAAAAAAAACAGATAAGAAGACTCAAACGCAAAAGGATCATTAGCTACGTGTAATTTCTTTCTAAATTAGCTACTTCATGATTCCGCTGCTAGGCAGATCTCTAATTTTCCATTTACACCATCTAATTGATGATAAATATATTATCAGTTCTAGATTTGAAGCAAAGCAAAAAAAAAAAAATTGAATACGTACTGAATGTAACTGTGGGCACCCACGATGCGTCGTCTGCGATGTCACGATTGACTGTTTAACATATCTTCCTTAAATATGCTCCTTTTTGAAGATATACAATTCAATTTTTTCTCTTCGTTAATCCGTTCTCTACTAGCTAATCCAAGATTTTTTTGCTCCCGTACCACTAGACGTAGTTGCTCGCGGACACGAATAAGAATGCATTCGAAATGGATAGGCGGATATTTACCTATTTTTTTTACGTTTATATATACATATATATGCATAATAATAATAATAATAATATTGCACAAAACATAAACAACTTAAGTATAAATAAACTTTCGTTCACGCATAATACACGTGTATTTAATAACAGATTGGCCATGATCAACGTAGTCGTGACGTAAATCGAACAGAACGTACGTAAACCATACGTTAGTATTAGTGATTACACCACGTACTCTTTATAAGATTTAAACAAGTATTGTAATCCGTTAGAATCGCTAAATCGTCACGCTTGTTATTAAATAGGTTCTGATCATTTTTCAATAAATACAACACAAAAACAATTTCAGCGCGATGATTTTTCCAACTATATATATATATATATATATATATATATATATATATAAAATGTATACCAGATGCCGATAAAGCCGAATGCTTTGCTCGCTATTTATCTCGGGTATTCAAACCGCATAATATGCCTTCAACTATTAATATCAGCATTAATTATAAAACGGACGAAAAAGTGATAATATTTACACCATATGAGGTAGCGACTGAAATAGATAATAATATGAATCCTCGGAAAGCTCCAGGTATTGATGGCATATCCCCGAGAGTGCTAAAAGAACTAACAAAAAAAGGTATAATTATGTTGACATATTTGTTTAATGCTTGTCTACGTTTAGAATACATGCCACGCTGTTTCAAAATAGCGCAAATCATTATGGTAAAAAAAACATAACAAACCAGACGCTGATGTAGGGTCATACAGACCAATTTCATTATTGCCAACTATATCAAAGTTATTCGAGAAATTATTACTCAAACGACTGTTGACTATGGTTAAAGAGTATATACCAGTACATCAGTTTGGGTTTCGACGGAAGCACTCCACAATTGATCAAGTGCACAGGATCACAATGGTAATCAATAGAGCATTTGAGGAAAAAAAATATTGCCCGGCCGTCTTCTTAGACGTAGCGCAAGCTTTCGATAAGGTACGGCACGACGGGCTGACCTATAAATTAAGCCGAATTCTGCCAGGTAACATCTGCCGTTTGCTCATGTCTTATTTATCAGAAAGACAATTTAAAGTACAGCAAGAAAATGCTACTTCCGCATCCTACAACATAGAAGCTGAAGTTCCGCAGGGAAGCGTTCTCGGTCCCATCTTGTATCTTCTATACACAGAAGACTTACCAACGGATGCGCAAACGACGACAGCTACGTTTGCCGACGATACAGCTATATTAGCCGTTAGCAGTAGTCATTCTGAAGCTATAAATAAATTCCAAAATCTTTGAACAGAGTGCACGAATGGGCATCAAACTGGAAAGTTAAAATCAATGAAGAAAAATAACTTTCACATACCGACGAACAGATGTACATCACCAAGGGTACTTAGGAGGTAAACCTGTTCTACAGGTTGACTCAGTCAAGTACCTTGGTATGCACCTGGATAGGCGGCTGACCTGGGAAATACGTGCCAGAATGAAATGTAAACAAATAAAGAAAAAAACTCAGCAGTTATATTGGCTTATTGGACGTAAATCGCCTCTAGACGTAAGGTACAAATGCCTACTGTATCGGCAGATCATAAAGCCAATATGGACTTATGGTCTGCAGTTATGGGGTTGTACCAGCAGGTCTTCTAGAGCAAAGATCCGAGCTAGACAAAGCATAATACTAAGAGCAATTGTCGATGCATGCCGTTATTCGAGAAATGATGATATTCATCGAAGACTTGCACATCTCGCTTGTAAACGAAGAGATTAGAAAATTCGCTACAGCACACAAGAAGAGGCTACACCAACATGTCAATGTGGAAGCTACCAATTTATTAGATACTAGTCAAGACATCAGGCGTCTTAAAAGGCGCCACCCGTCAGACTTATTATGAAGTCATTAAATTCTATTACATAAATAGATTAATACAAACTAATTTTCGTAGTCATGGTCAATGGACTACTGACTTCAACCCATAAGCTGGCTAACAGGATGATCTTGTTAGTAAGGTACACTTTACTAAATTTGATACTTATTTAACTTCAATGAGTTGAGGTCGTATCTTTATTTAAAAAAAATAAAATAAAAAAAATTTCAGTCATAGTGGCCTCTATACGACATACGGACTTTTAAAACAAAATTGTATGTTTTCATAATAAAGAGCAGTTTGTTGACGTGGAATATTTCAATTCCAAAAATATTTACATAGCCAAAATAAAAATTAAAACATTTTACATTCGTGATCTACATTTACATTCAACAATGCTAAACAAATCTTTTTTCATGTGTTCCGCGAGGAAGTATTTTAGGTCCTTACTTTAAAAAAAAATAATAATAATAATATGAAACGATTTTCTTAAAATATCTTTTGTCCATGCTGTTGTTTCATTCCATTTCAACATCGACCCGGCCATACCCTTATTGGAAAACCCATTTTATATATATATATATATATATATATATATATATATATATATATATATATATATATATCATCACCACCATTGTCGTAATGTTCGTTGCCGAACGTTGTGACTAACTGTTGTACGTTTATTTTTACGTACAAAATGAGCTAGCATTCAAGCCACTATTTATATGCGACGCAGATGCGCATGCATAACGGAGTGGGGAGCCACTGCCTTCTTCGTTACAATTAAGAATTAGATAACGATGAAAACTTTCTATGTCTGGCGTTGGTTTCGAACCCCTGACCGTCGAGTTGACAGTCGAGCACTCTAGCAACTACGCCACCGGGATATATATATATATCATCGTTATCATCATTTTGTTGCATCTGCTTTCAGAAGGTTGCACATTAAGAACAATTAGCCATCTCATATCTTCCCTAGCTGAATTTATTACTTCGTAAGTTCTACCAATCCCTATGTTCGTTATTATGTACTCAATCCTTTTCCTTCCTTTTCTTGCCTTTCACCTTCCCTTGGACCGCTAACATAAAAATACCTTCTTCTCGTAATTTATTGCCCGATGTATTTTCGCCTTTTTTCCTTTTATATCTTCGACGATTGTCAATTTATCGACGTTGCATCAATGTAGGCGAATCAGTCCACGGTATCTTAAGCAACCGCCTATAGGTCCATATTTCGAATGCGTTTATTCTTCTCTCGCTTCCGGCGTTAATTGTCCAAGATTCCGGCTGCATATTCCATCACGGACTATACGTAGCAACGCATTATTCTTTTTCTTAACTCCAAATCCATCATTCTGTTCTCCAACTATCCGCGTTTTTATCACATTTACGTCCAAGCCATCACTTGTGAATATTGCGCCCAAGCATTAGAACTCTGTCACCGGTTTTATTATTTTGTTGTTAATTTTTATTTTTATATCCTTATTAGCATATATACATATAAATAAATAAATAAAAAGTATGTTAAGTCTATCTACCATAATTACATCCAACGTATCGATTATAATACAACTGTTAATAATTAAAAGATAGAGAAAAACATGAATATTAAAATCGATATAAAGTGAAAAATTGACGTATAATTAAAATTTATTAATATGATCGTATTATAACGATGGAAAAAGATCGATTTCTCCTAGTAAAAACGTTGAACATAAAAGTTGAAACCGGCAATACGAGTCAATTTTTTAAAGGAATAATAATCGTATCCCATTTAATAAATCATACAAAAATAAGTATATATATGTGTATATATATATCCATAAAGTTAATGAAAAAAAAATCTTTAAATCATACAAAATAGATTATTATAACCATTATTTGTGTCGAACGATGCATAAAAATATGCTAGTATATATTATACATACGTATATATATATATATATATATATATATATATATATGCGATAATTAATAACTGGTTCTGGTTACATTTTTTATTAATTAATGTCTTTAACGATAAAACAAAAATAACGGATCGCGATGTAAGAATTCGGTCGACAGCGATAAAAAATTGACAACGCGGAATATGTATAAGATTCTTTTGTTGTAATATTTATCCGAAGCATCTTCTCATACCTCTCATTATATATATATATATATATATATATATATATATATATATATATATATATATTATATATATATATGAAATATAAAATATGTATATGTATGTATATATATATATATATATATATATATATATATATATATATATATATATATATATATAATCTTCATTTCTAATGTGTTTTGCTCAAGAGGTACCCGATAATCATTGAAATAAAATATTTTGGACGTATAATGTGTCACTCGGAATAATACAGTACACTTTTTCTTCTTGCGCAAGTCAAGATTGCGGAAAAGAGATCGCCAGTGACGCATTGTTATAACTTTGTTCCGAAGCGTATTAAACAGAAAAAGTGTTCGTGGTTTAGTAACGGACATGGCACCATGATGATAAACACATACACACACATATATATATATATATATATATATATATATATAAAACACTACACGACCAAAATATTTGAATGGAATTTTATTTAAAAATAGGCAAACGAGAGATTAGCTTACAATCATTTGTGAAACATAATATTGTTCAGATGATCGCCACTTGAAACAATACATGCATTCAGTCTTTTTACAACATTTTCGAACACTTTTTCGAGCGTAGGTCGCTGAATTTTTAAAATTTCTTCATAAATCCGGGTTTTCAGGTCTTCCAGTACTCGTGGACGTGTTTCGTAAACGCGGTTCTTAAGGTGTCCTCACAAAAAAAAAAAATCACGTAACTTTGAAATCTTTTCAAAACTCTTTTTACACTGTCGTGATTGATTCACGTCGAAAATAACGAAAACTCGCGCTTGTTCTCGTTATAGGATGTCGTGATAACTGAAACTGGACAAAAACGAATCTGTCGTGTGTACACTAAACGTGGGGCACGCGGTTTGCCTGGTAGCAGTGTCACCAACTCGTTTTTAATGTGTTTTGTTCGAGAGTTGTTCAATAATCATTGGAACGTATAATGTAATTTTTTTTACTGGCGTTAAACTTTTAACTAAAGTTCGTATTTAAAGTCTATCTCTTCGTTTTTTTATATAACAGGATGAACAAGACGCAGTTTTTTGCAGTCTTTCCAAAGTGGATTCCAACAAGTTTGATGTTCTTTCTTTTTTAACTTTTATTTTACCATTCATTTCAATTTTCAAAGGCGCTAAATAAATATTTGAATATTAGTTTGTCCGATGTTAATCGTGTGAATTCATCGGTTTCACTTACATATTGCGTTAGACGGCATTTATACAATAATCGTATCGTCCACATTTAGTTTGGCGTTGAAAGATATTGTTTCGAATCCAAATTAAACAATGTCGTTAGTTTTTATTGTATATTTTAAATACGAATCGATTATATTTTCAAAACAAATTATTTTATCGGCAACCAATTATATTTGGTAAATTTTGATCTTCAAAATAATTTTCTTAATTTCTACGAAATATATTTTCAATATTAAACCGCGATTAACCGATTTATAATAAGTTGTAATATATATATATATGCGATATCATTTAAATTACGGTAATCCAATTTAAAAACATTCGTTCGACGTCCAGCCAAATATATTTCATTTATCTACCGGTATCGCATAATTGATACAATACCTGGAATATTTGTGATAATCCAAAGTACTTAGTCTTTAAGCTACACTGAGCCCTAATGTATAAAGAATATTGTGAAGGCACCGAAAGAAAATTCGGTACAAGAAACGGTCTACTTAGAAAATTTATTAGTTCCGCGCGGAGTGCAGATTCAAACTGTGCTACTTTTCATCGGGTGAATATGATAGCGGCGCAGTATCACATGTAAAAAAAGGATAGATGTACACGAAACCCGATCGAATAATTACAGCATGCTTAAAGTTGACGGCGATCGATAAAATAGAAATATTACGCGGAATATCACTACCAGACTTAAGGAAGTGATGGCTATGATAGTGAAAACTAAATAAGAACAAGACGTAAGACGTACATTTTATACGAAACATACAATAAAGGTGTCCACTCCAAGTTTAGGAAAAGTTTTCTTAAAATAGTAAACGCTTGAAATTAGAGAACAAACGAACGAACACTAATAAACTGCCGTGACTAATATGATGGAAAACCTTAAATAGAACAAGAACTATAGGAGGGAAAACGATAAAGAACAAGAAACAAACACGACGACATATGTGGCATGGTACAAGATTTAAAGCACCTACTAGCATGCTCATTGTTGCTATTGCAATGCAGGATGGAAGATATGACTAATATCAGTGGAACCCCGGAGGAGGCAATTAAGATTGTTAAATATTGGTAGTAAAAAAAAAAAATGTAAGCTGACAGCCACGATAAGAAGAAATAGCGAGCAAATGAAACGTGCGTTATATCACCGTTAATTATAAGTTAAAATTAAATTTAGTCAAAACGGAACATAATATCATCGCAGGCATACTTTCTGGAACACAATATCGTTCAGAAGACTACTATTTGCAACAGTACATTCATTCAGTTTTTTAGAAAATTTTCGAACACTTTTCGAGCATAGGTCGTCGAATTTTTGAAATTTCTTCATAAATCCGAGTTTTCAGGTCTTCTAGAACTCGTAGATATGTAGGTATCTCCGCGAAAAAACAAATCTGACAAGCGCGGCGGTCAAGTAAAATCCGTGCGACGCGACAATATACGATTAACAAAACTCTTCTTTCAGTACTGCGAACGTTTCTGCCTAATAGTGACATGTGGCACCATCTTGTTGAAACCATGATAGCCCACCAGACGACGACAACGATGAAGTGAGGGAAGCGAAAACGAGATTATCATCTCGATATAGCGCGTTTCGTTAACAGTACCAGTGAAAAAGTAAGGCTCCACTATTCCCCACTTCGCCCCTCCAACCGAGACGGTTACTTGGTCGCTGTGTAACGGCTTCTGTTCGATTGAATTTGGATTAGATTTGAACCAGTAGCGGCAGTATTGTTTACGAATCCGGTTAGCTGAGAATGAGCTTCGTCGCTCATCAAAGGATTGTCTCCGTCTTCGATTTTTTTCAGCATCGTTTCAGCAAAAAGTTTTCGTTGTGCATGGTCGGTACTTTTTAGTTCCTGAGTTATTTCTAGTTTATACGGATGAAATGTATACTATGTAAACATTCTAATACGAATAAATTCCGACATGTTACACTTAAAAATAGAAAATTCATATATCCAATTTTGAAAATAATGACAAAATCACCCAAGCAGATTCAGTACGTTACCTTCGTATGATTATGAGCAAGAGGCTAACATGGCGACTACATGTAGCACAGACTAAAAGAACCATTATCACTCATTCAAAATTGCTACATCCGTTGTTAGTGCGGAAATCTATTTTAAATTTAACGACTAAACGGATACCCTTCAATGATCGTCCCCATTTGGCGTTACGGAATATAGCTGTATGTTAGTACTTGTCAAAGCAATCTTCGAAGAATACAACAGCAACAGTCGAAGATACTTCGTACTATTATGTCAGCTCCAGTCTACGTGTCGAATCTCACATGACATAATGATCTCAAGTTTCAGACAATCCGCCAAGGTGCCTGAGAAGAAAGTGGTGCTGTGATGCCGATCACCTAACGAACTCCAGTTTTACTCTTCTTTCCCCCGACGATTGTCTTTTCATTAACTATATGTTATCATTCTTATTACTATCATTCCTGCTCAATTTCATTCACACCATATTTCTCCTTCGTTTCTCACAATCTTGTGCTTCAATGGAGGTATTAGATTAACACCTGTTATTTTATCCGGATCCGCGTTGTTTGCAGCGCTTATGCTGGCACAATGTTTATAATATAAAAATAAAAAACATTCTAATAACGTAAAATTATGAGCATGTTTATGCTTTTTACTTCCGGTCGGTAGTAATACTATAATAACCCATAGAAGAACGCTATAGTACGTACTTAATGTAAAATGAGATTTTTATAATATTAAACATAACAGAAACCGATTATAATAATTTTCGCAGAATATAAACTCTAAACAAGCCGTTATCAATTACGCTGTTAATAACCGAATCCAACTAAAAACAGCGAAGTCTTAAGATTATCACAGATACGAGATACCGTAGTTATCCATAATATCCATAACATATATTCAAATAAGTATATATATATATATATATATATATATATATATATATATGTATGTATGTATGTATATAAAAATAATATCATGGAATATCATTCTATTCCTAGCTATTTTCTATAGAGGGCGACGTAAGAATGCACCGAATCTAACCTAAAGCACCGATAGTATGTATGCTAGAAATATGTAGCCGCAACTATTCTTTATGTCTAAATAATTTACGACAGTAGAGAATTCAACCGCCGTAGGTGATATTACAATTTCAACAACAGTAATAATATACAGTGAACGATGAAGTGGACCAGTTTCCATGATAATAACGTACCATTGTAAGATCTAAAAAATGCTTATATTCATACCTGAACACACACATATATATATATATATATATGCACGTATGTATATATATGTGTGTGTATATGAATAAGAATAAAAACCACAAAGCAAATGATAATAAACAAGTTGATTAAAAAAGCGAAGGCATACCTCCGTCTGCAATAATAATCCAAGTAGAAACCCAAAAAATAACGAAACCTGTTTATATATATATATACATACACATTCCGTTAGTGGATATGTTTAATTCGACCTGCCGAGAGATTGAGGAACGATTAAGCCGCACACGCACATATGCTACACTCGAATTCATAACAATAAATATAAATATCGTACACGGTCGACAGGCGTACTTTGTATAATACCATATTACACGCGTATACTAAAGCAGAGGTATGACCCAAATGAAACCGTCAAGCGTAAGAAATTAAATTTTATCATATTCATCCAAGATCAAAATACGAAATAATAATCCGAAAAAACCATCCTTCGTTAAAAACATAAATAAATAAACATATTTATTTTTTCGGATCATTCGAATTGAATTTCCGGTTTTTATACATATTTCCACAATATCATCATCATCATCTGCTCTTCTCTTTACTGACGAATAAATAGCAAACTGTTTTTTTTTTTTTTTTGTTAAATGGGGATCCATCTACGACCTATCAAACGTGATAACGTGATACTGTGGGGACTATTTACATTTTAATCGAAGATGTCGACTTCTCTAGAAATGTTGGGAATAATTGTAGATTATCCAGATGGAATAGGGGCAATACATTATATGGAGATGCAATACATAGAAAACGTATCAAGATAAGGTAAAGCTCAGAACTTAACGGTGTCACAGCAGAGCATTAAAAAAAAAAAACATGATAGGGATTGTAGACTGCCTGTTCAGAATGGAGAGGGACAGAAGTGACTTTCCCTAAGCTGCATACGAAAAAGACGGTCAGGTAATAAATGATGTCCAAATCGTAATGTGCTGATAAGTACAATTCCTCTGCGATTAATCTTCTTAAAGAAATAGAACCCCGTGAGAGACGGTAGAAGTTGATAGTAATAAGTGAGAAGTGATTGACTAATGCTCTCAGTGTACATCAGTTCCAAATGATCCTTGTGCTCCAGTTGAACAGAAAATTGGAAAACTCATCTATTAAAGCAAGCATAATAAATGCGTACCCTTATCAAATTGACAAAATTATTTACACTAAAATTTAAACAATCATTTAACATTAACGCGCTCCCAATTCCGTATACTAAATCGCTCATTATATTAGTAAAATTTGTTTTGCAATAGTGTATTTTAAAAATCGATATATACATCTCGAATTTCACTATTATAAATATGTTTTTTAATTACTTAAAGAAAGTGTCGAATTTATTAAGATATGTATATATATAAATATATATATATATATATATATATATATATATATATATATATATATATATATATATATATATATATATATATATATCGACGACTCAATAAGTGTTTATATCTAATCACAGCGGATGTAAGAAGCGAAAAAGAAATTAGAAGACGAATAGCACAGGCTAAAAACGCGTTTAATAAAAGGAGAACCTTGTTCTGTTTGAAAAATGTTTCATTGCACACGAGAAAACTACTTGTTAAAACCTATATTTGGAGTGTGGGATTATATGGTTGCGAATACTGGACCATTTTGAAAAGAGATAAATCGAAATTACAAGCGTTTGAATCGCGGTACTATATTTTCATTTCATCTGCCAATTTACAACTAGCTCTGTATGATATTAAGCAAATTTAATATCTTAGTAAGATCACTTGCTAATGATTCCGGTCCAGTGACAGAGTCTCATTCAATACGTATACAGAATGTATACTTTATACTAGATTCGCCAATTTTTCCCTATTTAATGTACGAATGTCCGCAGAGTTATCTAACAGTGAAACTGCCATATTATTTGGATGTGACTCCAGTCTTGAATGTCTTTTTGCTGTTTGTATAATTTCATCCTTTATGTAATTTATTTTCAGGTCTGCGTTTAGGAGTTTGATTCATTACATACCACGAAAAATGCTGAAGATACTTTGGATCGAAAAAGTCACAAATAAGGAAGTACTTCAAATAGTGTAAGAAGAAACGAGAATAATGACAACGATAAAAAATCGAAGAAACACCATGATTGGTCACCTAATCAGAAACTCTCCTTGAATCACTAATTTAACTGAAGAAAGATTAAACGGCAATAGATCAAAAGGAAGATTGCGAATCAACTTTATGAAAAGCACATTAAAGAAAAGAAGCTATACTGAAGTGAAAAAATTAGCCCAGAATAGATTAATGTTGCCCACCAACCTAATGGTTGAGGAGATAATGATGATGATATATATATATATATATATATATATATATATATATATATATATATATATATATGTATATATAAACAATGCGGAAAAAATTCAAAAGACTTACATATCTCCCGTGTGTAGCTTTTACAAGCTGAGGAATGTACTTAAAAATAAAGATGTACCTACTTGTTTAAAAAAGAAGTTATATAAACAACGCGTCCTCCTCCCAGTGCTCGCATGTAGAGCGGAAAGTTTACGAAGTATGTCATTTAAAAACTTGCAATAACACAGAACGCCAAAAAAAAAAACAACGCTTGGTATTAAGTTGTTGGATGGAAAATACGTGAATAACAAAATTGGGGAATTTAGTGAAACGAGCAACATAACTGAAATAGAGCTGGACGAGTCATGCTTTAAGAATAACGAATGATAGATGTACCAAATGAACAACACAATGGATACCAAAAGAAGTCTGCAGGATTCGTGAACGGCCGTACATTCGTTAACAGAATGATAGGCAGGATCGCCGTAATGAAAGAATGGACGAAGCCTACGCTCTATACAAAAAAAGAGGGTTCCCGTTCGCAATCCGTAATGGATAGAAATAAGCGCATCGCGACCGACATAATTTAAATTATGACAATCTTATAAAATATGTTACAAATTTCATCATGTTGATTATTGCATAAAGATCGTTTTATTATAATTATCATAGTCGTTTTATCATGTATATATATATATATATATATATATATATATATATATATATATATATATATATATATATAAAAACTGAGGTATACAATATAGCGTTAAACGGATCTTCCTAAAATGTAAACGCATGCTAACAATCAACAGTAAATTATATTTGCTGTTTTTAAACACTATATTTATTGCTAATGTATTGGTATCGATCTTTAAAGCATGCTCAGTAAAGTTTCAAGAACACTATCCGCCCGTACATATCTCAACTTCTCAACAAATAAGCTGCTAAATTTTATCGTAAGTGCTCCACGAGTCAATGTTCACTCGTACAACAAATGGGTAACTACACTTACCACGCCCTTCAATTACGATACAAAATATACAAACATAAAAGAATTAAACATTTGCTTCTCACGCCCTAGACTTTCGAATAAAATTTTTTATAACCCCATACTACTTTAAGTTACTTAATGCTAACCAAGGTTTATCATACGTTGTTGCTATTTATAAGGCTTACCATATTTACTTTATTCATATAAGTACGATACAAGTACACACGTGTACTTCGATAATTACAAGCATTACGTTTCCTCACTTCCTTCGTTCTATATCATCTGTAGGTACATGTATATATGTGTGCATGTATACGCATACTATTTAACGCGATAAATTGTTATTAATATTTAACATAACCTCTGATGGTTTTTATTGTATTTTTCCTCTGTAAAATCGTCTATTTAATAGTTGTAAGTTAAGTTTAAGACTCGTTCACTAAATCTAAGTCGCGTACTATTGTTCCATATATGCATTTTATTTATACACTTTGCTTTGTAAACAATTTAAATATACTTATTATTCATTCATTATATTTGAATACTAGCTAACTCCGTAAATATTCAGTATCATCAATTAATTCCATTTACACTCCAGAGATACAAGCTGATTTTTATTGATCACTGTTACACCATCATCGTTTGGATCGTAGTGTACTTTAGAAAATTAGTCCAACCGCTATTGCGTGGTTTACAACGTATTTTAACGATGTCTTGGAGAATGTACTGCCGAAATTATGTAGAGAAGCACACGTAATCGAATTGCCAAAACCGGGCAAAGATTTATCCGACCCAAAAAGCTTTCGACCCATGCCATTATTATGTCATACATATAAACTGTTTGAGAGGCTAATGTTCGGTAGGATTGTTAATACCGTCGACTGAAAATTAATCAACGAACAAGCAGGTTTTAGACTACGTCTATCCTGTACTGGCCAAACTCTAAACCTTGTACAGCACATCGAGAATGGATATGAAAGCGGTGTCATTACCGGAGCAATGTTTATAGATGACAGCTGCATATGATACTGTAAATTATAAATTGCTGAAAAATTAAATATATAGAATACTTAAAGACTACTCGGCAATGAGAATTATACCGACAATGCTGGAGAATCGTAGATTTTATGTTTCGCTGGATGGGAAAAATAGCAGATGGAGACCACAGAATAATGGTCTACCTCAAGGAAGGCTGCTAGCATCGATGTTATTTAACATCTACATAAATGACCAACCACTTCCGGACGAAACAAGACACTTCCTATACGCAGACCACCTGGTTATTACGGCACAGGGAAAAACTTTCAAGGATGTAGAAAAGAAGCTCGCAACTACTCCGCAGGTGATGTCGAAGTACTATACTGAAAATAATCTGAAAACAAATTCAAAGAAAACCCAAGTAACAGCTTTTCACCTTAGAAACAAAGAAGTCAAAAGAACCCTTCAGATACAGTGGGGAAAGGAGAAAATTTGGAGTGTTTTCACGAAGCATATTGGAGTCACGCTTGATAGAGCGTTAACCTGGAAACATCATTGCATGAATTTAAAGCAAAAGATCAGCTCTAGAAACGCTATTCTGAGGAACCTATGCGGAAATACCTGGGGTGCAAAACTACATACATTGCGCGTATCTGCTCTGGCTCTTTGTTTCGCAGCGGGGGAGAATGCATGTCCAGCATGGAACCGTTCAGCATATACTAAGCACGAAGATATTGCACTTAATGAATCATGCAAGATAATAACAGGATGCTTAAAGCCTACTAAAATAGATCAATTATACGACCTGGCTGGAATAGCTCCACCAGGCATCCGACGAGATGTCGCAGCTAACATTGAAAGAACTCCACAAATGGAAGAAGAAAAACATCCTATGTATGGACAAAAGCCTAATAGACTGGAGTTTGAAATCTTGGAAAAGTTTTATGAAATGCACAAAAAAGCTACAGAGAACGCCGACAGAAGAAAAAATGTATAAATGGCGAATGAAGATTAGTGTCGCTGATAAAAATCTACAAGAGAAACTATCAAATGGAGCAGAACTCTCGTAGGATGTGTAGAGAACGCTTAACAGAATCAGAACAAACATGGATTGATGTAATGCTAACCTCCGGAAATATCGGATGTCACTAATAAATGTGAAATGTGGAGAGATACAGAAATCACCTTCGGAACTGTCCTGCATGTCTGGCAAGTTGCGATGAGACAGATTTACGTTTAGCAAATGAGAAGGTTCAAAGAATGGCCGCTTACTGGTGTGGGAAAATATAATTGCATCCGACACAACGAACAAGAAGAATGAAAGAAATCAGCAACACGATATGTTTCTTACAAATTTGTTACCAGTTGGCAACAGTCTATGGGGATTTAACAAATAGTTCTGTAGGAATTAAACTGAATTAACACACATGAAAGTTCTAATACAGAGAATATATTCAACTGAAGATAAAGCAGAAACATTAGTAGAAAATGTTTACATTATTCGCGGTGAAAATGACGTAATGTCAACTCGCTATTAACGAAGCGAACACAATAATAAATTATTCAATTGTTAATGCTCCAATAGGTCCACATAGCCGATTTTACAATACTTAAAGAGATTAAAAAAATTATCACTGCTCGCAGGCAAAACAATTTTGCTGGTCACAAAATGTAAAAGTGATTAAAAGCGAAAGTAATCAACAGTAGTCAATACATGCATGCAACTTTGTTATTTTCCTATATTGCGAAGAATATGTGTCCACTGCAAAACCGGGAAAGGATGATTTCTTGGTGCAAAGTGAATTTACTCAAGTAAGTAAAATTTTTGAAAAAATATTGTTAGTTCGAATAAGGAAAATTAATGAGGGGAGATCTATTGATGCACACTTCGGGAAAGTACTACAATTCAACCAGGTAATAAAAATTGCGACTAAATTACTAATAATTTTAAATAAATTAAACATACAGGACTAGTTTTTATTAATATAGAAAAATATTTATCTGGCACGACAAAATCATATATAAGTTTTCTCCATATCTCGAATTTACATTTTATTTGATGAACAGGAAATTCTATATACAAAAAAAAAAATTATAATTGTAATATAAGGTTGTATTAAATCTGGTGTGTCACAAGGAAGGATCCCAGGTCCAGTTTTTTTTGTTTTTTTTTTTTAAATTTATGTAAATGATTTGCCGGAAATTTCGGGCATACATATACAGACGACATTTTGTAAAACAGGCGCGATAAGTAACAGATTAAAGCAATTGGTAAAATATTAAAACTTCCCCATAAATCGAAAGTCGAGGTGAACAACAGTAAAACTATATTAGAGGGTACGACATTCGATAAAAAATTTCATCCCGACTGGAACGAAATTGTAAAATATCGCCACCATCCTGGATTGACAATTTATATTTACGAAACATCTACGTGTAGAAAAACGATAAAAAAAGTGGCTTATTTCTAATATTTAATAAAACGTCCATCAGCGCAAAACTAATTTCTAATTTACAAACTTTACTAAAATTGCGTATGTTAGTCTCGTCTGGTCGTACATTAGTAGTACATAAATTAAATGCAAAAAATACCAAATAATTTTTTAAGATTAATATTGCATAAATATTTATTAAGATTAAATTTATTTATGACAAGTTGAATATTCCGTACATGCACGAAATGATTCAAAATGAAGCTAACAGCTTTTTACTAACTGCAGATTATCGGATGTATCAATAATAAATTCTATTGATGATTTTACAAGTTTTACGAAACAAATATAGAAGTACGAAACACCTTTTTTTTTTGTTTTTACTTTATCTCTGCTCTAAATTCTATTTTAAGTCAGGCAATTATTAATTTATTACGTAAGACAACACATAATTTTACTCCGATATTTTGATAAGAAAGTTTTTTATTAAAATTTTTCGCTGTAATGTGTATCAAGTGCATATGTAAAAAACACTATATTTGATACATAAAATCTTACTTTATTTTTTGTTATGTATTTATACATTTAATGTAATTAAATAAAAAAGTGTTCTCCTTCTACAGATGTTTCCAATTATCTTAACAAAACGTACATAAAAATAACCTTCATGTCACCGTTATTAGTTCATTTGCAGCATAAAAATTAACAAACCGCTTACAAAACATTCGCGAAATAAACTTAATATGCAATTATAAAAATATGTTACTTTCATCGAAACTGATAAAAAATACTTTATTTCTTTCGTCTCGACGAACCTCTTTCATATTAGTGAACTTTTACAATAATTGTTTTCAATAAATATTATAAACCGAAATTTCCTTCCTTTGAACAGCAAGATATCGTTAAATAACAACCGGTTTCGATATCGGGTTCGCTACAACTATTTTTATTCACAGATTAATATTACTTCATACGATGAAACCATTAAACATTTTAACAGTAAATCCACATTAGCAACGTTTCATTTTGTTATAAGCGCTTTAAATAAATAATTGAAAATCATAGTTTTAAAGAATGTAGGTAAAAATTTAATTATTTATGAAAAATACAGCATTTAAATTTAATATATCAAAATTGTCTATATTATATAAAACTGGCATAATTACTACAATTCCTTTTACTTTAATGCATCATTCGTTTGACCAATACTACATTTCAAGTATTTTTCTCACGAACGTTGACATTTACAACAGCTACGTTTGTAAAACATTGTAGGCTGATTCTACTGATGCGTACGAAATCAGTTTTTGCATTAATTTATAAAATTGTACATCATATGCCCGCATAAAACATATTTACGCATATTAAACGAATACATGTTATGCTAATACTAACCAGTGAACCACGCAGAATCTGTACATAATTATAAATATAAAAACCGTCAATAATAACTAAGCTTTAATTCATTTATAAGAAATTCATTAACTAGGGAAATATATTACCTTTTTCTGAGGTATTTCCTTTTGCGAGTGATAATCATTCATTCGTTTATATCTGTACTAGGCTTTAACGTTTTACAAAACGAGTGTAGTCATCCCATCATCGCGAAAACATGATAACCTTTCACACCTGCTACGATTTAGTAATCAAAACATGAAAAAATCAAAGTTCAAATTAAAAATGATTAGTCATTAATCAATAACATTATTTATGGGCATGATGAGGTGTGTTGATAATTTCAACAGCACCTATAAAATAAATAGTACGAATCAAAGATGACATAATAAAATAAAAACTAATTTTAAAAAATATGGGGAAAAAATCAAAAATTACTGAAAAATTGAAAATGTAGAACTAAATCACGTAACTCAACACCACAAACACAAAACCAAAACATAACTGTGGAATTTTGGATGAAGATGAAAGTAAGCCGACATAGACATCGAAACACCCGAGATTAAAGTAACGAAATTCGATACGAAGAATCGATTAATCTAATTAATATCATATGTTTTTTCAACCTTTTTACTGTATAAACACGTACATAATTTCGTAATAATTCATTATAAGCTAAAAACTTATTTAACAAGCAAGAATATTTGATATTATAATATAAATTACCAGTAGGTAATTTAACCAAAATTATAATATAAACACTAAATTAACTGAAAGCAAGGTAAATCAAAAAACTAAACATGTTGACAACACTAAAATTCCATATCAAACTTTTATCAGTCGTTTATTTTAGATATCAA
This sequence comes from Coronaproctus castanopsis, assembly GCA_032883995.1. Taxonomy (NCBI): domain Eukaryota; kingdom Metazoa; phylum Arthropoda; class Insecta; order Hemiptera; family Monophlebidae; genus Coronaproctus; species Coronaproctus castanopsis. The sequence continues at coordinate 34,250,312 of CM065054.1, read as the reverse complement.
AAAGCCGAATTTTAATTAATTTGTTCGATTTTTGCCTTGTTTAATTTTAAATATTTCCAGTCGAAATCACTGAAATAATAAATCGAATTATATTACGTATGAAAATATAACAAAAACAATTAAAACTGATGTGAAAATATTGAAGTGCTAATTACTAAACCGTCATATTTTTGAAAATAAACTGCACGTTAAAAGCAAACGTTTATTTAACTTTCAAAACTTCCAAAATTCATATATTTTCAACATTAGCGCTATGCGTAACACATGTAGATACTAAAACGCCATGATTTGTTTGGAATGAATTATTAACAGATGCTTGTAATTCAAATGTTTAGTTTTTCTATATTTTTTTTTTACTTTTCATAATTAACTACGTATTGTATTCTATCTTTCATTCATTTACGCTACTATATACTGTAAGTGTTTTATTCACTCTATGTTTAATAAACCGTTAGAAAACCGTTTAACTTATATATATTTTGTAACTACAATATATTTAATGTCATGAATGAATTTTTATGTTTGATAACTCAATGAGCATAAATTAAATGGACACGATTTCGTGATACATATAATAGTCTAAAGTCCGGTAAAATTATCAATTTTATTTACATGTATTATAAAAATTCTACAATTACGAACATTCTAAATTATTTGGAAAACGACTTTTTCTTGATTAAATTTCTCTTCTGTAAATTTTATTTCATTAGTGTGACAGAATAAAATTGCAATTCATTTTATGTTTACGACGTAGATATTTGATCGTAAATTATTTTTAAGGACTGATCGTACACATTTGCTAGTCCTTTTTTTTTTTATATATTCTAATATAATATTACCCAAAATGCTTTGTGATATATATGTTATTAATATTTCAGTAGAAATATGCCGGTTCCGGAAACTTACAAGTATATAAATTTGGTTAAAAAAACAACACCATATGCTTTAAGAATGAAATATCTTTCGAATAAAATATTTGTTGATGTACCGCGACCGACAAACAAAAAATCATTGAGAGTAAGATATAGCACGTTATTTTGTATGTATATATATTTATTAGATGTATGTGAACATTATACAATAAGTTAAAAATAATTATCACCAATTAATAGATAAATATATATAACACGGTATAGTGTTACAGCAAGACTCTATATCATTTATATACCTCAGATTATCATATATGGTGTTACTTTGTTGAAATTAATTATTTTCAGTGATACACGACGGGTACTTTTATGGCGAACTTTTTGCTGCTACATTCCGTATATTATTTAGTTTGTACATTCTTGTTTTTGTCATGTCTGTATTTTATAATTGCTTAATTATTACCAATTTTTTTTTCTTTATTCATACTTTCGCAATGAATTTTTCATCCTAAAGTATATAAAAGCTTTTAAAATAATTATTAATAATACGAACAGTTAGAAGCGTAGCGATTCGACTTAAATGTAATTTATTAAAATCGTTAATAAAACTGATAAAAAAAATTTTCAGCCGTTACGGCATTCAATTTAGTAATAAAATTCTGTTGTCTATTAATTGTTAAAGAAATTTCTCTTGTATGTTTGGTCATAGTTTTTATTTTAATTATTAATATGCCATGGCTTAAATACTAAGAAATCGTGTTATTTATTACGAATATTAACCATTTTAACAAATTATATATTTAATATATAATTATTCCATTAATATTCAAGATAATATAACCGTTCACTTGATATCGAACGCATAATGTTTTCCAACAAATTTATCGATATACATATTATACACAGATTGCGAAAATTTACTTTCAAATTTATTCTGTTCGTTAATTTTGAATTAGAACCGTATATTAAAATAGTTTTTATTAAAATTTTAAAACGTTAGTGTGTAATAAACAATTGTATATAATAAATCATTTTTATATATTTTCAGTGTTTTAAATTATCGTTTTCTTTTAAATAGGTTGTACAAATGTTTAGTGATGAAATGAAGTATAAGCAAGACCAATGGGTTAATTATTATCCAAGATATACCGAATTGGGTTATCTATTCCAATTTCTTCGAGAGTATGGATTATACCGTGATGAACACATGGATTTTAATGAAGAAATGACTAGATTGAGAGCACTCCGTGGTATTGTGAAACGACCTTATGGGTCTGCTTCGAAAAAGGCTAAACATTTATTAGATACAAAATAATTTTTTTGCTCTATTACTGGCTATTGTACGAATACTTCGTATGTTAGAATAATTTCAGCGTACAGTTTTAAAAATTTGGAATATTTAAATTGATTTATGTAAAAAATGTTCTATTCGGTTTGAATTTATAAAAGTATAATAAACATTGCATAGAATGTTCTCAATTCTTTATTTTCTTTTAGTTTCCGCTGGTAATATTTCTATTTGCTGTTTAATATGTTAACGCGCAAAAGAATAATTTTTTAAAATTAGATAGATTTTCTAGTTATTAAAATTAAATATCCGAAAAATAGGTGGACTGAACTATTGAGAAACTCGATCATTTAGTGCAAATAGTATGATCGTTGTACTAAAACAAACGTGAGTTACAATTTAAAACGTTATCAATGAAAATGTGATAAATCGTTAAAAATATATTCTTTCGCATCGTGTCACGACATAATTATGTTTTCGATGATCATTATCGATGAAGATCGACTGCATAGACTGTTCACTATTTCATGTTATTTATGCACGGTTCTTCTTTTGAGTTGCATTTATTATTTAAATTATTGAAACATACAGTTGTAATATTTGCACTAAATGTCTAGTTTTATTATATATATATATATATATATATATATATATAATTAACAATACAAAATATGATACAAAAATAAATATTTTCTTAACAATTAAAAAAATACAAATTATTAAACTAAAACTTAATTTCTAAATTAGTCTTAGTCTATAATTGGTTTAATTTTCTTGAGGGCGGAGGGCGAGTTTTATTGAACAACTTAGAAAGAACCAATAACATACTTATAAGTCCGTAATGAGACATTTTTCTGCAATTATTTATTAATTCCATTATGAAGAAATCTAATAAGTGAAATCTTGTTTTATGGGTCGGCTATGGTACGGTGAAATGCTATCTCATGAAAAGCACTAATTATTTTTATGAACACATATTTTTCTTCTTCGTGTTATTAATAGTGATCCAAATGATGTACGTTTTGTATTAAATTCGCCACCAGATATATAAATTTATTACATAAACTTTTAAAACATTCATCAAAGTATCCTCGTATATTGTGCTTTAGAAAACAGAAGACGGTTGATAATGTTAAATTTTACAAGGTATCAGTTTGTATAATAGTTGCATATAACTATTTTTAGAAACTTTACTAATTTCATGAAGCTTCATAAAATTTTTATTATAATAATAGCTGTTCCTCAACATAGTATTTTCTTTGTAATTCTTTAGCACGTTTTTAACTTCGCTAGGTTTGATTGCTATCAGTTGATTATTTCGTGTGCACATTTTGGGTAATATTAGTATCTGGATGATTCAGGAGAGGAAAGAATTGGTTATTTTTCTCCCTAATATTAGATATTTTCCGAAATATTCGGGTATTATAATTCGTTCCCTCTTTGTAGTGACAATTATTTTCCAAGCATTATGTATTAATTTTTTATTTTATTTTATGTATTAAAACCGTTGCTTTCTATCATTTCTATTTCATTAGTAGCATTAAGAATATTATATCAGCATGTGTATGTGCATAAGTATGAATATATTTTACACACACACATTTCGGTTACAACGATTTTTAAAACGCTAAGAAAAGTCCATGATACACATTTAAATTACATTTCAGAAGAAAAATTGATACTTCTATTCTAATATTTTGCTATATAACAACTTGACGTGTTTGAGGACATCAGTAAACTATGGACTATGCTGGCGGTAACTTTTACTTGCGGAGACAACTAAGCTAGACAGGTCTCAGTGGAAAAGCTAGATAAATCGTACCCTAGAGTAAATTCTATGCTCCAGAAAATCATTTATTTTGATGCGTATGGGATACCTCTATTTACTCGCAGAAAAAATCGGGTCCAACTACGTTTATTTTATACCTAAGAAAAATTTTAACTTTTATACGAATATTGTGCTCTGCGATCTATCTAGCGATCGACGCTACCCGATTTTACAGTGAGAAATATACAACTGACCATGATACTGCAGCAAACCGGGCACAACCTATGAAAAGTATGAAGCTGGAATGAAAATGTGGAAAGCTATTAAAAAAATACAATGCATTCAACTTTATGAAAAATGAAGTAGTGAATTATGTCGTTGATATATCAGAAACACATTTGAAAGGTAAACGACAATTTCTCAGCAATAATAACAATACAGTTGGAACAAAAAAACAATCTAACAACGGAACAGCAGTTATTTATAAGTAAAAAAAGTTACGTGATAAAGTAATTGCGTACGAACCTATTAAAAATGAATCTAAACATAATGTAAGTTTATGCTCCAACTAGAGAAGCTGACTGAAGTTTTCTATAAAACGTTGAAAGAAACAGTATAAGGAAATTGTAAAAGTAACTAAATAATCGGTGAAACCAGTCGTAATAGTGAATTGCGTAACGTTAAGATAAATTCGGAATGATCGAGGTGAATGCTTGATACGGTTTGTGAAAACGCTAGAAGTTCTAGTGCAGTTCTATTTTTCAGATTCATCCTAGACTATTGTATTATAGAAGGCGGTCATCTAGTGACGGGTATCGAAATCATGTAGACTACAGATGAATATAAGATGAAGAACATGAATTAAAGATACATTTACTCTAATGGTTAATGATTGTGGCAGCGATCACTAGTTATATGCTATAAAAATTAAAATAATATTGAGAAGATTGCAAACACAGAAAACCTTTCGAAACAAATGCTATCTGTGCACTTACGAAAAAGTTGCTCAAACTGTTATGCAAAAAAAAACGTTTTAGAAAAATAACGGAAAACCGTAATGTACTTCGTGAAATAAAAAATATGGACCATCGAAGCACAAAGCATCATTGTTCTCATTATAGTTTTGTAGATTATTAATTTATTTACATAAATTAATAATCTACAAAACTATAATGAGAACAATGATGCTTTGTGCTTGTCCCTTATGGCCATATACTAGTCGTTCTAACTTAGCAAAGTTGGCTACAAAAGAATAATTTTGAATCTTTCAGTTTATATAAAGATCGAACACATTCACAAGTGATTGAAATTACCACACATATATATATATATATATATATATAACAACAACAACAAAGTATATTTGCCTAAGTAATAAACATAAAAGGAAATATAACATGGGTTACAAAGATTGTGTACCGGGAACACCTTACCACAATAACACAGTAAGAATATAAATAATAAAGCAAAACAAAACATTAAATGCTGCAGGAAAAAAGCAAATAAAAACCGGCGGCTAGAAAATAAACACGTTTTCTAATTACAAGTAATACATGATAGTATAGAAACTTACATCTAAGCTACAAAAATATATTGTATAGGTTGTAAGTTCTTAAATGAATACTATGTATATACACACATATATGTACATATATACCCATATACATATAAAAAGTGGATGACACGGGTGTCGAAGGTGCTTACTAAGTAAAGGGGTTAAATTATAATTAAAAAAATTAAAATTAATTACTACATAATGTTATGTTTAAGTCGCCTGTGTTTATATTTAGAATACATGAAACGAAGTTGCTTAGAATCGTAATTGGCAATCGAGGAAACGAGTACATTGTTTTGGTATGAGCATTTAATAAAAAAATCAGTCGATAGCTTTAGAACAAAATCTCTAATATAGGGCAGGTCAGTAGCTTCGTGCATACTGTCGATTCTGGCATAGCGAGGTGCATTGAGAATACATCTGAGGCATCTGTTTTGAATGACTTGCAACTTTTTAAAGAAGGTTTTTGATATAGAGCTCCAGGAAGGACAAGCGTAGCAAATTATTGGGCGGATTGGTGCTTTGTAGAGGATTATCTTGTTGTTAATGTTGAGGAAGAACTTGTGATTAAGAATGGGGTACAAGGAACAGAAGGCATTGTTTGTCTTGATTGTGATATTATTTATGTGTTTAGTGAAAGTAAGTCTATTGTCGAGGATTACACCAAGATAACGAACCTTATCGCACCACTCTAAAGTGTTTCCCTGTTCGATCAGATTGTCAGGTAGAGCAGGTATCCTGCGAGAGAAGAAAATAGCTTCAATTTTGTTCGGGTTAATGCTAATTTGCCATTTATTGTAATATTTAAGTACCCGCGATATCCCATACTGAAGTCTATTACGAATTGTGCTAGGTCTATAGGAGCTGCAGAATATCGCAGCGTCATCAGCAAATAGTCCCACTTGCGTGTTGGGTGGGTTTGGAAAATCATAAAGATACAGGGAAAACAAAAGTAGTCCGATAATACTGCCTTGCGGGACAGAGCAAGATTTGTGAGACGAGGCAGCGTTACCTACAGATACATAAAAAGATCTATTGCCTAGGTAACTATTGATTAAGTGAATTAAGCATGTTGGAAAGTTACATTTTATCATTTTATAAAGAATACCTGCGTGCCAAGTTGTATCGAATGCTTTAGCAACGTCAAATAGTACCATGCCGGTATGCTTGTTTAAGTTGAAGTTATGGGTAATGGAGTCGGTTATTCTGCATATTTGTTGGGTTGTAGAGTGATGAGAGCGAAAGCCGAATTGAAAGTTTGGAAGTATATTATTGTTGTCGACATGGAATAATAATCTAACATAAATTACCTTTTTAGCAACTTTACTTAGGTTGCTCAGTAGACTAATGGGGCGGATGTTGGAAACCGGTGAAGGATCCTTACCATGCTTCGGCAAGGCGATGATTTTGGCAAGTTTCCAGCTTTGCGGGAAGTATCCCAGTTTAAAGATGCCGTTCATAATATCTGATAATACAACAATGGCGAAATGAGGGAGTTTCTTGATTATAAGTAATGATATATTATCAGGGCCTACCGAGTACTTTAATTTCGTTTTTTTGATGATATTGGATATTTCTAGAGGACAAATGACGTCAGCACAAGTTTGGGTAGTGTTAGTTATATGTAGATACGTCTTGGTACTGCGTAGATACCTCTGAACCTCTGACTGGACTTTTTTGCGCTGAAAGTTAGAGGCTAATTGTAAGTTCTGTCCGTGAATTTTGAAGTAGTGAGTAGCCAGGACCTCTGCTTTTTCTATGTCAGTGTAAACATAGTCACTTGAGGACGGGTTGCAGAGGGGCGGAAGAGACTTACTGTGGTGGGTAAGATTTTTAGTCGCCTTCCAAAGACTATTATCCTTGGGGCTCAGCGTTGTGAGGAATTTGTTGTACTTTTCGTTTTTGTGGTTTTTGAGGCAGTGACGAAGAGTTTTGGTCAAAAGAGTCAATAGCTGCTTTAAAAAAGAGGCGACTGGTCGGCCAAAATGCTTGGTGCACAATCGTCTGATGTAATTTTTGAATTTGATGAGTGCAAGTAGGTAAGACGGCAAATTAGATGCAGGTGAACAAACAATGGTCTTTTTAGGGATATGTCTTTCAATCGATGTCAGAATTAGTTCGACAAGGTCACTTATGGTTTTGTCAATGTCAGCGGGACCGCAAATGTCTGTGTGAACAATGTTGTTGGTAATGTATTCTTTGAATTGAAGCCAGTTTGCATTTTTGTAATCTAAAAGTTTTTTTTCTAAGAGGAATTTAGTGGTAAAAATAGTAATGAGTATGGGATTATGATCGGATGAGAGATCGTTAATAGAGATTAGGTCTGATGTGTTTAGATTTTTACAAGCGCTAAGTCTAAGATGCTGTTTCTGTATCCTGCACGATTTGGAAAATGTATGGGCTCAGTGGGAGCCACTATTCGAAGAAGGCCATTTAGTGATAATTGGTTAAGTATAGTGCCAGCAGAATTATCATTAAAGCAATTCCAACGTCTGCTTTTGGCATTGAAGTCTCCAACTAAAATTACCTTGTGATTGACCCTCATTAACTGCCTAATGTCCAATGGCAAAGTTACGCATACGTATGGGCGGTTTATATATAGAAAATATAGAAATGGAATTAGGACTATGATGATTATTATGATTACTAGTAGCACGATTGCCACTAGTAACATAATAGTTGCTATTGGTAATGATATTGACACCAATAGCTTGAACACAGCTTAAGTGAGGTAGTGGAAGTAGTTCTACTTGGAAGTATTTTTTTATGAGAAGAGCAACACCACCCCTCTACGACTTACATCAGCTCTAAATATATTGTAACCAGGAAACTGGATATTGTGTTTGCTGTCCAGCTTGGTTTCAGATAGTGCTGCAACATCAATACGGTTGATGCAGATAAAATGATAGAGCTCGTCATACTTCTCGATTAATTACAATTCCAAGCAGCTAGTTTAATTTCTGGGGTAAACGACAACTAATACGTGTTAATAATAGTTTCAATTATTACCTGTAGTATACTGAAAACATCCTTATTTTTAAGTTATTAAATATAGCTTTAATTACATTAAAAATATGACTTAAGTTAAATTCGCGTAGCAAGCCCAGAATACTAAGAGAAAATTCGTTTGTGCTAGGATCAGGGGTTACAATACAGGGAGAACGAAGTGCTGAAGCATAAGATCTTTGTTCGTTATTTGGAACATTTACAACCAGGTAGGAAACAGAAGAATTATTAGAAGAGAAAGTCAAAACTTGATTGGTTTGGTACTGAGTTACGAAGTAGAGTGTCGGATCTAATTGTTTTAGCATTAACGATTTTTTGAATGACGGTACACTGGTCGAAGTTAGCAGGATGGTCTCCGTTACAGTTGGCGCATTTAAATATTTTTTCGGGACAAGAAGCAGAAGTGTGGCATTTGCTACATTTAAGACAGCGTTCTGGGAGATTACAGTTTTGAGACACGTGTCCAAAGCGCTGACAACGAAAACATTGAAGTAGGGAGCTACGCCTTTCGTATTTTTCCCATGTAATGACACAAAGAGTACCTATGTGATAAACATGACGCAATTGTGTACTGAGTGGAAATAGAAGTGAATAAACAGGAAGAGGAATGGAATCTGAATCTGAGCATTTTTTATCAAATTGAGAGACAGAGGAGATATCGATGAAAGGTTTGAGCTCATTTTCTACCTCGGAAGCAGTAAACGACGAGGGCAAACCCTTAAGAATCATCCGTGCGGTTAAAAGGAACATGCGTGAAAAACGGGATGTTAGCATTTTTTAGGTTTGCGGTAATGAGATCGTAATCGTCATACGTGCTAGCAAACAATGAAGTTTTATGACGATTATAATTTCTAATCTTAAAAGTTGATTTGACGTATTGCTTAAGACTAGTAATTAAATTTGTAATATTAACCTTGTTGTCCGTGTTGATGATGGTGATTGGAGGAAACTTTTCTGTGTGAATACGAAGAATAGAGCTGTCGTTTTCGTCATCAGGTTGAAGGTGTGTAAAACGGTTATGATTTAACGTTGTAGCATCGATAACGTCCATTTTTTGTTTCTTCGGCGTACTTTTGCCGTTATGTGATATTAAGCCATTGCGTGGAAGAAGTAGTAGTAGCACAATCGTGATTATCGGATGAGTCGGACGTAATGTGGTCTTTTTTCCGACAAATAGCCTGAGTATTTGACGAACTTGCCGAGATTGTAGGTGCGGGGTTACGGTTATCATGATAGATAATAATTTTATCGGCTGACGGTTGCGATTGCAAAGCATTTGTTCCACCCGCTGCGACACGAGTAGTGCCCGGTCCGGGCGGACGGGTAGGGAAGGGAAATACCATTCGAGACACGGTATCGAACGATATGAGTGATGTAGTTACACACAAATAAGATAAAACTAACTTATATTAACAAAAATTAAACACAGGATAAACGACCAACGTTAAAAGGTGTTCGATATACACGATGTTGTCAAACAAAAAACATTTTTTTTTTTTAATAGTTGTGCTTGCCAAAACATATTATGCCAAAAGTCAATACCGTTAAAACTGCGTAAACGTATTGTTAAAACCTACGTGTGGCCGCTTTACTGTACTAAAGTGAACACTGAACAAAAGGAATGCTAAAAAATTGTAGGCTTTTGAAATGTGGTGTTGGAAAGAGATATGAAGAATAAATTGGACCGAAAAAAGTTACGATTGAAGAAGTTCTCAAAAGAATTGACGAAAAACGGTCCTTATTACATTCGATAAAGAAAAGATTAACCTGGTTGGGGGGGTGTAATGATACAGGCACAAATCAATATTGGAAAATGAAAAAAGCTAAAGAGAATCGGTTGAGATGGAAGTTACCATGAAATAAAATCCGTCCTAGCGCTGCCAAACTTATGATAATGAGTTGTGCTTGCAGTCGGTATTCATTTATAAACGCCATAGAGGATTTTATACACGTACAAGTTTGCAACTAAAATATAAACGCTACGAACATATGAGAATTAAACACGCACTATTATTACGATGTACAGCTGGCATTATCTTTTGATCAAAATTAATTTTTTCCGTATAATACACATAAAAAATGTCGTTTATCCTATTAACTTAATATTTATAAATATATATATATATATATATATATCTATATATAGGTAGCTTTATGATCAGTATACGGGATTTGTTGTTGGTTAGTGGACCATCGATTAAAGTTGGTACTTAATAACGGAAAGCGAACGAACTAAGAATGACTTCGACAGCCGGAAGTAATTCATAGATGTACCGCGATAAATTAGCAACGTGCAAATATGATAGAAGCTAATTCTTGAATAACATATGCAGACATTGAACAGAATAAAGAGTATAGAAACCAGAGAAATATTTCAAAAGAATAAACAATAAAATAATTTATAACTCACCGCTCGAAAAAAAAAATGTATGAAAGGAAGTAAAAATAACATCTAGATGGCGAGAATATTATGAAATACTTACGAAAGAGGAATATGAAGAAAAAATACGAAAAATGTGAATTACATTAACTGACAAGGAATAATGAACAATGAACAATGAACAATAATATATTTGCATATTTAAATATTTTCTGTTTACAAAAAAAAAGTAAAGTTACCATTCAATAGAATTTTCTGTACCGAATATATCAACGATTCTTTCCAGAAAAAATTAATATGAAATATAATCTTATAAAATATTATTTAAATTACGCCTTATTATAAGATTGCAGGAAAAATTTTTAATACAAAAAACCTGCTCATTAAAAATAACAGAGTGCGTACACTCTTACCGTATCAACAATATACTTAAAAATATCTTAGCTTATTTATTAATACTAGAACTAGAATTTATAGCTGGCTTACTATAGAAGGATGTGTTTTATACGCCTATGCTTATATCTTTTATACCTGTGTCGTAAAGCTTGATAATCGTAATTCCCTATAGAATTTACCATTGGAATTTCGGAATATCTACAATCGGCAAAAAATTTTTTCGTTTTATCCGTAATTATTTCCTGTACGTAAGGGAATTTTAACGCATCATGGAGAGATTTTATTGAAGTAAATCGAGGTTTATTCAAAATTATTCGAAGGCAATGGTTTTGCACTCTTTGCACGTGGTTTATATTACTACTACTACTAGTATAAGACCACACTGGGCAGGCATAGAGTAGCTTTGGTAAAATTACCTTTTTGTATAATAAAAATTTGTTTTGCGTTGAAAGCGCAGATCTTTTATTAAATATAGGAAATAGACAACCCATTTTCCGTATTGTTCTACTTACACAATCATTAATATGTTTTGTAAATGTGAGTTTTCTGTCTATGATGACGCCTAAATGCTTCACATGTTCCTTCCAGTCAAGTTCAACGTTTTTTATTTTAACGAAATGATTTAATGAAAGCCTACGTCTGGTAAAAATTATTGACTCTGTTTTTTCATCGTTAACTTTTATTTTCCATTTATGGTAGAATTTAGACATGACATCAATTGCTTTAGTTAATCTATTACTTATAGTGTCTATTCTATAAGAAGATACCATTAGAGAGGTGTCATCAGCATAGAGATTTATATCTACTCCTGGGATTGTCGGTAAATCATTAATATATACAATAAAAAGGAATGGACCTAAGATACTGCCTTGAGGCACCCCAGCTTTAACGTACCTTATGTCAGAGTTATGGTTTTTCAGTTTCACATAGAATTTTCTATTCATCAAATAAGATTTAATAGTAAAAACAAGATATGGAGGGAAATTATATTTAATTAATTTATATATGATTCCATCATGCCATGTTGTGTCAAACGCTTTTTCTATGTCCATCAAGACAACACCCGAATGTTTATTCTGGTTAAAGTTATCAGTAACTTTGTCACAAACATTGGCCAGCTGGATTGTCGTACTTAGTTTTGGTCTAAAACCGTATTGCGAGTCAGCTATGATGGATTCTCTGTCACTAAATGCCCTCAATCTTACTAGTATTATTTTTTCAAAAACCTTACTTATATTACTGAGTAAACTCACAGGTCTAACATTTTGAACCGAATTCCCAGCTTTTGCCAAAGGTACCGTTACCGATACTCTCCACGACACAGGATAATAGCATAGGCGTAAACATGAGTTAAATAGAACCTCCAAGGCGACTATTGCTTTTGTTGGTAGATTTTTGATCATTTTTATGCTAATTTGATCGTGACCAACTGAATTTTTCATCCTGAGAGTGGAGATAAGGCGTTTAACCTCTTTAGGTGTTGTAAGATCTACGAGTGAAATCACTGCAGGAGTGTCAAGTGAGTAATTGTTTATCGTCTGCTTCACCTTACGTTCATGATACCGGGTTGACATCAACACATTTTGACTGTGAACAGTACTAAAATGCTCAACTAAAATTTCCGCTTTGTCTTCAACGGAATAAGCTATCCTACCCAAATTTATTGGGTCTTTAATAGGCGGTAATTCGGTTTGGCCTCTACAGAAGTATTTATTAACTCTCCATAAACTATTATCAATTGGAGAGAGGTTTTTGAGGAATTTATCATACTGTAAATTTCTTTCATTTATTAACTTTGTTTTAACTACCTTATTTAATTTGTTATACAGCTTCTTATACTTGAACTTATGTAGATCATTAGATCTTTGATAACATTTACGAACGTAGTTTTTAAGTTTAATAATAATTTTTATATCTTTTGAGATCGAATTCACTTTCTCCTTTGTAACAACCCGCGGAATGGCACTGCGCGCAGCTTGCATTATGACGGAATTTAGATGTAGAATGTATTTATCTATAAGGACCATCAATATCGATATATGAGATTATCAAGCGGTACGGACACTAAGAAAATACAAGGCATTAGGAGGAGACCAAAATTATAGCAAAGATGTTTACAACCTAGGTGATACCTAATGAACGTTTTGCATGAAATTTGTCGGAGAATTTTAAATATAGTAAATAATAATAATATATATTTAATGTTGTAGTGTGATTAATGTTTTAACAATATCATCGACTAAGATTATCGAAGAATTATTGCAGTAATGACGATCCGTGCAAATATTACGTAACAATAAATCGTGATTATGCTGCGAAAGGTTAAACAACATCGTTCAAAAAACGAATAAACTAAAAATGTTTCTCCAGCAAAATCAACCGACTCCCATTAGCTGCGGAAGACATTTCGTAAACGGCATAAACAGAAACCATTTCTAACTACGACGATATAATGTATACAATCGGTACGCTGTTCATCGTTCCAATCACGATCCTGGTTAAAAGTTCCTAAAAGTAATATGAAACATTTTCCCCGTAGTACGAAGGTTGTATTCATTCATTTATTCCATTCATAGTATGAGCTTTCAATGAAATTATAGTCGATCTTATGTGTCGTATGAAAACGTAAACCTATAACGATACGTTGTTGTAAAGTTACACAATTGGCAAGCGACATTTTTATCTGCAATGTCCTTTTTATCGGCAAGGACTTATCGTTTTTCTATGACACTTTAATATCAGTTTAAGCTGGTTACCACGTCTTGTGGACTTTACTTTCCCTAACGTTCTTTCGTTGTTTAACATTAGTGCTTTTAAATCGGCACCGATGAAATCTTTAAATCGTAACTGAGGTTTGCTGAACACTATCCGGAACATTGAACATAATTTGCTTTTTATTCAGTCAACATTTCATACGTTTTTTCGCTAACAACTTATATATATATATATATATATATATATATATATATATATATCAATCCGCAAAAGCTGAGCATAAGAATTATATCTACTGAATAATAGCATTAATATCATTCCATAGCAAGGTGATCCTTCACATAATACACGAAAGGTTTAAATCGCATATAGCGACTAATCTAATACATAACTTCTAGTATTTCGGTATTATATTTCGTAGGTATTTCATTTTTCAAAATGATGAACACAAAAGCTAACATTCGAAATTAACAAATCGTAGCAACTACATAATATACATTAAAATATTATTTCTTGTACTCCATTACTCTATAACAGAATGCACGTGCTGGTTGAAATTTAACTGCTCACATTAATAAAAATGGTTTTTATCCTGAACGAAGTATGTAGATTAATCACGGATTGTTTAAAATCGATACCAAATCATAGACTATCCACTCATGATTGGGCATCGCCTGATATTGAAACAGAGATATAGGAGAAATGAAAATCCGTTCGCGAATAATCGACATACCCCCGATGTGGATACAAAGAGCTATCAGAAAACCGTCTAAAATTTCGTCACAGTTTTTTCGGAACGATCAATGATCATAAGAACGAAGATCATTAGAAAAAAAAACCACAAAAGAATCAGAAGAATCTTTCCCGTAAACTGCCCATCTGAACTACTACAATGTATGCAGAACGTACTAGCGGTAAACACTAGAACAGATATATGCACCACATATTTTTTAGCAATAAGTAATACTTGTTTCAGATAATTATATACTAATTCCATGGCGTATTTTCTAAATACAAAAGAAAGGTATGATTCTTAGTGATGAAAGATGTTCGGCGGTCGTATAATCCAATAAATATCGCAACTTTTCGTACTAGTGTAGCTACTGTTATAGTATGGCAACATGGTATGTGTAACAGCAGAGGTAATTTTAAACTGATATTAAAGTAATAGTGACGAAGTATAACATACTATGCCACATGAAGTAAACGATCAAACTTGTTTGTCAAATATATTTGACAAACAAGTAGGCAGACGTGCAATCTGAATTTGTCAAACTATTATCATTTTTGATAGTGTTTATTCCGTGTAGAATCTTCAAACAACTCTTTGTGAACACTGTTAATATTTAAACATAAGTAAAAATGACTACAAATATAGACAAAGCTTTACTTGCATTTAAGCACTGTTGTGTATTAAGAAAAGAATACGTTAATACAGAAAATGATTTAAGGGGTAAATATATGCATGAAAATCTGCTTAATAAAATAAGACACCCCCAACCTAAAGATTATATAAACTTTCTCCGAGTGGATGAACAAACTTTTAATAACTTGTTATAATTACTTCGGCCTCGGATTTTTTTTAAAAAAAAAAAAAAAAGACACAATTATGTAAAAATCGATTCCAGGCTTAGAAAAGTAAAATACATATGTAAGCTCCAAACAATTTCGCAGCTAAAATGGTAGTTGAAACATAAGAGAATATTTGAAAGAGCTCGCATTATCTCTCATAAAACCTCATCTTGAAGAGCGTGCAAAACGGTCTAGATTGCAAAAAATACTGTTAGAAAATATTGGTTACATTCTGTCTGCTAATGACATTGAAATCCAGCTGACAGTCCAAAATAAAGAAAAAACAAGGCCGTTGGTCGGGCCATTCGACATCTGACCAGTGTTTTTTTTTTGTTATTACTTAAAAGTAAAATACATATCAAGAACGCGCGTAACTTGTAAGCTCCAAACAATTTCCCAGCTAAAATGATAGTTGAAACATAAGAGAATATTTGAAAGAACTCGCATTATCTCTCCTAAAACCTCATCTTGAAGAGCGTGCAAAACGGCCTAGATTGCAAAAAATACTGTTAGAAAATATTGGTTACATTCTGTCTGCTAATGACATTGAAATCCAGCTGACAGTACAAAACAAAGAAAAAACATGGCCGTTGGTCGGGCCATTCGGCATCTGACCAGTGTTTTTTTTTTTGTTATTACTTAAAAGTAAAATACATATCAAGAACGCGCGTAACTTGTAAGCTCCAAACAATTTCCCAGCTAAAATGATAGTTGAAACATAAGAGAATATTTGAAAGAACTCGCATTATCTCTCCTAAAACCTCATCTTGAAGAGCGTGCAAAACGGCCTAGATTGCAAAAAATACTGTTAGAAAATATTGGTTACATTCTGTCTGCTAATGATATTGAAATCCAGCTGACAGTACAAAACAAAGAAAAAACATGGCCGTTGGTCGGGCCGTTCAGCATTCGAATCTGACCAGTGTTTTTTTTTTGTTATTACTTGTTTCGTTGTTGTTTGTGATCGCTTATAGTTTGTTTTGTCTGTTGAATTTCGTTATACATTTATTCATTTTGATTATGATTTTTTTTGGGGGGGGAGCCCACTCTAGATACAAATCCTGGATGCACCACTGACTTAGTGCGTAACGATAACATCTAAATTAAATGCTTGATGTATAAATTTCTTTAAATTGTGAATTAGCTACTTGTGATTTGTTATATATATGTATACAAACTTCTTTAAATTTTAATTAACTTTTAGAAGATATTTTTTTTTAATATATTGTTTACACATGTATAGTAGATTAAATTATTGTTAAGTGCAGAAGTAGAAAACTAAAACAACTAATTTTTTACAAGAAAATTCTTAAACGCATATAATTAAAATTTATAATATATTAAATCAGCATTTTTTTTCTATATTTACATTATATTTTTACATCTGTATTTTCATTTATTACTCCTTAAATTTTCGTATAGAGTAAATTATTTAGTTTACAGTTTTGTTACTTTTCTACAGAATGGAATAATAAATATAAAAAAAATATTCCACTTATTTAGTTGCATTACATTTAAGATTTGACAGTATTAAGTTCAGTGTGCGTATTACTTTTATTAATAATATTATATATATTAAAGAAATTAATAGTGAATTGTAAATACAGTTCATGAGTAGACTTATTTTTAAAATGTTAATAAATATAGAGTAATTCTTAATTTGTACGGTATTTTTATTTCTAGCTGAAAAAATTAAATACTAAACAATAAATAGGAACAGATATTTGAATCGGATGCCGTGATAATTAAAACTGGACAAAAACGAATCTGTCGTGTTGTGTACACTAAACGTGGAACACGCGGATTGCGTTGTAGCAGTGTTACCAACTGCGCTAATCGAAAAACAAAAGCGTCTGTCTTTTTCTAGGTTAATCTATATATTGCATATTAACCGCTCTCCTTCACGTATCTTTAATTTTTCATCAAAAGTAACTTCGTTTTCGTTGCTAATATTTGAAATATTTTATGATAAAATACCAAATACCTTTTTTATTCATAAGTTACAATAAAAAAAAAAAAAAAATGACCAGTTAATATAACGGTTGTTATTGCGATGTTTCTTTCTTCTTTTAATACGTCATAATTGAAGGTTAATTATTAGTTAATTAATCGCTTATCGTCGCGACAATAATGTAATATAATTGGTTTAAAAATAATTATACAAAGAAATAATTAATTAACCGCTTTAATAAATACAAACAAAAAAAATCAAAAAATAAAAATAAAATTTCCCACCAGTAACAAAGGCGATTTCTATAAAAATTTCGTTATAGACATATAGGTACATTTTATTTTGTCATAACTTCCCACACACGGAAAAATGTAAACGAATTAATTCGATAGATATTGTAACGACAAAAAATTCAAGGTTAATACGTGACCCATTGTTAATGAATTTAAATTTACTATTTTTTATTACTATTATTTAATATATATATATATAATATAACCGTCTGGGAATTATTATTATCATTATCGATTTATTCGCCATTATTTCTCTTTTCACGGTAATTTCTCTTATTCCATTCGACCTAATTACCACGTTATTATTCAATTAAAAATTTCGACTTCTTTCCAGTATACTATTAATAATGTTAATATGTTTATTATATCATCATTATCATCGTCTTGATAATATCTTCGTTTTAATCGGTCGATCTGAAATAAAGTTTACAGCGTGGGAATTTTATAATTAAAACGTAGTTTAGGATTATATTTTTGTTCGTCTAGTTTCGTTTGATTAAGCGAATTTCGAATTCTCCTTAATAACGCTCTAGTAGAGACGCGATAAGATTTTCACTTTACACGTTCGCTGTCGCTAAATAATTCTCTTAATGGATTTGGATGCTTACCTGACTGAATTAGGAGAATATGGACCTTATCAGAGAAGACTTTTGTTTTGGGTGTTTTTACCTTGCATGCTGCCTTGCGCCTTCAATGCTTACTCTCAGCTCTTTATGGCCGCAACACCACCGTACTGTTGTATAAATAAGTAAGCTAAAAATAAAGATATAATGAAAATAAATAAGTAAATTATACGTTATCGACGCGAAAATTTAATACGTTCAGCGTCGATTTTCATCTAAGGAGAACGGAAAACGAATCAAATTCAATCGATAGGATCGATTTAACCGTTTCAGTCAAAATGTCCGCTATATGGGGACATGAAATTTTAATGTTAATAAAAAATTTTTGTACGCGAAATATTTCAATTTTAAAAATATTTCTATAAATACATTGAAAATTATCTAAGGTTCACCGGAGAAGTAGTAAACACCCCTATGAAATTTATAATTTAATGTTAAGATTTTATAATGTATGACTGAAAAGGTTAGATTAGGTATTAATTAACCGTTAAACGATTAATGAAACCGCTTTATCTAACTGCATTTCACTAATCGAACGATTTCAAGGAGGACGATTTTCATTTAAATAGTGAGAAATTTATATCAGAAAAAATGCTTCCTCGATGATATATATTATTAATTTATCGAGTAAAATAAAAATACTTCTTTAATATCGTATCATGTACAGTGAAACTACTAGACTAGATTAGATATATATATATTGCGATACGGTATGAAAAAGTATTTTTATTTAATTTAATTTTAAATTAATACGAAACATAACTTCGCATTAAACCATAATTTTGCGGAGTTACCGCGCATTAAGATCCCACCCAACGATAACAAGTAAGCAACCAAGGGCCTATTTTGTAGGTTGTGGCAAAAAAGATGGACGGAACAACAGAGTACATCACACCTGCATACAATAAAATCGTCAGTTCGCGAATGGAAGTTTCAACCTGAAGACCGAAGGGATCAGGTGGTGCTGTGTCACCTTCGGATCGGTCATACGCAACTTACACATGGACGCGTATTCCAAAAACTAGTCCCACCAACCTGTGATAGATGTGAAGTTCCAATTGCAATCCACCACCTCTTAACAGAATGTCCCAAAATCCCAAATTCTTCTTCCTTGATTGATTGATTGATAAAAAGTGTATTTACAAAAAAAATAAATATATGTTACAAAAAACAAATAAATAATACAACGCATTCCGAACACAGTTCTTACTACGTATACTAGTTTAAAAAGGTATACCCAGTTGCTCATAACTAAAATAAAAAATACGGGAAAAACCACTAACAAAACCCGCATACTGATCATAAAGCTACCTATATAAATTTATAGATATTTATTTTAGTAGGATAAACAATAATTTTTATATGTATTATATACAAAAATAAATTTTGAATAAAAGATAATCCCGGCTGTACATCATAATAGCGTGTGTTTAATTCTTTTGTGTTTGTAGCGCTTATATTTTAGTTGCAAACTTGTACGTGTGTAATCCCCTATATCGTTTATAAATGAGTACTGACTGCAGGCACAGCTATCAAAAAATAATTTTGTTTTTTGTTCGACAACCTCATGTATATATGGTAAGTTCAATGCCTTATGAATGTGTTCAATCTTTACATAGACTGGAAGATTTAGAATTATTCTGCAGCACATATTTTTCTTCCTTAAATATTTCATCAATTCTGGCCCAACATTCCCCACCCGTTTCATCCTTTCTTGCTAAGCTTAGGTCGGTAAACCTGTTTAACAAAATTTAAATTTGCTGGTCGCGCTCTTAGCCTCGCTGCTGTACATAGCGCCGATTAATTTTGAAACTATTTCGATAAGATTTTTTCTTCAAAATAATTCTTTCGTAGATTAAAAATTTGTTCCGAACATCGGATACATTAAATCCAAACGATATTCGGGCTATGGAAGTTTAGTTTATATTTACTAATAAATATGGAGTAAAAAGCTACATTTTAAGCTTGTAAAATTCGAACGGTTAATGCGATCGAGTTAAAATTTTTAACGTAGATTTAGACAAATGGCAGAAAGAGACGATGAAAAAAAATATATAAATTTCCAAAATTATATGAAGGGAATAATACTCAGAGTAGAGGCCAAAAATTAAAAAATTCATTTCTATACAGGCCATTTACAATTACTTTTTTTTTTTAAAGTGCTGTGGACCACAATCAGAGATACCGAGGCTAATTATTCAAATAAGCGGATATATGTTTTTATTGCTTTCAGAAATTGGATGGTGATTTTAACATGCTCTGGATTATCGGAGTGTGCATCGAGATACAGCGACTGAGACGGAATTTTTTAAATTGGTGCGCATGATATTAGAATATGTTCGACTGTTAATGGTCTTTGTTCACAATGGTAGCATATTGGTGGCGTTTTCTTTTCTAATAATTTATGTGTTATTGCGGTATGACCAATTCTAAGCTGAGTTAGCACAACCTCATCCCGTCGTGTTGATATGACTGTTTTCCATGAAGCTGTGGTTGATGCGATGTTTCGGAGTTTGGTGGGGATACACATTCAGCTTAAGTCCCATGCGTCATAAAAACGGTTTTTAACGTAGTGGATTTGATCTTGTATATTGGTATTTGAATTTGTGACACTGGAAACATCTTTCTTACTTCTTTAGCGACGGTGTCAGCTTCATCATTTTCCTTCATCTTGAAATGTGATAATGATGATTTGTTGCGAGTGTTGGCTAGCTAACAGAAAAATATCTCGCACTATCGGGTTCTTGACTTTTGTTCGATCGAGATCGATATTTCGAATAGCGTGAAGTGCATCAGTAAAAATAACTATTGTTTGCATATATAAGTCGCTAGATAAGTTGATAGCTAAGTTTATTATTATTAGTTAAGCTGATAGCGCTAAAAGTTCGGTTGGTAAGGCATATGTTATAGTGGTATCTCTTGGTATAACAGCCAGCACACTTTCCGTTGATACTTCGGTATTAAATTTCTCATAAGGATCAAGTGAGGTCATAAGTCTGTCGTAGGTTTTTTGATATGTGCATATATTTTTGTTATGTAGTGCCAGTGTTATACCGGTTTTTAGGATTGGGACGATGTTTAGTGGTATTATGCGCGATGATCTATTTGTTCTGAGAAGCCGATATTCAGTGTCTTGATGATATTTCTAATGTGAGTTTGAAATAATCCTGTTGAGTGGGGTAGACGACGTGATATTTTTGTGTTTTTTACGTGTTTATTGTATCTTTTCGACTGTTGAGATATACGATGAGTTTCATCATCATTAGGTATTCTCGTCGAAATTTTAATGAGCATTCATTAGCTTCAACTAATATGCTTATTTGTTGGACTAGCGCGATGAATAGTATCTGTAAGATCGATGGTTTAGCTATTCTATAGATTGGCGTACTATAATCTAAGCACCAGCCTATCATTGTTCGATAAATTTTTAGTAAAACGGCTCTATCGGCTTCAAACGAGTTTTGTGACATTTTTTTTTTTTTTTTTAATTATTAAATTTATTTTCTTCAAGCATGAGTGTTTTAATTCGTTTATGCGATGTTTCCAGGAGAGAATATCATCGAATGCCGAGGTATCTGACGACGGTTTGACTTTGAGAAATTAGTTTATTATTCGATGTAACGGTTAAGTTTTTTTCGCAGCTACTTAATTTTTAGAAATGAATGCATTTTGTTTTGGATCTGATCCATTACGAATTGTCCACTCATGCGTCTTGTTGATTGTATTTTCTAATTTCCGTGTGCCCGATTGTAGAGATCTTTACAAACGATGCAAATTGTAAAGTCGTCTGCGAACAGTGTAGAAGACGTGGTGGCAGGAATTAATATTATTAGGTCGTTTATAGATGAACAATGTTGAACTGAGGACAGAAACCTTCTGCAACTCCATTTTGCAATTGTGTTTTGATGCGGCTCGACCAATTCGTACTCGAAACGTGCGCTCAGTTAAGAAGTTTTGTATAAAGTGCATTATGTTCCCTCGGAAGCCCCGTTTGTGCGGAGTTGGAATTGTTTTTTTCTTCCAATATGCGATTAAACAGGTGAGCTAGTTTGTTATACATACATTCGGAAGTGTTTTATAAAAGTAAAATGTAAAAATTACCAGCTCCTCCGGTTGCCGATTCCTTCATAGAATTAACAGCGCTAATGATTTCACCCTTTTTAATGGGGGGGGAATTGTATGTTTGATTATTTTAATTTTAAGTGTCGAATATCTCATTTTATTTATATTGAAGACGGTTGCATTATATTATTATTTAAAATGTTTTTAAACTACAACGTTAAATTGTTCCGATTTCCGCATTTGTGTACAACGAACTACCTACTGAAATTGAATTTTGCACATGTGGGACGTATGTTTTTAGTATATCCGTATTCTTGAACGGCCGTCTTGGTAGGCTATGTGATTATCAATAATGAATGTTCGTTTTAGCTTTTTGAATTCCTTTCTTCTGTTACGAATAACTTTTGAGTGTTTTTCTGACCACCAAGCGAATGAAATCTTATTTTTAGGTAGCGATTTTGTTTCTGGACTAGCTTGTTCGGCGTATTTGAAAATCTGATTGCAATAAGATGCAACAAGCGTATCAGTGTCATTGTTACTTTTTAGTTTAGCGTCTAATAAGCATAACTGTTGATATAAATCCCAGTTTGATGTCGTTTCCTCTCGTATATCGGCGTGTAGATAGGTATCTATTAATTGGGCGATCTAACGTTTACTTAGGATGAAATCGATAGTGCTCCATATCCTCCGAGTGGCGCTGTAGTGTGTTGGTTTGTTCGTGTTATGTAGAGTTAAGTTAAATTTTTCTATTATTCCCATTAATAATTTACCTTTTTTTGTCTGTTTTATGTCCTGCAATGAGTTATTGTAAATATAAATGGCGCTGGGAACTTTAATAAAAGTTTTGTATAATCACTTTCTTCAATTTTGATATACTGATGATTATATATTGTGCATATTGTTATCGCTGGGTTAGTATTTAAGCGTATGAAGTCTGTAGATGATCGACATAGAGATTTAATTCAACGTACCTAGCGTTATTTTTTATTGCTATAAGAATTCAACCATGTGCTCTTGATTAAACGTTTAGACACTTTTATATATGATATTGTAGTGTAGTAATCTTTGGTTTGGTTGAACGTGCGTTTCCTGAATGCACAGTACTATAGAATTATGTTTTTAAGATCTTCTGAGTAATGATACGATTACAGTTGCAGGTTTATGATAGTGTCTTAACGCCATATTACATTACACGTATGTACAAAATTTTACACCCAAATCATTAGAGCCGTTTCTGGAATGCCCGAAATATATACATAAAAGAATTTATGTTAAATTTATTCCTTCGTTTGATTTAGAATTGGAGGCGATGGTGGAATCGGCGATAGTAGTAACGGTGATAGGAACAGTAATAATTCAAACGATTCGTTTTGTACATCGCATTCCACAACTGATTGCTGTTCGAACGGTTATAACTTCGACCATTCTAAATTTCAATCGACCACAGTTACCGAAGTATGTAATTGTATCTTTATTAAATTTTATCATGCCCATTATTTTACGCGATTAATTCAATTATATATCTTGCAGTAACAAACATTTCTGTGTCTACGAATTACGTAACTAAAACATCACATTTATCGTTTTGTAATCTTCCTTCATCATTTTTTAAACACATCTTGACTAGTTGACGTTTACTATACATCAGGCTTTTAGAATTCTCAAGAGGGGCCTGTTTGAAGTATCGTTTCTTTTTTTCACTATTCAGCGTTTTCCTATAATAGGGTATACATATATATATATATATATATATATATATATATATATATATATATATGTGCGTGTGTTTGGGAATGTGTATTTTATGCGTAAATATGTGAATGCACATTTATATATATATATATATCCTATTTATGTAAATCTCCCATTTTCTTTCTGCCTATATATGTATATATATCTTAAGACTATCGACGAAAAACGCTGCTAAAGGAAATATATAAGCGAAAGAAGATGCAGTTGAATAGGATATATTATAAGGAATAATAGATATATAGATATTTAACGACAGTAATCGAAGGACAAGTAAGGGGAATACCGAGGTAAAAATACATCAACCAAATAGGTAAATACATACCAGGGATTGAAAAAAAAAGCGAAAACCAGAAACTTGAAAGTAAAGTGCTCTTCATATTGACCACCAATCGAAAGATTGAGCAATGAAGAAAAAAAAAAGTATATATATATATATATACAGTGGGCACCCACGGGGGGCTACCGGGATTAAGCCCCCAGCGTGCTTCGAAAAGTATAAAATACATATTAAGAACGTGCGTAATTTGTAAGCTCCACAAAGAATTTTACAGCTAAAAGGATAGTTGAAACAGAAGAGCATATTTGAAAGAGCTCGCGTTATTGCTAATAAAACCTTATCTTGAAGAGCTTGAAAAATAGCCTAGATTGCAAAAAATACTGTCAGAAAATATTCGTTACATTCTGTCTGCTAATGGCATTACAAAAAAAAATGGCCGTCGGTTGGGCCGTTCGGCATTCGAATCTGACCGGGGTCGTTACTGGGGGCGTTTTTTTGTCGTTGTTATTACTTCGTTGTTGTTCATTTATAGTTTGTTTTGCCTGTCGAATTTTGTTATACATTCGGCTGTGTATATTTTATTAATTTTTATTACGAATTTTTTAATTTTTGTGGGGGAGGGTGGGTGTTTGAGCCCACCCCAGATACAAACCCTGGGTGCGCCACTATGTATATATATATATATATATATATATATATATATATATATATATATAAAATTTACTTATCATATTATTACCCGGAATGTATGGCGTAGAATATATAACGATACATTAATAAACGCTTATATATATGTATGTATGTATAATCGAAAAGAATTTATACATTCAATTTACTTATTATAAATATTACCTGGAATATATATTGCATAAAATATATACCGGTACATTTATAATGTATGTACGTATGATCGAGAATTAACATTTCACGTGGTGCATATTTATCATAAATGTTTTCGGTTTCTCTTGTTCAGTTTCTACTATATTCTTTAATTCGATACGTTTCATTTCAGTGGGACCTAGTTTGTGAAAAGAAATTTTATCCAGTTTTAGCTTTAATATTATTTGGAGCCAGCGGATTTGCCGGTAACATTATTTTCGGTTATGTTCAAGACAGGTAATAATTACAACCGTTTCCTACTCGTAATGTAGGTTGAAACGAGTTAATGTAATTCATATTTGCTATCACAGTGTAAATAAATGAAATTATATATATATATATATATATATATATATATATATATATATATATATATATATATATATGTATATAATGTCTGCAGTGTGGGCGGAGATTCAACATCCATTAAATCGTAACGGTTTCAATTTTATATATCTTCAAATATATTTCGTAGATATGGTCGGAAGCCATCCTTTTTTTGGTTTCTCCTTATACAAGTTACTTTCGGTTTGGGAACTGCGTTTTCATGGAACTATTGGTCTTGGTTGTTAATGAGAATTGGTGTCGGTTTTACTATTCCGGCTATATTGGCTACTCCGTACGTTTTGCGTAAGTTCATTATACACGTACATATACATATATAATATATATTATATATATATATATATATATATATATATATATATATAAAAATAAATAATTAAAGAAAGTAACATCAACTGGATACTTAGTTGGGTGTCCCGTAAACGCTTCTTATCGATGACAGATCCAGTCGACAGAGCTAATCAGTGAAACACTGCAATAGGAAGTAGTTTATCGTTGACTTGAACGGCTTCTGTTTAATTCTTTCATAAGTTAGTACTCGTTTCTCGATCAACTAGATGCCGAGCTGTGTTAATTAGAGACCGTTTTACCGTAAGAATTTTTAGGTTTCGGACTCAAATTTTGTGAAATAATTTTTCTATATAATTTTTATTATTTCTTCTAAATTGTACCTAATATGGCTATCTAACGAGAGAGAGAGAGAGAGAGTTGAATTTTTTCGCACGTGCACAAATTACATACTTCCTATTACTTTCGTACAATTTTTGCTACTAATTTATTTGAATAAGGTCCGCTGGTTTCATCCTTTTCAGCCTTCTCGGTCACCGAAACACGACTTCTGAAATTAATTCATTTTCGTGTAGACGTTATGAATACTGATCGTCTCCAGAACCATGTCTATCGATTCTTTAAGCATAGCGTACGGTGGGTTATCTTTTTTTATTAAATAGGGTGCCTGGTGAAATCTCGGATATTAAAAACTTACGTTTCCATTGTTCCCAGCGTTTTACGCGCACACTTATAAAGCTTTCGTAATATTTCGAATATTGATGTGCGCGATTAAGACGATATTTATTAATTATCATCATCCGCATTAAGTGTGCCGTCTCCGTATCGGAGGTAGGGGACTACTTGCCTATACATCTTTCGTTGTACAATCAAAATATGACATTAGCGTAGATAGACACGCACACCCGGCAGAACTGATTATAACGGTTTTGTCGTCACGACATAATGCAGCCTCGCGTGTTTTTTTTTTTTTTTTGTAGCGTACTATATCGTTATTACTAGAGCCGCCATATGGTGTTGCGCGTGCTGGTTTGCAATTCCGCGCGATAATATCGAGATAATTTATATTTTTCCGACGATAATTTTTATTCGAATTCGCTACGTTCTATATAGAAGTCCGTGCTCTGGCCGCTATTCCGACGACACGATCTCTATAGATACTTTAATTCGAGGAAATTTCGTTATTAAATTTAATGCGAATGATTTGTTATTATTATTATTATTATTATTAACGAATTCGTTTAAAAATACGCATACGACGCGAAAATTCGAATTTTTCCAACGTATCATTTTTGCATCAGCTATCGAATTGGTCGGACCGCGATATCGAACAAGATGCACGATATACAGTAATATAGCCTATTCGATGGGATTGGTTACGTTGTCAGGCATAGTATACGCGATACGAGATTGGAGATTACTAGCTTTAGCTACTACGGTACCGTTTGTATTTTATTCCGTCTATTTGAAGTAAGTTATCATTTTTAATATTTAAAATATATATATATTCTAACGAAATTACACTGGCCTATATATATTATGACGAGTTTATAAGTAAGATTGCAAATTACAACGATCGTATACGCGCCGAGGCTTCAAGTCATAGAAAATGGTAATAATGTTTTTATGAAATCTTTTCCGCGGTCGGCTATATATTTCACATTGCCAGAAGATAACACGTTCAACTGAGCCGATTTCTTTTTGATATTATATAGCCCAGTTTATGTAATACGTCCGCAGTTCTTATATGGTCTTTACCTATTCGACATATATATACCGTATAAATCCGTTTTATTTGTAAGCCGCGTCTTGTTCTGTATCATTCGTCATTTATTATCCGTTTTATACGCGGTATATATATATATATATATATATATATATATATTTTATATTCGATTTTGGCCTTCTAAGGACCACGGAAAAACTATTCACATGATGTTGGTCTTAAGTCAATTCTGTTCTTTCTTCACGTTTCTTTGTCCGGTATTCTTTCATCCGTTTCGAATGAGTCTTTTTTCTTTCTTCCGTCCATATTCGTGCCGTCTTCTTTATCATCTTCTCGTGGCATCCTGTCTTTTCTTTTCGTTTTTTTGTTAGCCAATATTCTTTCATCGTTTTCGAATGTGTCTTCTTCCTTTCTTCTGTCCACGTTCGGCCTGTTTTTTTTAGTTGCAGGCTCATGGAATCCTTGAAATGATTGGATCCTATGTCTAAACTTGTTTCTATCTTTGATTTCTTCATCTGATATTGTCATAAGATCCACATCCCTTTTGACTTGTATCATCCATGGCACTCTACTTTTCGGGTTGTAGTCAAAAAAGTCAAACACCTTTTTGGTAAGACGGTTGTTGTCCATTCTTTTTATGTGCCCATAAAAGGCGACTCTTCTTTTCCTTATTGTGTCGCTAACCTTTTCTATTGTTTCATATATTTCCCTGTTGCTTCTTAATTTCCAATATTCTTCACCCTCTCTAGGGTCCAATATTTTTCGTATTATTTTCCTTTCTTTGACTTCTAATTGCTGTATTTCCTTGTTTGCGGTCAAATTTAGGCATTCGGCTGCGTATAGACACTGTGGTTTAATGACCGTGTTATAGTGTCTTATTTTGGCATTTCTGGATATGGACTTTTTATTGTATGCGTACCTTGTTAATTGGAAAATATATATATATATATATATATTCCGTCCGTGGTATTTTATAATTTTTTCCTATTCTATTATTTCGATTTATTTTTCCAGCTGTTCTATATCTCGTTTGCCGCGATAGTGTCTAGGTATAGATTATTAATTTTTAGAAGTTTACCAATGATAGTTAATATATCGCATCGGCGTTGTTTTATTTTTTTTTTTTTTAATTCATCTCTTTCGCGTGTCGAGTGAAATACAGAGTCTGGAGGAATGTTGAATAACCGATCGAAGTTTGTTGGTAAGTAGAAGCGCTGACCACTGCAGGTTCTCCATGACTTGCGTACTGAGGATTTTATATAAGTCCGGAGGTCTTTCATGGGTGTAGACAGAAATGGTTGAAGAAATGTGCGCCATCTCTGGCTGCACCGCTAGGTCATTTCCTTGTATGTCACAGTATGTGATAGGATCCATGTAGATATTAGATGTTATAATCAAATTACTAATTTATTTAGCCGGGGGGGGGGATGTAATTTAGGGATCATGTTGTTTTGCCTCTCTTCAGTTTATGTTCGTAACTGGCCTATGTTAATATAATATACGTAGAATTTTTCCCTTACCTGAAGCTTTATTATTTTATACAGCAATTGATCGGTTCATTTTCGTTGAATTGTTTTAAATTGCGAAAACATAAGAATACTTTAATACGGTTTATCGAATTCGTTTTAGTATATTAAAAATTGTTACGCCTTTCAAATTGTATAAATTTAGTTTGCGCAGGGAAATAAATTTTTAATATACTAAACTGTTTTTTTTTTTTTTTTGACATTATTAATGTTATTGGTGAAACAACAAAAATTTGCGCTTTATGTCAAGGGGGGTGTCGGGTGTAACTGCAACGGCTAGATTAATCACGAGCCGCCGCCGGTTAATACTGTTATTAATTTAACTACGTGTATTTATTACGTATAAGATGTAAAATGGTCGAAAGAAATTCATGTATTCATTTTTTTCCAGATACATGCCGGAATCACCGAGATGGTTATTGGCGGTGGGAAAAATAGAGAAGGCGCGTATTATTTTAAACGAAATGGCTAAAGTTAATAAAACGAGATTACCGAAAGATTTCTTGATGACGGTATTTATTCCAACATTATTATTTATTTCAATATTACGGGTACTTAATTGCGATAAAAAATATCGCGTACTTCGAAGTAAAAATAAAATATTCCGGGCATTTGGCCAGAGGACAATAATACGATGCTAAAATATGATATATTCCGGGCATTTGGCCAGAGGACGACGGAAATATCAGCTATTAAAAGTGAAGAGCAGGTAGGAGGAAATCTGAATTGAATAGAATAAAATGTTCACTCAGTACAACAGTTGTTCCATGCTGCCCAATCAAGATTATTGTGATGTCTGCGTTCAGTAAATGACACTTAATAAAGAAGAGCTTCGAAGTAATTACTGAGAAAAATTATCCGTTTTACTCTTCATTCTATCTTTATATTTTTACACCCGGACCGTACGAGCGTTACTTTTGACGTTCTAGCATTACTATAGAACACCAGCCGCAAAGTAACGCGTTAACGCATGTTGAGACGCATGTACAAAAATCTGACGTACCGTATTATGCTAAAACGCACGTTTAGTTTTAGTTTTACAACCAGAAGAGCGCTTTGCTAACGTCTTTGCGGCAAACTGTTTCAAAATTTTTTTTTTTTCTTTTGGTATACTTTCCGTAGTTTTAATTTTTTCCCTAAGTTTTATATATTCATTAACAGTTCTTATAAGAAATAGTTGATCCCCCGAATTGTTAATTAGTGAGATAGAAAAGTGACCACTTTTATGGTACACATCTCGGCAGAAGAGTAGAAAAATAATGCAACGTGGATCGCGGTAACATTCCAGATGAAACAGATGCGGAACTAAAAATATTAAGTAATAATTTATCAACTATATATTAAAAACTGTATATATTGGAGAGTAGTGATTTTATTAATTAATTATAAACAAACAAAATAAAACACAATCACTAAAAGTTTTTTAATCGCGAAGCTTTTCGACAGTTACGTCATTTTCAAGCGCGAACTAAAATTATTACATATTTTTTGTATATATGAAAAACCAGAAATGTTTATATAACGACAAGTTAAAATTTGATATAGACATATTTCACTAGCCAAACGTAATTTCAATTTTAGATTAATTTACAATAAATTTCATTTATAAAACAGATTTTTGAATAAATTCTTCATCGAAATTGGTAAATATCTCCCAAACCCGGTTCAGGTACTATTAAAAGTTGAATATATCGGAAAGTAGTGATTTTATTAATTAATTACTTCGCGATTAAAAAGCTTTTAGTGATTGTGTTTTATTTTGTTTGTTTATAATTAATTAATAAAATCACTACTCGCCGATATATTCAACTTTTAATAGTACCTGAACCGGGTTTGGGAGATATTTACCAATTTCGATGAAGAATTTATTCAAAAATCTGTTTTATAAATGAAATTTATTGTAAATTAATCTAAAATTGAAATTACGTTTGGCTAGTGAAATATGTCTATATCAAATTTTAACTTGTCGTTATATAAACATTTCTGGTTTTTCATATATACAAAAAAT
The DNA here is from genome assembly GCA_032883995.1 of Coronaproctus castanopsis. Classification (NCBI taxonomy): domain Eukaryota; kingdom Metazoa; phylum Arthropoda; class Insecta; order Hemiptera; family Monophlebidae; genus Coronaproctus; species Coronaproctus castanopsis. The sequence continues at coordinate 34,219,033 of CM065054.1, read as the reverse complement.
ATGTAATAATTTTATTTCGCGCTTAAAAATGACGTAACTGTCGAAAAGCTTCGCGATTAAAAAACTTTTAGTGATTGTGTTTTATTTTGTTTGTTTATAATATATTAAAAACGCTAATGAAATTTATGTCGAACACGATTATCGATTTATAATTTAATAATTATATCCGGATTATGTTTACACTTCTAAAATATTAATTACTACAATGTACAAATCTACATATTATAATGTCGATATTTTACAGATACAATAACGTCACTTGGATTAAGGTAATTTTTAGTTTTTTAAATTCTATCACATTGTCAATCTAATTGGCCACGTTTCGTGAAAACCGATAAACGATTCGGCGATACTGAAGTTGACGTGCGTTTTAGCCTTCTATACAGTGGACATATCGTGACTGAAATAATTAGTGTATAGCGTGACTCAGAGAAGACGGACGGTTTTGTTTTTTCAATTAGTAACACTGCTACAAAGCAAACCTCTCCGCGTTTAGTGTACATATAAGAGAGATTCGTTTTTATCTAGTTTCAATTATCACGACATCCTATAGCGAATAACCGTACAATGCATGCGCAGCATTAACTAGTACCTTAATATTTATCTTAAAACTACTAGTGCCGTATTACAAAGAACAATAACAAAATAGAATATAACTGTTGCACGGGAAAAATCAAGTAAAAAAAAAAAAAAAAAACTGCGAGTAAAACGAGGAAAATACGATAACGCGGCAAAGAGTAGTTAAATACGTATACACACACACACACACGCGCGTACATATATATGATTGCATACACGTGCATATCACACGCATACACACACACATATATAGGTAATTGTATAAATATAAACGAAATAAACGCAAAATATTATAAAAATAACACCTTCTACAGTTCACGATGTAATAGATTGGCTCATCAGGAAGAAATAATAACAACGAAATCTTATGTCTGAAGAAAAACATTTTAAAAAGAAAATAAATACAATAAAACGTTCGTCGTATTCCGCGAAATTCTCTGGACGCAGAAACGTACCAACAAATATGTTTTATTGAAGATGAACAAAGAACTGGAAATCCTGAACAGAGTAAAATCCAGGAAATTAGAATACTTAAATGGAAGAAGATATGAATTACTGCAGAGAATTCTTCAAGGTAAAATAATGACACGAATCAGGGACGAAGAAGAATATCTCGGTCTAAAGAATTTAAGAACACGGTTTGAAGCAACATTCACAGAACTCTTCAGAACAGCAATGGATAAAACCGTAATAGCTAATTCGATCGCGAATTAACGGATATGCATATTGCTTCATGCGCTTTCTTTTTATTAGTTTTTTGCGAGAGGGGGGAAAGAATTAATTCGCAACGTTTATTTAGCTTTATTTCATTTTTCGATTATTTTGAAATATTCTAAACATTTTTATTGTTTTATTTTTACATTATTTTCACTTTTTATTACGTTATTTTAATATCGCTTCGACTATTTCACTTTATATTATTTTTATTTTCGAGGATGTAGTGTTGTTCCATTTTAAAAATTTTCATCGTTAAAACGAGATTTTAGTCGGCGTAAATCAGTCTTTTTCATATGACTCCGTAATTCTGTACACCAATATAGAGACAAAAAACACAGTTAATTCCTGCTTCTCTTCAGATGCGAGAGATTGATTCGCAAACGAACTATCATTTTGTCTCTCTACATTGGTGTGAACGACAGAATTACAGAATCGTATATATATATATATATATATATATATATATATATATATATATATATATATATATAATACATCGCATAGACTAATCAACAATTTTTCTGTTGTCACCTCTGATAAAGATGTTAAAACTATTAAGATTTTAAAAGTTCTTTAAGCGATATGACAATATTTCTATCGCTGTTATTAAGAAATTTCTACTAAAAGCCGTAATTGAACTTATATAATGAGCACCATTTTTAGATCCGAATATCTTTCAAACAACTGAAAGATAATCAAAATGATTGCTGTTCCCGGACCAGGTACGGATGCTTCTCAAGTAATCAACGTACGCCCTATATTAGTTAATTTCAGTAAAATTGCGGAAAAAATTATAAAAAAAAAAAATATTTTTTTGTTCGGCGTATTCCACTACCCGGCGGCAACTAGAGCACGAATTATGGAATTTATTGCGCCTAACTTTAATCGCAATAAAAAAAAAAAAAAAAAAAAAACGTTTTTACTTCTACTTAGATGTAACGCAATTTCAATTCAATTCAATAAAGTATATTTATGTTTTTATACATCAGCAAATAATAAGTAAATAAAAAATGCGCATACCGTTGTAAGAGCGTTAACGCTGCATGCGCATTTTTTATTTACTTATTATTTGCTGATGTATAAAAACATAAATATACTTTATTGAATTGAATTGAAATTGCGTTACATCTAAATAGAAGAAAAAACGATTTTTTTTTTTTTTTTATTGCGATTATAGTTAGGCGCAATAAATAACGCAAGTTTTCGATTGACATAAAGGAATTATTTATAAAATGATACAATGACAGTTCCCTCGTTATGTAATTAATGTTAGTCGCTTTAGCAGATTATTTTACGTTACCGTCAATGAGCGAGTCCGCATCTAGGATGGGGGTTCATATTTGGAGTTCTGTTTAGATTGTTTTTATCCGGTTTTTCCTATACCCGAATGTTCGAATGGCTCTTTACGCTGACGACACATCTCTGCCCTTCTTCTACACTTAAAGCAGTTAGTAATAAGTTACGGAAAGGAATAAATAGCATCTTGCGTTATTATAATTGATTTGAACTGCGATAAAATGGAGGTCAGATAGCTGATTATGTTCGTTGTTTCGCGGTTAACCTTAGATAATAGATCAAATTTTTCCGAACATATTAATCATATTACCGTGAAAGGTGACAAAACCGTATCTGCCACAAAACCCTTTATTTAACAGGAAAATCATTTGTTAATATTACTAATAAATTATTTCGATATAAAACACTTATTCCTCGCGTAGTACTGTTGTCCAGCTGGCAGTTTTGTTTCCGTACATCGTCACTACTGCGTATTAATAAAAAGTCTATCGTCTTCGAGCAGTCCGCCAAATACCCGGGGGGTAATGTTCGACACTAAAATGTCGCGGAGAGACCAAATTTTTGTTATATGCAACAAAGGACTTAATATACTAGGAGCCATTACCGGAATGAAGTGGGTGCCCATCCGGTAGTAGGTCTTCACATCTATAAAGCTCTCATCAGATCCCATATAGATTATATCGCGTCGTTCGTTACTTTTAATAAAACACGGATAAAAAAAATTACAGTTGATTTCGCTTATGCTTGGACGCCATGCGCTCCACTCCCATTAATATCTTACAGGGCTGCGGAGCCTCCTTTTTCGTTAAGACAGAAATTTATATCCGACAACTTTTAGAGTCAGGCAGCCTCACATAATCAACAAACAACTTAACTTACTCGTATGTACAAAGCGCGCAATAATAAATATTGGCTTGGTAAAAATTTACCTCCGCTCATTCGTAGTCGTAACAAAAACTGCACGAGATAACTTTAGTACAGACGTCTTTAGATCCCTTCTATAAGACTCTTCCAGATGCTACAGTTTAGATTAGAGGGTAGATATACTAGACTCTAGAGCTTTTTCAATACATCGAAGAGTCTCCTAAACGGCGTTATTCCATTGTCGAGTCAGTATTGGAGGAGTACAACGATTATGAAATTTTTTACACCGATGGCTCTATCGAACATTCTAAAAAGAGATATACAGCCGCTTTTTTTAGAAACATATCCAACTTGTTCCGCATAACATCATTTTTTTAAACGGAAACGTGTATGCCATATAGGAGGCCGTTTCTTTTATTAGATTATATAAGGAAAAAATATCCTAATACTTACTGATTCCACGAGTGTTCTTTTACAACTATCTAGACTACCGGAGTTTTCAATGAGTATAAACTAAATGTTCCGAAATTCCGTAGAGAATCGTATACAGGGACCAAGATGCCGCTCGTATTTTACCTGAGATCCATTCGCAAACACTTATCCGAACTAAAAAAATAATTTCGCGAATGTTTGTCAATTTGACAAAAACATTTTATTAATACGTATCGAAGTAATAATAAATTAAACATATGTAGGGTGACCCAGAGAAGACGGACGGTTTTATTGTTTTTGAATAACTAAAGAACCGGTTGATCAAAATTTTTCGAATGAAATTTTATTTTGAAAATGAAAAAACCAGAGATTAGCTTACAATCATTTGTGGAACACAATATCGTGTTCAGATAATCGTCATTTGCGACGATATATTTAATTAAGTCTTTAGAAAATTTTCAAACGCATTTCGAGCATAGATTGCTAAATTTATTACGGTATTTATTATTTCTTTATTTCCTCTCAGTTCGGATGTGAGGGCAGGCCCACTGAGCACCTTCCTTATATATTCGCCGCTGATATAAACGTAAGTTGCTTATAATCCCTAATATTTCGGACTCGTTTTAGGATTTCTTCTACATTTATATATTGCGCAACGTGTCGTCCTTTCGTTTTCTTTTGTCTCATTATTATCATTATAGAGTTACACGTCTTTTATTTCGCGTACTAATTATCTCAGTAATATTCGATAAGTCTGATTATTTCGATGAATCACGTGTTTCAGGAAGTAACACAACGGAAGCGGGTCGATATCAATTACGTTTACGGCATTAAAGATTTATTCGTATATTCTAGTTTGCGTAAAATCACGATAATTACCACCTTCATTTGGTACGTTCGATACTTTTACATTTGGAAATAATTTCATTGCAATTAATTTGTAAAACGCTTTAATCGGCTTATTTGTAACTAGGGGGGGGGGGTTCTATCTAAGACTGCTAGTCATGCGGGAGTTCCGCTTTATGGTCTCCGCAAGTACAATGTGCCCTGCGGTTTAACCTGTTTTTACGTGCTTATATTATGAAGTATGAAATTTTTTACCGAATTTAAGATATATATTTTTTGCTACGCTTTACACTTTATTTAAACACACACACACACACATATATATATATATATATATATACATATACATATATATACACTCAAGGGTGTTTAATATTTAGAAGACCAATGTGAATAAAACAAAAACAATTTCATCGAAATCTGTTCATTTTCTGTGAGATGATATAGCAAAAATGCCGTTTTGTATGAATTAAAATGTATATATATATATATATATATATAACATTCGAACTTAAAAACGTGGTTTGAACGACGAGCAGTGTTGCCAGATGCTTTGAAGTAAAAAGCGGTAGTTGACCTTACAAAAAAACGGTAGAAACGGTAGAATACGATACTTCCACAATCATTGCAAAATCGGGAAACACAAAATATATTGTTTATCTTCCCTTACAAGAAATTATGAAATATTTTATTCTAAACATAAAATAATCAATTTTCGAAATGTGTTTCATCAAATAATTACACAATAGAAGCAGTAGAACCTACTTAACCAGATATTAATTATTTTTACATATCACTTTTTTTTATTATTATAAAATTAGAATGTGGAATTAAAAACATGCGAATGTATGTTTACTTACCAACATGTTTAAGCTGAGTTGACAGGTACATAGTTTTATCAGCGGAGACCGGTGCCTAGAATGTAAATGTAATAAAGGCTGTGCTCATTGTAAAGCGCGCGAATGGGAAATACGAACACAAAACCCGAACTTATTAAAGAATGAATCCTAAACACTTTTAATCTTTGTCCGGTGGTTTTTGTTCGATTGTGTTTCTTCCTTGGGTCCCGTCTTGTAGGCGCCTTCTGTTGCGCTGACTGCAACATCAAAAGTGAGCTCTAATATCATTCTCTTTTTTTTTTATATACGTATTTTGTCGCATGCCGATCAGCGCATAAAAACTTGAACTGTCTAACCTTCCGGCTGAATCATCTATTTTCTGTCATTCTATATCTCGGCTCCAATTAATACACTAACACATAGACAATATTTTAACGAAGGTAAAGTGATTGAAAAAATGATTAATGGACGTTTTAATTGTTCCAAGTATAAAAAACACGGAAATTAATGAATTAACGTAAATATAGGAAAAAGCGGTAGATTTATGAAATCTTTCGGGAAATAACGGTATGGCGGTAGGAATCTCTGAAAAACGGTAGATCTACCGTAAAAACGGTAGGTCTGGTAACACTGACGACGAGTGTTGCTAGTGGAGGTACATCCAGACGTCTGTTAAATTTTAAACGATTTAACAAACATAACGCTGTCTCTTACTTTTTAAAACTGTAAATCATTATAATTTGATATCAGTGTGAAACAAAGCGTAGAACGATTCCGATAATATAGGCTGTAAGCTGTGCGAATTTCATTATTATCGCTTTAATGGGTTTCGAGTTAAATCGAAACAGACAGACAGGCAAAAATTTTTAAAAATAGATTTCCTGTTTATGTGTGATAAAAGTACATGCAGTGATTAGAATTAAAATATTTGCAAATTACAGACACTGTAGTTTTATATATTAATATTTATATTTTTATATTTTATTATATGTTCACTCGATAATAGCTGAATAACTGAAAAGCTTCGTGATTTTCATATTTAGTGATTTTAACTGATTTCTTGTTTTTTTAATATATATATATATATATATATATATATATATATATATATATATATTTAATCGCTACAATATTTTATATTAAAAAAATATATATACATAGGTATTATATTTATTTATTTATATATAGAGAGAGAGACACTGAACGAATAATTTTATGTTAAAGGTTTACCAACACGAGCGTATACGTCGGTTTATCATATTATGCACCGGCTTTAAGTGGAAACGAATTTTTCAATTTTTTCTTAGCCGGTGCCTCTGAATTACCAACGTACATAGTATTGTGGCCAACTATGGAACATTACGGACGTAGACAAATGATCTGCGCTACCATGTTAATTGGCGGTTTCAGTTGTCTCATGACCTTCGTATTCACCGGTATGTGCGACTCGCGTTAATCTTATATTATCCGACATTATGACGAGATAAAGGAGAAAAAACATTTCTAAAAATCTACGTATTATCGTTAAACATCGCTTGCACATATCTATCTTCTATGACGGTAGTCTAAAATATTTTACAGGACAAGAAATGACTCTAATACTCTATTGTATTGGTAAAATGGGAATATCATCGTCGTACGTTGTGTTGCCGCTATTCGCTTCCGAATTGTATCCGACCGTTGTGCGAGGTATCGGTATGAGTTTTTGCTCTGTTGCAGGTATGCTTGGACCGATTTTCGTACCTCTTATAATATATTGTACGGTGAGTATCCGAATAAACTTTTATTGTTCGTCATTTAATAAAATACATATTACACGAATATATATAATTCATATTAAATAATAAGAAAAATCATATTTTCCGTATAAATAGCGCGCATATTTTTGCGCATCCATTAGGTGTCCGCCACACTTTATTGTACACAATAGATAAAATAAGAAGAATTTGGTTATATTCAAATTGTCATTTAATTATTATATATACGAGAGAAGGAAATTTAAAAAAAAAATCATAATAATGTAAACATCATTTTCATAATAATAATAATAATAATAATTAATTATAAACGAACAAAATAAAACACAATCACTAAAAGTTTTTAATCGCGAAGCTTTTCGACAGTTACGTCATTTTCAAGCGCGAACTAAAATTATTACATCTTTTTTTATATATGAAAAATCCGAAATGTTTATATAACAACAACTTAAAATTTTGATATACATATTTCACTAGCCAAACATAATTTCAATTTTAGATTAATTTACAATAAATTGCGATTGTGTTTTATTTTGTTCGTTTATAATTAATTAATAAAATCACTACTCTCCAATATATTCAACTTTTTTAATAATAATAATAATAATAATAAAACTTTCAGAAATTATAAATTTTTACTTTTAAAATTTTTGTTCAATACTTTCGGTTAGGCTGTCGTTAACTTCGGAAAATTGTTTAACCTTTTCGCGACGTATGAAACTTTCCACTATATTACCCCGTTATTTAAATTACAATTATCAAAACCCATCTTTCAAAATATTACAGGATACATTTTTTATTACTACTACTAAAAAAAAAAAAAAAAAAAAAAAAAAAAACGAAATATATAGGCATTTATTTATTTATATATATTCAGTAAATTTTAATAGATCTGCTTCTATATGACTTTATAAAAATAAATGAATAAACAACTAAAAAGGATAATTTGTTTCCTTACAATTTATTATATGTATGGAATATACGTGAAGTTCATTTTAGCGTCGAAACGTTTTAAAACTATTATTAATATAAATAATTCAGTCGCAAATGGTTAATAAGTAATGGTCTTGAAATTTAGATATGTCATTTTTAGCGAGCAATTGTGATAAAAGAAATTTTTCCCTTTGTTCTTTCTGTTTAAATTATTTTTCCAAATGTAATCGTTCCAATAATTTGTAATAAAGCGAAACGAAAATTTAAAATTTATTGTACGACTTTTTTCGCGATTTATTACTATGAGTAACCGAAAAAATGTTACAATGCTTTCATAACGGGTACATTTAGAGATAATTATATAACTTGTTATATTTTTTTCATCGGTTTCATTTGTCTATCGTCTTCATTGATATAGTGAAATATTTTTGGTATTTAGAATATGATTTAATTAAATTAATTATTTATAAAATGGACTTATATCTCATTCTGTGATTGTTGCAAGCTTCCTATTTTTAGTTTCTGTTACACATAAACTCTTATCTACACGTACGTAATCATGTATATTTTAAATATACGTTTTTAACACACACATACATATATATATATATATATCGATATATTTTCGAAATTTAATTACGAGCATTAGATTATTCCTCTAATTCAGGCGGCAATCTGCTGATGACGATATCAAGTACAAGAAATGAGCTCTGTTCGGCGTGACATTGTGAAATTACAAAGGGCACTATTTGTCGCGCTTTGGCACGCGTGTTTCCATTTTATCGACACCGGTAATATTTCAGCTATCTTTTTAAATGAGTCGACAGTACATAGGCGCTTACCAACCAGACGGAAGTTGAAGATATCGCTATTTACCCGCACCATTATGTTTTTTTTTTTTTTTTTTTTGCGGTTTATTGTCAGTCTGATATCTTTATAAACGGCTGCTAAACATTCAAGCACTACCTATAATTCTCCAGTACCGTTCCTAACAAGTGTCCAATCATGTACGTACTGCGGATTCGTGATTTTGAACATGCGAGTTGCAGAGGAGCTTGTTTTATATGTTGATAGATTGATAAACTTTTATCAAAACAAAATTTATTTGCAACTCCGATTTCGGCGATAAGAAACCGAATTTATCATTCCTATGTAAAAGTTGATAGTTTGAGCGACCATAATCACGTAGGGTAGAGAGACTCGTTTATTTCTTCATGAAGTCGCTTTATCAAGTATAAATTAACCGAATCGAACGCATTCTTGACGTCAAGACTCGATTCTTACTCGCTTCTAATAATTATCTCAGCGAGAATATCACGTTAATGACTTTGTCGAAACCCGCATTGTTCTTGCCGTCAAATATGTATTCAAAATGACAATTTAAGTCCATCCTGCAGAATTTCGCTAAATATTTTTATTAATTCAATTATTGCAGTCTACCGTAATATTTTTATATAGTAATCAACGAAATTTTAAAAAATCTGTTGATGACGTACTCCCGTAAACATTTAAGAAATAACTGCTCGCTTTTTTTTTTAAGAAAAAGAAATCATCGCCTCTTTCAAATAATCGCGTCTTCTTATTCCTGCATCGATCCTGTTGCGCAATAGATTTTCGAGTCCATCCTCGATGATAGTTTTTCGTCAGTATTTAGACCCATAAACAACTTTTATCACTCCGAAATGAATCGTTTTTAATTCTGGACTTCTTTTCCGCCATTCATTTTGTAATCTCTTTGTTTCCTTTTTTACGTTAGTGGTATGCGCTATTACCTGCCATGCCAATTGAGACAATGGGTTTTCAAACCAGCTTTGCTTTTTAGTTTTTGTTTTTTAACTCCAACAGTGTTTTTATAAACCCCGTTTAATTCATTTTTTATTGAAGTTCCACTACTTATTTGAAGACATGTTGATCTATTCTCTTTAAATTTCTTAAACATTTGGCACTGAAAAAGCTTCACGGTTTGCTCGTATTTTAGTGCATTTGTATTATAATTGACTGAGTTATCATGCTGAATATGATTAAAATTTTTACAACAGTGCTGATGGCGATTTTTATTAAAACGAAAGCGAAGTACCAACATGTGGTCCGTGACTAGCGTTATTAAACATTTTGATCTCATTTTTTATCGCGAAATTACACGATCACTCAGCATATAAGCATCTTAGAGATGATCCACCTGTTCTTATATATTTATCATTCGCTTTAATGCATTTATTAAAAAATTTCGATAATTTTTTCCCGTTGTATTAAGGTACTCAATTCCACCGAATGCCGATAAAATTTTTCAATGATTTAACATCCGTGCCTACCCTTGCATTGAAGTATCATAGTATCATGATATTGTTATATATATGCGCATCGTCAATTACCGAATTACTGTTGTTGGTCTTTTGTGCAACATATCCTTCTCTTAGTCTGCGCTGTCAAGAATTAGTACATGCACGTTAATAACGATTTATATATATATATATATATATATATATATATATATATATATATATATATATATGTATGTGTGTATGTAGGTAAAAGCTAGTAATCGTTTACCACTCTAACAATAGAAGAACAAACGATTCTAATTTATGCAGACGATATAGCGCTATTAGCTGCATCTAAAAAAAGAATTAATGAACTCATTTAAAAATTGAAGAAGGTAGGTGGAAAGTATAGTTTACAAGCAATCCAGACTTAAGTAATAATAATAAACAGGAACAGATATAACCAGTCGGATACCGTAGAAATTGAAGAATATGAGGTAGTAACAGACTATAAGTTGGAGCAGTGGTTATGAAGAGAAAACTAAAACGAAATACGGAGCTTACATTAGCAAAAAAGGAAATGATGAAAATAGAAAAATTACCGAAGGATACAACTATAACGAGGAATCTAAAGTTGGACAATTAAAAGAGCAGACGAGAAGTGGAAAACGCCTTCAAAATGGGAATATACCGGAAAATATGTCGATTCCGTGAACTTATATAACGAACGCATCGGTGTTAGCCGAATTAAAAGTAGAGAGACAAGGCTATCAACAGACATAAGTAAAAATAAGATGACATAATTTCGAGTATACAGCAAAAAATGAGAATTGAATAGAGGAAAACTTTATCCAGACAAGATATCTGGAAAGCGTCCTATACGAAGGTGCCCAATGATTCGGTCGAATAGATTGAAGACACTAAACTTGATTAATCGTACCGGATGTATTTCACCAAGCAGAAAACCGAAATTAATGAAAAAACGTCATCACGGTTATATTCTCCCCTCTTAGTTTACTTATTGCTTATACTCCCTGTATCGATCTTCTCTCCCTTATTAAAACAGCTCATAAAGAATACTGGAAAACTCTTTGGAATAACCCATATACCACGTCACAGTTCAAACTACTCCAACCGGATCTCCCTTGTTTTCCCTGGTTTTACAATGTTCCATTACATGTTAGTCTACTTCGCAATTTTATTATTACCATGTGTAGGCTGCGATTCGGAAAAAATCGGTTATCTGCTTCACTGTTTCGTATGCACCTTATCTCATCTCCTTTCTGTTCTCATCCTGCAGACATTCACTGCACCGCTGACGCAAATCACATTTTTCTAGAATGTTCTCACTACCTCTCTTCTCGTTCTACTTTATACAATCAACTTATCTCAGTACACGTTCCTTTCCCAGTCAATTTTCCTTCTCTCCATCCGCAACTTGGACATTTACTTATATAAGTTTATTATAGACTGTAGAATACTTGTATAGTTACATATTAAGGCTATTATTTATTATTTTTTGTAATGGGTAAACCGCTGTGGAAGCCCAGTTTATTAAAAAAAAAAAAAAAAAAACAAAACTAGGTATTTCCGGGACGGTGGATTTAATACATATATATATATGTATAAACAAAACATGTTTTTAAAATACAGGAGTACATTTGAACTAATATTGTGCGTCTGTAACTCCAAACCTAGGAACCGGAATCGAATACGCCGCTGGTTATAATGGGCGCGTTACTAGTACTTGGAGGACTAGCCAGTTTGGTATTACCGGAAACGAAAGATATTAATTTACCTCAAACTATCAATGATGGCAGATGACAATTACGAAATATATTCTTCATAGTTTTCAATAAACGATGGAAAACTGCGTACTGTTACCGACTCTTCCATCACTGATAGATCGCCAGAATAATTGCAAATAGCATTTAAAACTATTCACATATTTTATACAGACACATACGTACATAAACATATATATATATATATATATATATATATATATATATATATATATATATATATATATAATTGTAAAACTTCCTTTAAACTTATAAGATTTTCGAATTATACTATTATTATTAATACTTATAGAAAAATGCCTTTAAATAGAATTTGGTGTGGTTTTTAAAGATGATTAATAATTTTATAATTCACAAATATTTATTCGTTTGCAGCTAATATAATTGATTTTTGATATGTGTATGTCAATAATAATAATTATTATTATTATTATGATAATAATAAATTAATATACGTTAAACGTATATAATTTATTACAAGTGGAAGAGAAAAACTGAGCTGTATTATTTATAGAAAAATAACTGCATTTAGTAGATAATCACTTTCTAAAGGGGGGGGGGGGGGGAAAGGCAATACACCAATTAATGTATAAAATAATATTGCCAGAAACCGAAAACGAATGTAATAAAATATGATTACGTATGTGGTGAGAAAATAGTAATAAAACATCTGCTGTAAGATTAATTAAAATAAACAACAAAAAAGAAATTAAAATTACTACTAAAAGTTTTTTCTTTATGAATAATCGCGAAACTTTTCAATTGTTTAGACCATTATAAAGTGAATATTTCACTACATTCCACATTCTTCAAATAGTAACATTAATGTTGTATTAACAGTATTTAAGATACAACGACCAACAGTATTATTTGCATTCTCAAATATGCTGTTGAACATGAAAATCTCCGCCAAAAAGAATGCAAACGCCGTTAATTAGAAATCTATACAGCAGTCGCATGAAGTAACTGTTCGGACATATAGTGGATAACTAAGGGCTGTACATTGGCCATGAGGAGTAAAACAAATTTCATCCAAATCGCACCATTTTGTCCGTGACATGGCTAAAATGCCGTTTCATCGCATCACATTGCAATATAAAAGATAATATGTAAGTAAAATTGCTTAATAGATATTATGCAAGTGGGAAGCCTCTATAGCAAATAAATCGCTTTTTTCACATTTTAAGTATTGTCTATTTCCCAATTCATTGACTTTGGGGCGATTAATCGAATTATGAAAAAATTTAAACTAGATCAATGGGAAAAAGTCAAAATAATGAAAGAATTAAAAGGCATTTATTTTGCGAAATAATAAAAATTAGAAGGTAAGAAAATATTTAACGTGGGAAGAAAAGAAATTCGGAAAAACATGAAATAAAATAAATATTAAGGTAAACACTAAACGCGATAATAATACTTTTCTAACTGCTATTACGTATTTATTTAATATTATTTTAACTTGAAAATGGCGTAACTGAACCCTTTCATTCATTTCGCCGTCTACACGATACGCTTTTAATGTTAAAAATAAGTAAATGTTTCAATTTTAAAAATATTTACGTAATAATTAAAAAGTAAAAATGTTTACTTTATGATTTTCACCTTCTCCAGTTAAACTCTTTAACTAAAATCTAAAATTTAAACTCAAAAGTAGTAGTGATATCGAAATGGCTATTCAACACCAATCTTATCGAACATGTGCAACTGTTCCAACAATCACAGTTTACGAAATTCGAAAAAAAAAAATTCCAATCCAAATACGAATATTAATAAGGAAAAACTCGAGCGGCTGGAAAAAAATGGCAGCGAACTCGTTATCCATCCTTGAAAACATCGTATGTACAACTACAGATCGGACAGAACTAAAGAACGAAATTCGTCAGTATAAAAACGAAACTCTATCCCAGTAGACAGATTCTATGAACACTGATAATAGATGTTTATGGGGGAATACAAAAAAAAAAAAAATACTGAAGCAAATAGATGATCCATTCAATATAAAATTCGATAATAATTGAACTAAAACTGATGAAGATAAAGCGGACGCATTTGCAGAACTCCTCAAGTACTTACTCCGTATCTCGACTCTTCTAACAAACAGCTCGTCATCACATAATCTTCATCAAAAGTGTTCTTTACTCCTAATGTAAGTGACAAATTCATTACCCCTAAACAGATATTTGAAGGTATCAGAAAGTATGGACTGATCCCGGTTTAGACAGAATCAATAGGGAAATTATCTCGCATTTGCCGAGAAAATCGGCAATTCTGTTGTACTGCACTTTTAACGAAATACTAAAACGCGAAAAACATCAGTAATAATTACTACACGCAAACTCTGTGTAAGCCGCAACCTGATGTAGTAACCTCATACAGACCTATCAGTTTACTTAGTTCCCTATCTAAAGTCATCGAACAATTCGAAGTCTTATAAAGAAAAATGTAGTGATACCAAATCACCAATTCGATTTTCATGTTAAGCACAACACAATTCAACAGTGCCGTGGACTTATCGATGCTATCAACGCTAGGAAAGAAATATATATATATATATATATGTTCTATCGTTTTTTCGGACGTTGTCCGGGCATTTGATAAAGAATCCGGTACCATAGACTACTTCTTAAATTCAAATACTTCCTTGTGATTTCTACACGTGAATTCGGTCATATTTGACTGACAGAACATTTGCGGTTAGGATCAACAACTCTTATTCGAAGGAACATGCAGTCTTGGTGTGGCCATATTGTTGGCAGCGTATACATTGAGGAATAGTGTTTGTTTTCCGAGGTGGCTCTACATGAATTCTAATATTACATACGCTTCTTAGCTGATAAATTTCTTTGTTGTTATCCGCTGGCTCGAGATCGATATAAAATAAGGGTAGTGGATTTTTTGTATGTTTTTATATTAACTATATTTCTGACACAATGACCTACTTCGGCCAGTTCGTGTGCTATATCGCTGACGTTCACTGAATGGTGTAGTCCGTTGACAACAACTTTATACGTTCTTTCATTTTTCAGCTGATGTGTATACCGACAAACGTTTTTCGTCACTAAGATATTTACTCAATTTACGATATGATGAATCTATTAGCTATTATTGTTACTTTATTATTATTCAAAATTTTTGTTTCAAACTGTTCTTTAGTAATTATAGTTTCTGCAAGCGTGGCATTATAATCGATGACACCTTCGATATATATTGGTGGCGGCTTACAGATTATATCACTCTTAGAATCATTAGGTTTTTTTCGTAGTTAAATCTGGATTATTAACAAGAGGTCAAAACCTATTCCTGTTGTTAGTATTAATTTCTGGTGACTGAGCTGAAGTGAGAGTTTTTTTTTTTTTTTTTTTTTTTTTTGCAAGAACAACTTGCCGCGCGAGTTATTTATGTGTATGATTTTTATCGCGGAAACAGATACGCCTGGTGTTAGTACTGTATCATTTTGAGATATTACACGCGTTACTATTTATGTTAACGTTATTGTTATCAGTGTTAGTATATAGTTGTGTATCACCTGACTTTAGAGTTGCGACGCAGCGCTAGAAGTAGCAGCATGATCGATTTGTTCGTTAATAGAGGAAGGTTTACGATTGAATATAGACGACCGTAAGACCATCTCGATTCGTTGAATTGATAAATGAAATAGAAATGAGAGTTGCCAAACAGACTGATTATCCAGAGCTTTCATAACAAGGCTCTGCGACTAATATACCGTATGCCATGGTACGTGTCTAACGACGTTATACATCCGGATCTAAAAATCGATTCAGTGGATTAGGTTATCCGGAGGCTCGCCGCACAAAAACATCCGAAGTAGTTACAAAATCACCCAAACCAGCTGGTAGCCGAACTATCACACACTTGAACCGTCATCAAGACTCAAGCAAATCCAAAATGATAAACTTAATCCCAACATCGTTTTGAAGGGATGTATCATTGGATATTCTCCCTACAAGTGATTATATACATTATATATATATATATATATATATATATATATATATATATATATATAATGATATCATTTATTAGATATAAAACAGCAAATATATGAAAAAAAAAATCAACTTGAAAATAGCGCAACCGATGAAAAGCATTGTTATTAATTATTTTAACAGTTAGCGATCCTTACTAATAAACGTATTGTTCATTTTTTTTAAAGATATAGCATCTTTCAACTTAATATATAGCCGGTAAATGAATTTAAATAATTAATTACGGAATGTGAACGAATTGTTAAATCTGCAATAATTTCAGTTTTGACAGAACATCTTTAAACTTACATTAAAAATCTGATAAGTTTATTTCGACAATCGTTAAATAGGGTATTTATCGATCCGAACGAATGATGCATTAATTAATTAATTAATTAATAATAGTAATAAAAAGTTACGTTTTAATTAATAAATATTTTTTAATAATTAAAATTATTTTTCTTGTTTTTTCTTGTTATTATATATAATTTAATTAATATTATTTTAATTTAAAAATGGATGAAAAGCTTCGTTATTAATTATTTGAAAGATTTTTTTTACTTTCGATATAACATTTTTAAACTAACGTAAAAATCTGATTAATTTCGACAGTCGTTAAATAAGGTAATTGTCCGAACGAACAGTTTATTAATTAATTTAATTTAATTAATTAATCGATAATAATAAAAAGTTACGGAATAATTAATAAAAGTTTTTTTTGTTTTTTTTTTTAAACGTTAATTATTCGAATATTATAAATTGATTTTTGCTTTTTTAATTTACGTTTTTAAATGGTACATCATTAAATAACTTATCGTAATTATAAACCGGAAAAGGATGGGAGTCAATAAACTTGCTTAGTAAGTTAAGCGGCTGAGAAAGTTATACTACGTCGCCTGCAAAATTCTTCAACATCGTACAGTATTATAAGAGACGATCAATTTGGATTTTCAAAACATTCAACAGTGTGTCAGATATTGAGAATTTCAGATAATGTAACTGACAATTTCAACTTAACATACTGGAACGGTATCAATTTATATATGTATTATGAAAGATCAAACTATAGGTGTACCACAATTGGACCATATTTATTTCGATTACTATTATATGATCTTCGCAACATACCTTTTGTCGAAACTGTACTATATGCCAAAGACCTAGCAATTATACTGTTCTTCGCGTACAGTTAGCGGATTTCATAATCGATCGCAAAAAAAAAAAACGCTAAATACCATTTCTAAATATTACAGAAGATGGAAATTCCGAAACAATTATTTTTATTAGAAGACGTCCACTGTGTCTGAAATAAATATTAATTCCGAACGAATCCCGTGGTTAAAACTAGACAAAGCCAAGCAACGCTACTTTAACCGATATTTAACAGAAAATCGGACCTTTCCGGATTAAATAAGAAATTACTGTACACAAAACATTGCTATTCGTCCAAGATTAACTTTTGCTTTATAAAAAACTTCAGATAGTCCAAAATTATTGTTGTAGAATTATATTAAATGCCACCCCCCGTTATACGAAAATTTCATATTTTATAAAAACACTCTTCAGATAGTCCAAAATTATTGTTGTAGAATTATATTAAATGCCACCCCCGTTATGCGAAAAAATTTCATATTTACACGAGCAAACAAAGCTACCGTTTATTGATGGATTTATTAACAAAATTTCCAAAAATTTCTTCGATAATTATTCTAACCATCTCAAACTAATATCACTTATCGGTAAAACTATCATATGGCATATATTCGCGCTAAGTATAAGTACCGTAGAATTAAGCGTAGATTTTTATAAAAATTATTACTATTATTTTATTATCAGGTGATTTATTAATAAGTATCGATTGTGATTATCTGATTTATTAACTTAAGTATTTTTATTGTGGTTTTTTTTTTTCCTTCTCTCATTTTAACAAATTTTCGTTTCGTCGTTTTTTTTTCCGGTATTTCTTTTTGAACAGATTTATAGTAAATATTAAACATTTAATTTATTATTAAGTTAAATAACTATTTGCCGAAAAGCGGTACCCCTGGTTAATAATTTTATAAAAGTAGGTTATAATTAATTGAAATAAAAGCTTTCTTTTATCGTAATTTACCGGCTATTTAAAATATAAATTTTTACCGTTATTTCTAGAAGGTTGAAAATTCGAACGAAATTGACACGTAGTATACATATATTTTATTATTACAGTACGCGTTATCGTATTTGCGTCAATCGTTATTAGTATTTCCTTTTTAGTAACGAAATGACGGCGGATTCCAGCAATCGGAAGATTTTATTCATCAGCGACAAAGATGAATCCGGGGTAAATAATAAGAAAAAATAAATATCGATCGTTATTAAACGAAAATTTTACAACCGAATTGAATAAATGTACTCGTTTTTATTATTATAATTTTCTACTTTTGAATTCGCATTTACTTCTAATTATACAATTTTTACGCCGGAAACCGCCGTGCATAATTTAGAATAAATAAATATTTTCGTAATTAAATAACGTATTCGATAAGTTATTTTACTACCCCATTTCGATACTTTCAATCGGTAATGATAAATTTTTTCCGCGGAAGGTAAAATCATCGTATTTCAAAATGCAGGAATTACCGCTTACTATCGGAAGTAAGATTCGTATTATTACCGTAGATAGCGCCGATACTGAAAGTTCTGGTTAAAAATTTGGATTTTAAAAAAAAAAAATATGATTTTTGGAAATCGCCTTTTTTTGCCAGGTGATCCGCAATTCTCCCTTAAAAATTTTGCGCACAGTTGACTGCGATCTTATATTGACGTTACTAAATTAAATCGCAAATGATTGTCGTTAAATACAGTTTAATTTCTAAAACTCTTACCACCGCAAATAATATCTAAACTTCAATCATAAAGACCATCTTAGGCGGATGTTTATTTTTCAAGTAAGTTCGATTTATTCGACTTAATTCTCGCCACAGGCGTGCATTAGTGTATATTAACTATCTACACAATTTTTATTTAAAGTGTACTCTGCAATTAATTAGCTCATTCCACATTCTCTTTCCGTATAATTTTCAGATATAGGTAAATCTATTCTTATGATATTGGTTTCTATTTTATTTTTTTTTATACAAAAAGATATTATATCGATTACTGGTAGTTTAATAATTAAAATTTCGGCGTTAAATATTAAGTATTAAGATTGTTTATTTTATTTTTTTTTTTTATAATTTATAAAATTTTACATTAAACAAACGTTGTTTTTTTTTGTTTCGTTTTATCATTTAGGGTCTTATACAATCCATTCACGTAAATTGTAAATGTTTATATTGTGTGTCAGGCCATAAAAACAATATCACTGATCACCGAATGTATTTTCCTCAGGTACAGTACGTTGTTTTATATTATTAGTTAAATATTTAGCATACATTTTCTGGTCGTACTTCGCAAAAATATTTATATACCCTCCGCTTTTTATATATATACATATATATAAAATCACAGTGATTTCTCCGTATCGGAGGTAGACGACTACTTATCTATACATATTTTGTTGTACTGTGTAAGTAACGTACAAGCCAATTATGACGTTACCGTAGATAGACACACACACACACACACGCGCGCGAAGAACTGACTGTAGTTGCTTTGTTGTCAAGACACGATGCAACCCCGCTTGTTCGACAAGTGTACTATACTATTACTAACGCGCATACGGTGTTGTGCGTGGTAGTTTGCCAGTACTTTCCAGGCGATAATATTAGGATTATTTTTATATTTTTATTTTCTGATGATAATTTTTTTTTGCGTCGTCAATTGTATTCGAACTTGGTACCCTTCCGTATAGAAGTCCTTGTTCTGGCCACTGACAACAATATATATATATATATATATATATATATATATATATAAAGCTAGCTTATGTTAATATATAAAGCGTTTATATCGGTGTAGATTTTTTAAAAATAATATGCGTTTATTCTTATAATTTTGGATTTTGTATAAATACATACCTTCATTTTTCATTTATATATGTATATATATATATATAATGACAAGTTCTCATATCCCTTAATTACGTTTTTGTAGTCATTGATCTTATAAACTTTTAAAATATTTTGCTTTTGTTAATATGATGTGAGAAAAGTAATTCCTTTTGCGAATTTTTAATTTTTCGTTTTGTTTTTTTTATAGACTATAGATAACTGGATTTTAGCAACAAACCCGCCCGGTTATAGAGATGCTATTGTCACGATTATTGGGACGATGAAATTAACGCCGACCGAGAATGTACACGTAGAAATGTCGGTGGATAAAGCAATTTTGATGACTCATATCAAAGTAAATTCATGCTGACAGAATTTTCTTGTTATGTAGTTCTTTTGTCGATATGACGATTTACTGAACTATAATTTCTTTACGTTAATTATTGAGTAATAGTTTAGTAGGGTAGGTCAACGATAGTTCCGTGTTCTGATATACACATTTTCAAAACCGATATTTATATGATTCCTTGGTTTATGTACTTATTGTTATTACTGTGAGAAAGGTCTTGGCATTGGTTCGATCGTAGGTAGTTTGTTTAAGTTATTGATTTCGTAATTTTAAATTATCGTTATATTTTTACATACATATTCGCAAAAATACGTACGAAATTTTCTTTATCATGTACTAATGTACTCATGTATTTCTTTTTATGTGTAAGGGGTTATGTAGGTACTTTCCCGTGTAGTGAGTATGTATATGTGTGCATGTGTGGACAGTTGTAATCTTTTTTTTCCCTATATATGTGTACATTCCAATGCCTATTATGAGTGACTGCATTTATGTATATTTGTATATGCAGTTGTATAAGTGTTTTTTTGCATTACTTTAATAACTCACTATTATTTTTTTACTTTTTTTTTTATATTTTTGTCGTTTAATTCAGTTGTATACTTTTATTCAATTATTTACTTCTCGGTGTTCGCATTTTAATTGACATTAGCTGTTGTGTGAACCATACATATATACATATATATATATATATATATATATATATATATATATATATATATATATATATATATATTCTTCATATTAAAATTGTTGTTCATTGTAAGTGGAAATATAATGAATAGATTTGATTTTAACCTTTCAGTCACACATTATAATTTGTTGATTTCAGATTATAAAATTTTAAAAAATATTCAAAAGTGGCGAATGCACAAATTGATATACACAAAAGTGTTTTTTTCACTTTTTTTGATAACTCTAGATAATTTTTAACGCGATGCTTTTAAATGTTACTTAAATATTAGATCATTTTGTTAACGTTAAAAGTCCATGCATCACAAAGAAGGGAACAATGTGGCTGAAATGATTAAGGTTTACTTATGATGAGGATTGTACTAAAAGCTTAGATTAGATTTTATTTAATTTTTCTTCATCCTCATATATTTTAGTCGGTAATGTCATACTAACGGTTGCAAAATTGTAAAATAAATATCAATCGGGAGTGCGCGTTTCAACACGCGCCGATAAATCGAACGATTTAATTCATAAATCGTGAGTTTTTTAAATTCCAATGTATATATATATATATATATATATATATATATATATATATATATATATATATATATATATATATATATATTTATATATGTATATATTTAGCAAAACAAAATAAAATCGAAGTTAATCACTAAAAAATTTATTACATAAACACGAAGGTTTTCGACTATGAAGTCATTTTCAAGCTATTTTTAAAAATATTACACATAAACAAAGATATTACTAAAAAACTTATAAATATCGATACATTGAATAGCCAGATATAAAAAATTTTTTTACAATAACATGTAATTATAAAACCGATTTTAAAATTAATTCTTCGTCAAAATTAATCGTATTATTTAATAAATTATTACTACTTCTATGTTTTATAATTTGTAGTTTTTCTAGTAATTTTCTTTTTTTAAATTTATATTCTATGTATAAAATTTTTATATTATCTGTAATGTTTTCTATAAAATATTTTTCTTCTCTACAGTGCTTATCATAAAGTGACTTGTCATCATTTTCATGTTCTCTTAGTCTATTATTTATTTGATGTCCTTTTTCACCTATATAAAACTTATTACATGTTGAGCAGTTTATTCTATATACTCCATATTTTTGTAATACCCTATAATCTTCTATTTTATTGTTGCAATTTTTTAGTGATTAACTTCGATTTTATTTTGTTTTTTTGCTAAATTCATAAAATCACTACTCTCCAGTACATCAACATTATATGTATATATATGTGTATATATATATGTATATATATGTGTATATATATGTATATATATGTATATATATATATGCATATATATATATACACAGTGGCGTAACCAGGGGCGGTTTTGGGGGGGTCTGAACCACCCCTTGGAATCAATCTGATAATAAGGAAATATGTACTCGTTGTTAAATGCAGTTTTGCATTTGTTAAACCTATTTTGATTTTTTTTTATTTTCATTTGTTTTATTTAAATTTCGTTGTTTTTGAAGTAAATAAATAGTTTTGTAATATATTACAAACAATAATTTTTATATTACTGTTCATCTGTTGATTTCGTTTTCGTTATATTGATACTGGCTGTCGCTGTTTTATTTTAGCTGGCGTCTAATAAGTATAAAAATAACTCTTGTCAGTTGGATGGCTTAGGGCTTGGGGTTTAACCTACTTTTAGTTTTGTTTGAACCCTCCTCTTCAACTAAGTCTGACTACGCCTGTATATATATATATATATATATATATATATATATAAACAACAAATGAATTGAATACAAAATTTTCTCTTCTTTACGAAAAATCATAAAGCTTAAACCATTATCAAGTGAATAAAAAAAATATAAATTATAAAAGTATACACAAATTCATTAAAATATTATATGTGAAAAATTACTCAGATACAGAATTTGCAAAAATTATCAGTGATACTGGTAAACAACACAATCAACAGTCAGCAACATAAAATTTATATATAAACAAGAACACGAATGCGAATGAAATAAAAATAAATGAAAACAACCAAGTTTATACATGTAGAACAATACATAAAATATCGATGGGTACCTCTAAGGCATTAGCTGCTGTATATGGCGCATTAATTTAAATAAACAACAAACAAATATTGTCGGATATTTTTTATTTATATTTATTTTATTCGCTATAGTGTTTTTGTTAATATAGAAATTTTAGATTGCCGACTGTTTATTGTGTTGTTTACCACCACATTCGCTATTAAATTATTTCAAAATACTGTTTTATCATTGATAGTTTTTGTAAATTGTGTATCTAGGTAATTTTTTCTATTTCCTATTTTCATAAATAATTTGTGTATATTTTTATAATTTATATTTTTTATATTCACTTGATAATGGTTAAACGGTCGAAAAGGTTTGTAATTCTTCGTAAAAACAACAAAAAATTACTGATTTTTAATTCCTTTTTTGTTTTTGTTTTTAAAAAAAAAAATCACTAAAATTCTAAAATTATCATATATATATATATATATATATATATATATAGTTTGTATTATTATATATACATTTACTTTTCTAGCAAGGAACATCTGTAGGCGTAAATAATAATAAATCTGTCGTATCTTTGTATCATCCTATGGGGTGCGTGACGTACAAGAATGGTTGCATTGATATAAGGATATGTGTCAAAGAAAAAGGAAACAGGTAAATGTTTTATATATATATATATATATATATATATATATATATATATATATATATATATATATATATATATATATATATATATATATATATATATATATATATATATATATATATATATATATATACGTCACATAACCAAATTAGTAATACCGTTTCTAAAAAACTGACTAATTTTCGGTTTTCTATTTAGTTAGATCTACTTTGATTCTTTATTAGTACAACGAATGAAAATATCCCTAAATTTATTTCAAATAAATTTTAAAAATATATTTCAGTTGAAGAGAAACTAACAGATAATCTAGAATTGTATGAACTCTGTGAAGTAAATCACATAATTATACAGATTTTAAATGATACAAAATGAATATTATATAATCGATGTTTTATAAAACCGATAATTTGTTATAGTAAAAATATAACTAAAACCGTTTTCAAAAATCGACTAATTTTCAATCGGGTCTAACAAAACCTACTAATAATAATTGATATACAACCGACTACTTTTCAATCTATTCTAACAAAACCTACTAATGTCATTATTGTCTGCATTCCATATTCTTAAATTACTTAAATCAAATTATAATTATTACTCTTCTACTCTTACTATTAAATTCCAAGTAAACTTTGATAAACGCGGTAAAACAAAAAATGGCTCGCCGACTTGCTATACGCTACGTCTGCCAGACTATAAGACATTTTTGACATTCCACGTCGTTAACTCTGGCCACTCCCTTGCGAATTTACAAAATTTCCGTCATGCCACGTTACACGAAAAACCGTTATGAAAAATGATTATTTCCTTCGTAACGATTTGGTGAAAGACATGGAATATATAAAAAAAAAAAACACATAATATAATATTTCGGTCGAAATACTTCATTTAAATCGAACCAAAATAATCGAATGATAAACCTACTAACAGATATTAGTTGAAATGCAACTAAATTCAAAACAGATTTACATCATCCGATATGAAGGTAGTCGGTTTTTTTATATTAAAGCACATCACACAATTCTCAGTATACGATGTACGAATAAAATAAAACATTAAATTTACCTATGCAGACAAAATAACATCTTTACAGGATTTATAAATATAAGTAAACGTCGTGTGTAAAGAAAGAAGAATGTTTAATCAATCGCTTAAATTAATAAACAAATTAATAAAAATATATTTTTAAAAAACCACTGATTTATTCGATTATTTAAAAAAAAATGATTTGTTGTTAGTCATAAGTCGATTATGCCCATCACTAATATATATATATATATATATATATATATATATATATATATATATATATATATATATATATATATATATATATATCGTATCAGTTATAAAATTTCAACTATTATCTACGCAGCCGTTTGAAAAAGTCTATAATAATTTTCCATTTTAATGGGGCCCAGCATTAAAAAAATTAATTTGTTAAGATAACGTGTGATAATGTACGCACACATACATATATATATATATATATATATATAATAAATGTATGTATCTGTTTATTTATTATTAATTAGGTTTAGGAATAAGTAGCAAAATTACACATTATCAACACTATTTTTCTACAATTATATCATACATAATACGAAAAAAGAAGGAAAACCCCGCTTAGAGATTAATCCTAGATATATGCACATTGCTGCAAAGATATTATTGTTATTCAGGACGAATAGGTAGGCAACTTAACTGTATGATTTTATTAATAAAGGCATCTCTACTAATCCCATACAAGTTACAAGTGAAAATCACGTAATTAGCATCAGCTATAGGGTTCTCGCTGGGACGGGAAGGGAGTAAGAATGGTGTACAAATGACCTGGTCGGAACGAACTCTGATCTGAATGGGAAAGAAATGCCGAGCTGGTAGATTCTTAGGAGGAGTAAGCGCAAAAATGGATGTGGTAGAAAGATTAGGTTTGATAGATTTGTAAAAGTTAAGTCTTCTTTTATAGAACACAGACTTCCATCGATGAAGAAGATCTGCACGAGCGGATGCGATTAAACAGGAACGCCTTCATGTTTAGCAGCCCGATCGCTTTTCCTGGATACGCTCGCGAGCAGGACTGTTTCGACTTTCCAATATATATTTACTCGTGTTCGTTTTGTTTTTCAAACATTTAAAAGTGCGTTTATTTTTTTTATTTTTATTTTTTATTTTTCGGTCATTCAGAATTATAACAAATGCGCCATGGTACATGCGTAATGACAACCTGCATCGCGACCTAGGCGTACCATATGTGCGAGAGGTAATCCAAACATATAGTGAACATTACTTGCACGGATTAGAATACCACTCGAACCGACTGGCAGTTGACTTACTAGATAGTGGTAACGATGTTCATAATCGATACACCCCCTTAGACCTTCCACATCGGTTTGATTGATTGGCGAGGTAACTCGGAGTATCATTGATGAATGATATCTCCAATCCTGTCACGACCCATATAGATAAATTGCTTATTGGCTATGTAAGCCAGATTGCAATTTTCATACAAATAAAAAAAAAATTTACATCGTTTTACGAGAGTGTATATACAGTTACCCGCTGTACTAAATTTAAAAGTTTTTTCACTCGTTATCGCGACTTTTTTTTGTGGGCATACCTTAAACACATCCACGAGATGTGGAAAACCTGAAAACTCGGATTTCTGAAGAAATTTAGAAAAATTCAGCTATGCGCGAAATACTGTTCGATAATTTTACTAAATGAATGTATCGTTGCAAATGGCGGCCATCTGAACGATATTATATTCCACAAATGATTGTGAGCTAATCCGTCGTTTTCAAAATTTTTGAATAAAATTTCATTCAAAAATTTTGGTCGAGTAGTTTTCGATTTATTCGAAAAAAAAACCGTCCGTCTTCTCTGGGTTATCCTATATATGTTGTGCGATAATAACTCGAAAGATTTTATTTTTTTTTTTTTAAATAAATTTAGGTAGTCTACCGAGATAAGATTCAGTATTGAACAGACGAGATAAAATGCGAATACATCTCCTTACGTGTTATGTGTTCGTCGTTCTACTTATACGGTGTCGAATTTTGGACACCGTCCGAAGCGTTATGCAAAAAACTTCTAGACGTCTTTAAAGTTATGGACATATCGTCAGATTTTAATAATAAATTCGAAAATTCGGTAGTTTTAAAGCGACAAGAGCGCTGAAAATTGATTAAGTCGGTTAAAATAAGAAAATTGGAATATCATCTTTTGGGCATTTAATACGCGATAACAAATACGAGGTACTTAGAGTAATAATAATGGTAGTCGTGAACGTGGTCGTCTTAGAAAAACACGATGGAAAATGTAAAGAATTGTTGTAAATTCACCACGATAGAAATGTTCGGTAAAGTCAAGAGGATGATCGCCTACGTTATTCGAGGATATGACATATAGAAGAAGAAATTGAAATGCCGACAGAAATAGTTTATCGACCTCTTACAGTTTCTTTGTTGTAGTTGGAAGTACATTAGTAATTGTCGCACTTGTGTTCTAACTGTAAAAATGAATACTTCGCTGTTATACAACATAAATGTTTAACTATATTTGCTTGTTCATTCCATTTTTTTCGAATATCAAACAAATTCCCCATTTCCTTTCCAAATTTTCAAGCTCTTATTATTATTATTATATTTTCAACTAGTACGGAATGTAATGATTTTCGAAAAATCAATTAAAAAAGAATTAAAATTACTAAACTTTTTTATATAAAAGACCACAATACTTTTCGCCTACTAAGCCATTATCGAATGAGTATAAAAATTATAAATTATTTTATAACCAAGTCTGTTTTTTCACTTTCCTATTTTTCCCCTAATACATTATTATGCATCCAAATTGACTAATTTAAACATTTTATTTTATTTTTTGCTTTTCTTTTATATTTTTATAATATGTACATATTTCATATTTTTTATGTATACTAGATAATAGCTTAATAGCCGAAAAGCTTTGCACCCATCTTATATTTTAAAAAATTAATGATTTTAACTACTTTTTTGTTGTTTATATATATATATATATATATATATATATCAAACTATTATTTTTTAAATTTGATTTTAATGTTATTTTAGTTTACCTTTTTATAGTTCAATTTAAAATCTGCGGTATAATTATATATATATATATTAATAAAATTTTCGTAATGTTTCAGTTTTTTTTTTTAAGATTTTTTTTTTTTTAAATAACTTAACTACGCTCGGATGGCACTGTATTTCTCAGCAGCAGAATATGGATGTTTATCTTGGGGTAAATATGAACGCATGTTAAGAAAGTGGGCATAGAATTCAACGATACTTGCCGGGATATAACGGTCTGTCTTAACAGGTATTGTTCCACCGTATATAAGAAGAAACGTCATTTCTAGCACTGAAGAAACTAAAGTTGGTACAGATTCCCGTTACCTTATGTTCGGACAGATTACATATACACGAAAGGTTGAAATCGCGAAAATCTTTCACGCATAATATCTGACAATACGCAGCAGAGTAGAATGGAAGAATTCTGGTACCGGTGTCACCAAAGCGAGAAATCACGGCCATAAGATCAGTTAAATTCGCTTCAATCGGGAACATTGAACAGCTTACGTACGTGGCAAAATTATCGTTAACCGTTACAAATGGAAAAACCATCTCACCGTCACCTGTTCAATTGCAAACGTATTAAAGACTAATTGTGACAGATTAACGGTGTACAACTTGCAATGAAGATGTAACCGATTAGTGCACGGATATCTTGTATATAGTAATATCGGTTCCGACGACTAACTAACTATTAATAAAAACGGGTCCGTCGGAAAAACGTTCGCTTCATTATTTCCTAGTGTAATTTGATTAGATTATATTTGGTTTCTTTAAAAAAAATAAAATAAAAACCATTAAATGTTTGTAAATAATTTGTTAAGCAGAAAAAAAACCACGCCAATATCTAGTGATTTTTCTTAAACGAGCGCTATCGTTTTACGTATTCTTGCGTAATTTTAAAACCGAAATAAGTAAAATTGCGCGCCTAATTTTTCAGGGTATTTAAACTACGAGCTAATTCTATAGAATTTGCTACGAACGATGGAACTTTTCTAGTGAACGAAAAGAATTTTAAACGTACGACGGTGAAAAAATTAAACCCGACCTGCGTAGATCCGGTAAACGTTTTCTACGACGGTTCTAGACACGGTTCGTTTTTAATCCAAAAATGCATGAAACTTTTCGACGCTAGCGATGATCATTTATCAACTTCGAAATGCGTTACTACTCGGTTAATCAATCAGGTCAAAATTGAAACGATAACACAGGAAACAGTGCAGTAAGTAGTAATCTATTTAGATTGCGATAATTACTTTAAAGTGCCGGCTCATAAATTCTATATAATGAATTTGTTGACTCATTAGCTAAAGACGCGTCATCTAATGGCGTAGAACTTTCCTTAATCTCTCACAAGGATGTAGTCAATCACCCCTCACTTATTACTATCAACTTCGTCTATCCTCAAACTTCCGCGGTTTTCTATTTCCTTAAGAAAATTAATCGCGCGGAAATTGTACTCATCAGTAGATTACGATTTGGACATCATTTGTTATCTTTTCCGTATGCAGCTTAGATAAATCGGTCCCGTTCCATTCTGAATAGACAGTCTGCAATCCTGATCCCGTTACGTTCTGCACTTCTACGTTCTCTATGTATTACACATCTGTATAATGCATCGTTCCTTCTTCAAGTGGATAATCTACAATTATTCCCCCGTATAGCGACATTTCTAGAGAAGTCGGCAACTTTGATTAAAATGTAGTCTCCTCAGTATCACGTTGGGTAAGCCGTAAAGGCATCTCCGTTTAAAAAAACACACACACATATATATAATATATATATATATATATATATATATATATTAGAAAATGGCTAAAAGCACGTAGTCTATTATTCCTTTATTATAAATGCGGAGGTAGTTTTGATGAGAATATGGAATAAGTGTATTTTCATTTTTCGATAAAAGTACATCATTAAGCGTGCTAGGAAAGTGTAACGAAGAGCGAATGCAGTTACATAGAGAACAGCGGAGATACGATCTATAGTGATTTAAAATAATACAGGTTGACCGAGTAGACGGATCGGTTTTAGGTAGGATATGAAAGTCAAACGAGTGCGAACTGCTGACCGGGGCACGGAACAACATCAGTTTATTTCGCCTTTTGTACGATGAATACGCTGAATAGGACAAATTTTGGCGAGGTAAACCGAAAAACCCGACACTTGTTCCCCCGAACGCATATAACATGCAGCGACGCATATCGGAACACGTTGCTAAAAATAATTTTCCGTAACATGAAAGCGACTTCTTTCGCAGCTCGATCTGCTTCTTTATTCTTTCCATATCCCATATGTCGAGAAATCTAAAGTACACGAGTGTGCAGACGTCGATTGCTGTCAAATTAATTTTCTTCAGCCAACAGATGCGTGACGCATCTAGAATTTACTTTCAGATGTTTGATTGAGAGTACAACGAGTCTGGAACGGTGACAATTTCCGGCTCATTTTTAGAAAACGCGATTAATATAGCCTTCAGAATTGCGAACAGTTCGCACGATAGGACACTATAGTAGGACGGAAGTGGATAACGGACTAGATCATCATCATACACGACGGCGCACCCACAACGATGTTCATCCATCTGTATAGTATATCGAGAAGGTAATTACGGACGGTATTCACCGATATCCTGTTGAGATATGATTTTCGAAGTGGTACATCTGTATTAGGAATAGGTTATACTTATTATAGTAAGAACTGCGTACGCGTTATATTATTAATTTCGTTTTTTGGTTTTTTTTAAGGGAATATTTATTTTCCGAACGTATGTTTTTGCAAATTTTTCGGACGTCTATACTTTTTTTAATATTGTTGTTTTTTTATTAAATACACATTCGTCTTGCCTTACTCGTTTAAAATGAATTTCATCTATACGAAATGATAAATAATCGTCAGATTTCATTTATATAGGGAATGTATTTTAATTATTTTTATTATTTTTTTTTTTCAAAGCGTTCATTGCGGTGCAGTTAAATTAAATCTGACCGAGAACGGCGTATGTCATATTAATGCGCCAAATTTTTCTTGCTGCGCATCTGCAGGAACGAAAAATCATTTATTTGTAAAATACGGATTATCCCGGTTACATTCCGACGGAAAAACCCTAATGATTAAATGTTCTAATCGGAAGATCGTATGCGACGAAAATGGTGTTGTTGAAAAATTCTGTCTGTTTGATCCTGCTAAAAAATAAGCTGAACTTTATTTCCGTCATTCAAAAATTATTGACAGCAACATTTTTATATATATATATATTTTACTGCGGGCTAAAAACAAAATTTGTGTAATATTATTTGTTTTTTTTTTAAATATATTTTTTAATTACGTCGGTAGTGGGGTACGTTCATTTTATATCGATTACGACTATATAAATACGAGAATAATTAAAATAATACACACGTTTTATATATATATATATATATATATATATATATATATATATATATATATATATATATATATAAAATTAGAGAAAACGTATAATTTAATGTTGATTAATAAATGTTCCGGACATTCTTTTATTTTTTTTTTGCAAAAATACGAAAAGTTAAACTCGCCTTATCAACGACGCGCGCGCCAAAAATGCAACATGTACAGGTTAAAATGTTAGAAAAGACGACGCAAAAAGCAGGAGTTGACATTAGATTAGTTGGTATAATTTAAAAATAAGTCATTATTAGCCGAAATGCGAGTATAGGAATCCAGTTGCGGCTCGTAAATAAAGGTTGCATGGTTGCATGGTTGCACAACCACTAGAAATATCCAGAATAGCGTAAAAATTGACGATGTAATGAAATAGTTACGAATTATTTTATAGAGATTAAACGAAATAAGTGAATTTTAACACTTTCAATACCTTGCCCGAGTCAGAGACGGGGATGATTTTTTTCGTCATTATACCTTGCCCGAGTCCTGCTCGGTTTTATGGTTTTAATTTTATGGATCGTTTGTTGTTCATTTTACTCGTTCATAAACACTGTGGAATATAATATACAGTAGTTATAACATAATTTATTTGATGTAGCGCTCTCTGTTGACAGTTTGTGAAGTCTAAGATGATGTATGCGAACATTTCTTCAACCATATCGAGTTTGTTTACTTTTATACTTTTTAGACTGATTAGAATCTTGTTTCTTGTGCCGAATTTTCTGTTACATAGTTTTTTTGTATAAAAAAAATGTATCTTAATAATATATTAAATGGGTACCGTCAACTGAGAAGAAACACAATCCTACAAGAACGTGTAATGTATGTGCTGATAAGAGTAAAGCACAAACTGGACAACGGATAAGAAAAGAGTCTAGCTGGTGGTGTCCAGACTGCGAAGTTGGCTTATGTTTGCCAGAATGTTTTCGGAATTATCATACCAAAGCAAATTATTGTTAGACCTAAATGTATGCACACATGCACTCTCACACACACACACGCGCACATATATATTTGTATGTATGTATAACATTTATAATTATTATGAATAATTGTTTCTCATTAAAACTATAATAAAATTTGTTACATGATTGAAATAACTTATATATATATATAATGATTTGCAGTATGTTCTATAGAGAAGCCCGAGTTACAGTCGGGCATGTCATAAATCATCCCCGAGTCTAGCTCGGGGTAGACTTTACAGGGGGCTTTAATTGGTTCGCCCGAGTACGACCCGGCCCGAGTTCACCGGTATAAAAATAAAATAAATCTATAGTTTTCTGATCAATCAAAAACATCATTTTCTGGCATCTATATTAATTAGTGTTAACTTAAATAAAATAAGGATATTTATATATATTTTCGAAGATAAAATCCTCCTCTTTCTGGTGGTAGCATTATAATTACATTAAAATAATAATTCATTGAATTACAAGTCCGCAAAAAAAGCTTGAAATGCCGGGTATTTCGAGGAATGATTTTGCAAAAATCCTGGGTATCGAAAGTGTTAATTATATATTTTTCGTAGAATATATTATAAAAAAAAGTTTAAAATCTTTTTTAAAAAAACGCTTTAAAATGCCTAGTTACAACGGTTGGACGCTCGATCGAACCCGAAGAAGACATCAGAAAGCCGTATATTATATGCAGATTTCGCGCGTAATGCTACTATAGGGCTCTGTATCAGCGATTACCTTTGCAACCGTAATACTTGAATCACTCGCATACTTGATGCTGCTGCAGAATAGATTTTTCTCGTTATGTTGTTCATAACACAGTTGCGTGTGCACACTACGCTGACGAACGAGTCTATTATATTTCATCTCTTTTCGTGATTCGTTTTTCTTCTTCGAATTTCTATCGGTGTTTCTTTTACTGTGCGCATTTCAACATGTGAATTGTTTCATCGCCTCTCTATAGTTTATGTTGTTCCTATTATTACCGACCGATGTTATTATACACGTAGAATTTTTTCCTCTTAAGCTTTATTTCAGCAATCGGCTTCAACATAGCCACAGAGTATCTCTCGATAAACAAGTAATACCAAAGCTCGATGAAGTTAAATATCTGGGAGTTTATTTAGACAGCCGGCTATCGTGGAAAACTCATATAGATAAAAAAAAAAAAAAGCGTACATCCAGTACAAGAAGAAATACGTAAAATTGCTAATAGGCACCTTCAAAGGCTACGACATCATCCAAACGAGCTGGCGGCTCAACTACTACACACGCAACAAGATCTCAGAAGACTAAAAAGGACGAAGATTACGGACTTAGCCCATTGACAAATAGGAGGACTCACCAAGAGGTGTGTCCTTCATACAGGTGATTGAATCTTAGATACAATTTGTTAGATAGCTATTACTGGCTAGTTACAAATTTGAAAATTGTGAAAAAAAAAAAAAAAAAAATTATACGGCAATTTATCATTTCATTTTCGGAAGAGGATTGTTTCGTTGTGAAAAAATAAGAATACTTAACTATTATAGGTAGTTCATCGAATTGTTTCGTTTTAGTATTTTTGAAAAATTTTCTACTTTTCTAATTGAATAAATTTTGTATTCGTGCGAAACTAAATTTTTAATATATTTCGATTTTATCCTAATACAATTTTTTATTTTGGTAACTTCGT
Organism: Coronaproctus castanopsis; assembly: GCA_032883995.1. Lineage (NCBI taxonomy): Eukaryota > Metazoa > Arthropoda > Insecta > Hemiptera > Monophlebidae > Coronaproctus > Coronaproctus castanopsis. The sequence continues at coordinate 34,184,859 of CM065054.1, read as the reverse complement.
AATTTTTGAGTTTTTCCGATTTTAAAATGTTCTCGGTATTATTGCACTTTGTCGATTTTGTCGATTTTGTCCATATTAATGTTACTTCGCGATCTAGTGTGAAACAAAAGAAAATACGTTACGGAGGGTGTAATTGTAACCGGCGGATTTGTTAACCACCAGACGCCACTGATATAGGAGAATCAATTTGTACGTATTCAGACAGAACGTGATCGATGCTCTAACGAACGCGAGTGTAAAAAAGATGGGAAATTTTTCAGTATGTAACCGCGTGTGAGGATATCGGTGCGCGGTCAAATTTGTTCGTCGTATTTTCCGAATTTAGTATTATAATGGAATGTTTAACGACAGATGAATCGAAGTTTGTTCGTAAGTAGAAGTATGTAAGCAAGAAATTTTGATTTATGTGTATAACGTTAGATAATATTGTGAAATGAAAACGCGTAATAAATAAATCACCGAATCGAAAAAGAGCTTTAATCAGTTTCCGAGCACGCGGTGTCGTATTCACAGAATTAAACTTTGTCATGCCGAATGTATTCTGTAGAATTTTCTAAGTTATATATATACGCTTAATATTGCCAATTATTATCAATAATTATTTCATAATTTACTAATAAACACATACACACCTACCTCCATTGTTTACTTTCTTCTTTTTACGTATTAAGTCGATTTAAATATATATATATATATATATATATGTTTTAATTTGAACACTTTAGATCAAACCCCAAAAAGTTATTTATCGTCCTGGAGGTCTATTTGCGGGCACGAAGCGTTAAGCCGAAATTTATTTTAGTTATAAAATATTTAGTTTGCATTTTATTGATCACCGATAATAAGCGCCGAATTACCACGATACATCAATAGTCGCTGTTTTATTTTATTTATTGTAACATTTAATAAACGAAGTATACCGAGTATTTATATATTCGTTATCGAATGAGAGAGAAAAAAAAAAACAAGAAAATTTTGGAATTAAATGATTTTGTCTCGAACAGATCCTAATTATTAATATCTATAATTTCTCATCGCAAAACACTAGCATTTGCAGATTTATTAACGAATGAAAAAAAATCATACATCACCGAAGAATACATTTTTCAATTAATCATGTTACGGTGATGACATTCTAAAATAATTTAAAGTATTTCGATAGAAACAAAATTTGAAGAAAATTCACGTTCATCAATTTGAGTAATAAAAATATTTTAAATGTTAACCGAAAAATTCGCATCCGAAATTACGAACATGTTTCTTAAAGAAACCAAGAAAATAAAACGGGCGTCAAGAATGGAAGCATTAAACTTTGAACAAAAAAAAAAAACATCTCACTATATTAACGTAAGAACATAATAAAAAAAAAAACACTAGAAAAACACTAGAAAAACGAAGGATACACTTAAAATCTGAATTACCTACCATCACCGGGCAATCAGAGACCAGGGGCCCCCGATAAATGAAAATCGAAATCGTAAAACCCACATAAACCAACTCGTCGTTAATCCAAACACCATTATAATTAGAACCGGAAAACCTTTTCATTTCAATTATTCAAAACACTTAAAATTGAACGTAAATCTTGTGATTATTATGAGGATTTGGATTGAATATTAGGACATGTTTTACATAATAGTTTATAATAGCAACAATAATAACATTAAAAGAATAATACGTATAATTAATAAAATAATACGTTTCAATGACGATTTTCAAATAAAATTTTCTTTTTTCTTTAATTATTACAAAATCTTCAATAAGATCATTAAAATCAATCGATTTTAATAATTCCTATAACGATGATAATCTGTCATCCAACATAGAAGATCGGCACATATTTTTTATTCCTCTTAAGGACTGAGAACTGAGAAAGATCTTTCCGCTTCACAATTTGCTAATTGTCACGAATATTCTGAAAGCTATATAAAAGTATTCGGACAAAACATCGATCGATTGATTTTCAAATTTAGTATTTTGAAATAAATTTGTTTTTTTTTTCTTTTTTATCCCCTCAGAAGAAAACTCTTGCGAATTTAGTTTCATCATTGGAACTAGCTGTTCTAATTCGGAAGTTAAATCACTTTCTACGTCTTTACTATATATTTTGACTGAATTTCTTGCTTTTATATTTATTTCTTCTTCATTCGCGTTTAAAATATTGCTTTAAAAATATCAATATAAGCGTAAGCTTTTCCGCAATTAATTTGTCTATTATTACAAAAAAAAAAAAAAGTTTCGATTTTCCATTTATCTGATCCGGATAATGTTTCTTTTTCCCTTTCTTTATTACTTAGCAGTTTTTTCATTTTTCTCCTGTTAAAATCAGAACATTCTTGATTTTTGCTTAAATTTTTTTTTTTGAATAAGAAAATTTTCTCTTGCATGTTTCGAATATTCAGTCAGAGATGATAATATTTTTCGTATCTAACTCGACTTTCTGCAAGTACGAATTGGTGACATCGAATCTGCTTAAAATATCTTTTCAGAAAACTGCCGTAAAGACATTTTCAAGTGTAATTATTTTTTTTTACAAAGCTTCTTGTCGAGTAACCAATTTTTGAGTTTCATCATCAGCTAAGCAACTGTTAAAAATGTCATCAAAATTTTTATCTAAAGTATATTTATCTTTTCGACCATCGAGTTATGGACAAACTCGTAATTTTACCATTTTCACTTTTTGAAAACACGTTCCATCTACGAGTGGATGAACTAAAAAAAGTTGAATAATATTCGGAAAAGATTTAAAAAGGTCGAGGAATGAATATTATCGTTCACGCTACGTTCACCAACGTGATTCAATCAATAATGCAGGGAACGTAGAAAGCGAGTTCGTTTTTTGTTTTTTTTTTCGTTTTTTTTTTTATACACGAGCTTGCAATCCTAAGTATTTTCCCGACATATTACCGGCATTATCGCAGGTTTGTGCTCGACAATCTTTAATATTTACATTATATTCTTCGAGCTGTAATATGTCAATAGTTGCTGTGCTGTATGATTTTTTATCTGTAAAAAGCAAACGAATCGTGCACGTGTCGATTTAAATAATATCTAAATATTATTAACAATATTGACCTACATGAGATAAATCTGGAGTAGAATGAGTCACCAATATTTGGCTAATTTTATTTCACTGATAATTTTATTTAAAATTTTTTTTCGACATGATATCGATGAGCTGCTCGCAAATCGTTTTCGATCAGATACTTTTCCTCGACCTTTATTTATATAGTTAAAGTGTTCCTTTAAAAATGGGTCGAATTCAGAAAAGCTCCAAGATAATTTCCATTATCTGGAGATCCGATAATTTCATATTAGTACCACGAAATGATAGACCTCTTCCAGCTAAAAAACAAATGGTAGCTATTACTTTTTTCAAAATTTCGGTCCAATACGTAAATTCAGATTCCATTTGTTTTGCAAGATCTCTTGATCTATAGGTGAATTTTTTTGCAAAAAATTTATCCGAACAATCGTGCACTTTACTATTTTCATGACTACTATAAGCGTTTCACGAACTTTTTTCCAATTGCTAAAACCATTTTTAACAAATACGTTATTATTTTGATCCGATGAAAATAGCTTACAAACGTAGCAAAATACGGTCCCTGTATATTCAGAGAAAAGAAGCCATTTCACACGTTTCTCTCCATTATTTAATTTTCGTTGAAAATGATTTAACGAAAAAAATCTATTCCGTTTTCCGAAAACTCTTTTGGATGACTTAAAATCTGAATTGTTTATTTTGAAAAAAAATCGTATCCTTCATCTAAATACTTTTCACGTTCCGCGTGATTTGATTTCTCTAAAGGTCACAATGCTGAATCTTGATGTAAAACGTCTGAGAATCGATTTAGGAAACATGAAAATTTTCAAGAGAAAATAGAAATATAAAGATCTGACAATATATGTCAACATACTTATTCACACCACACTTCATCATGTGCTATAGAGCAGCGATTCGACTCAAATGTCGAACATTTAAAAAGGAACTACTGTTAATTTTTTTTCGAGCCTAAATTAAACAAATAATCGATTTTTACGAAAATACTTACTTTCATCCAAAGAGCATGGAGGTGAAACATTAGTTGATATTTTTTCAATATTATCCGAGCTCGTTATCGTCTGGGGGGATCGAAAAAGAATCTTGAGAAACTGAAGAACTTTTAGTTGAAATGTCAGTAGATATAGTTTCAACATCATCAGTCGTCGTTTTTTCTTCTTCCAATTGCTCTTGAGCGGGATAGATGGAAAAAAATCTGTCACTTTTATTAGCTATAGCTTTATACATCTGCTATTTTTCTTTTCGCGGCTCCACTTAAATACTGCCTTCTAGTCATTAAAAATCACTTAATCACAGAACTATTCAAATTAAACATTAAACATTGTTTCGCTTCCGAAGCAGTCGTAAAACCAAATCAACACTCGGGAAAAGAAAACAGTGTCGACTTTTTTTTTTAATAAATACTATTTTCAGCACGTTTTTACTGGTATAGTGAAATATTTTAATTCAAAACTTTATTTGAATTGAAAATAACAAACCTTTATTGAAAATTTTTATGTTTTTCGAATTAATTGCGAGTTGGGTAATGCGATTTTAACGAATTTGGGGTTATTACGAATTGGGCTACGTGGCCTTAATTATATAGGTTTTGAATTTTCTTGATTTTGTTTAAATTTCGCGGCTACGCAAAAAAAAAAAAAAGTCTCTCAATGGGATGGCACCCATTTACACGGGTCCCTGCGGCCCCGTAGTCCCACCGTTAAACCGGACCTGACAATCACTTACAGAAAGATTAAAATTTTTTATACGCTATTTAAATACTGAATTCCTTAATTTATTCTCATATAAGTGAAACATTGATAGGGTGTTTCAAAGTTTTTTTTTTTTACACTTTTCTTAAAGATATAAAGCTATTTAAATATTTGAAATTAATAATGATAACAGTTATTTATTAAACAAATTTTTGTGCGCGTTATAAAATGCGAAGTAATTCGTAATTGGTAGATTTATTTTAGATAGCGCAAAATGTATTCAAATTTCTTTAGTTTTCAGTAAAACATTAATTTTATAAAGAGTCAAAATTTAAAAATTAAAAAAAAATCATATGATAAAATTAAAAGAATTAAAAAATGAATAATTTACGTACATTCATGTGATAAATTAATAAATTACGGAATCAGTACGCAGAACTGAAAATTATTTAGCCGTGACTATATAGTTAAACACTTATAAAATTATTAAAATAATACGTGCAAAAGATTATTATTATTATTATTATTATTTTTATACATACGTTTGTCAATCAAGCTCGCTGTTTTACATTTGGTTGAAATAATTAATTGTTTCGAATCATTGTGCAAAATTTAAAATACTCGGTGTTTCTCGATCATTCATTTTCCGTCTGGCTAGTGGCTACGCTGATTAGGAGAAATACGCTATACTTAGGGGTATTCAAGTGATTTTCTGGTTTTATATGAATTAAATTATGTACTTATTTTACTAATCAACGTTTTTAGATCTTAAGCGTGTTTCTATATATTTCGAGCTATATTGTTGTGATTTATTATGTCGGAAGATTTGCACGGTAATTTAGAAAATTACAAACTTCAACTGCAGCAGGTTTGCATTATTTTATATCTTTCTAAAGCATTGTAATTTGCGTAAAAATATATATGTACTTTATTTTCGGGGTATTTTTTTCGTTCGGACTGAATTGCGAAAAATAAAATTTTTATTTTTGGCAATACTTTTTTTTTTTTTATTTAATTCGCACGCGTTCAAAAAGATGAAATAAGTAAGAACGTACTGTGTGATCAGAGGACAAACTAATCCTTTTAATTTTGAATGTATAAAATTTTTAGATATCGGTAGTTATCAGAACGATCAGATAGTTTCCTAAACTTGTATGTAACGTGTACCAATAAATCTATAATTTTCAGATTAAATTTTGTATAATGTCCCTGTTTTTATATTTTAAATTATTTTGTGATCTATGTTGTTGTTCGGTGTTTTATATTTTTTCATCAGTCGACAATTATATTAATATCAAAAAATAATCAAATAAAAAATAGTAAAAAACCGATTAATTGTTGAATAAATCGGAAAAGACGAAATGTTAAAATGACGGTACGTCTTAGAATGTGATATATATATATAGTCCTGTTTTAGGATTAAATTATTGTGTATTATACCGAATATAATGTATAGATAGTATCAATTTCACTAATGTGTATATGTTTCCACAGGTTGATGCTGCTCTTACAACATCTCCAGAAGATGAAGAATTATTGAAATTGAAACGTGATTTACTGGAGGTTATAGATTTAACAAATGATTTAATAAAAGCTCAGCTCCCTAACAAATCAAAAGCCGAATGCCATGATTATGGTAATGTATTTTAACGAAACCGATTATTTTATGTGAATGTGTTTCGTTATGTACTATTTTTAATTTTGGAAATTTTCATTGTTATTTTTAATTCGTTATAAATTATTTGATACTGATCATTATGATCGACTCATTTATTATAATGTACTATTTTTTAATTTGGTCATTGTTATTTTTAATTGGTTATAAATTATTTGATACTGATCATTATGATCGACTCATTTATTATAATTTTTTCGTTAAAGTCGGTTTTGTTTAACTATTTCTGTATATATTTCACTAGAATTGTTTAAGTCAACCTAAATTTTACTAGTTTCCTCTTGATCCGTTTAAATTCTACTAAATAAGTATCATTTAAAAAGTGTAACGTTGAAAAGTAACCTTTTATAATTATCTTGTTTAAGCTAAATTATTATAAAATTATAACGAATGCGATATAGACTTTGGATAATATATTCCGAAGTATGTTGTTTAAGCTCCATTGTATATATAATGTTCGGTACACAGTATAACTCGTTGAAGAAAACCGTTTTGTGTTTCCGGCGGTTTTTTCAAATTATTTAAATGTTTTATTACTTTGTTGAAATCTGTTTTATAATGATTGTTTTTGTTTTATTTTATCGTATTATTAGATTCACCGTCTGAAACACAAATTCTGGAAACAAATGACGAAATATTGGGGTCGGCCAAGAAAAAAGATTGGAAGATTAAAGATAGATGTTTAGCTTTGTGGTTAGATGACGGACAGTAGGTTTTTTAAAAATATATATAACGTATTAATAATAATCTACATTAGATGAAATGACTTAAAATTCAATTTTAAGTTTTCATGTACGTCATACGTTCATAATTTCTTGTTTACACTGGAAAAAAAAAAAATTATGAACGTAGAAGTCAAAATTATGAAAATGTAAAAAGTAATCAATTAAACATAAATATGTTTGATTATTATTCGAAAAATATATATCTATGCGGGATGTATGCACTTTATATAAAACAATCGTAATTCAAATTCTGCACTCTTTACATATCGCTGCTGCTGCTACTAATAATGCAGTTTTATTTTTGCTATAGATATTATGAAGCGACTATCGAATCAGTTGATGGAGAAGAAGTTTCCATTATGTTTGATAATTTCGACGATCCCGTGGTAACTATGATGGAACATATAAGAGAAATACCGAAAGGACATGAAAAAACATCTATAATCAAGTTGGTATATTGACGTTTAGCGAAATTATATATCATTTAATCGTAGTATTTTATCTGATTCCGAGCATTTCGAATTAATTCTCAATCTTTTTTCAAACAAAAATTTGAATAATCGTAAAATTTAATAAATCCGACACAGTTTGAACTAATTTAATTTTAAAGTTATAAAAAAAAAAAAAAAAAATTATTTACAAAGAAATATACTTTCATTAAATATGATATTTTAAAGGTTATTGTCGCGAAGAGTATATTAAATTTCGATTAATCGATAATTTTTCAGTCTTTTCGTGTTTTCCGTATGTTATTTTTCTAATCGTGATTTAAAAATATAGCTTTTAAGCTATTAAGTGAGTAACTAAATATCGGCGAGAACATTTATTGGCAATGAAGAAGATACAACTTTTTTCGTTAACTAATAAGCAAAAAAAGTCGTAAGTTAGAACGTCATTAAAGGTGCGTAATTAATGATATTGAAATTAAGGAAGATTTCAACACGATGTGAAGATCTGTAGTAGATATATCGGTGATTTACGGAAATGGTAGCGTTATGTCGAACACGTATAATAGCAGTTCTTACCTATTAAATATGTAAAAGCGTGTGCAATAATTGTAAATTTGTGATCTAAAAATTTTATTTCTGCGTTTTTTAATTTTATTGCTTTAATTTTATCACTTGATAACGGCGTAAATGCCGAAAAGTTTTATAAACGTTAGTGATTTTAACTAATTTTGTAATTTAATAAAAAAAATCACTACATTCCATAATCTAAAACTATATAATGTTATCTCGAAAATGGACGGAATATGTGATTCTTTTAATTGAGCACTGAAAGTATCGGGGAGTTTACAATTACAGAGCAGTGAATTGTTGAAATTAGGTTAAAAAAAAAATATAAAAAGTAAGCAATGTCACCTAAACGAACCTTTATGAACCCGAAGAAGAGGACCAAAAGAAGTAAAAAACAGGCGATTAAATTTCTACGTTTTAGACAGTAAGGAATGAAAATAATGGCAAAACGTAAATTTTAGTTCTTATAGTGGTGATAATTATAGTTTTAAAATGTCCATATGAAGATTATCCTAGCTGAAAGCTTGTAGGATGGTCCAATTAATCCATTTAAATGTACGATATACACGCCGTTTTACAAAACAAAAGTATCACTACGATTAAAGATATAGGCGCAGCTTTTAGATATCCTATTTTAAAAAATTAGTTTGTTTAAATTCAGTTAATGTAATAGTAATATAATGAATTATCGTATTTATTATTTAATTTTTGCTAAGTTTTTGGATTTGTATGGTTTTTCAACAAATTTTATAACTATGAATATCAATTATAATTTATGCTATACAGCATTTCATACTCCGAATGCAACATCAATACTATACGTTTAAAGTGAATATTTGTTTTTGGAATATCGCTTATATTTATCCTCTTTATCGATAACTAAAATAGTTTTTGACGCATATTTTGAATTATCATTCGAATGATAACGTTGTTACTAAATGCAGAAAGCAACCATCTTCGAAACAACGGGAATATCAGAAAAAGAAGAAGATTAAAAAACAGATGCGATTTAAACAGATGGAAGAAGCTCGTGAAGTGGAAAAAAATAAATGGTTACAGTTTAATTCGAAGGTATTTTCAATTCTGTATTACATTTATTAAGTTTTATTTTTTGTAACGCTGGGACTTACAATCATAGTGTAAAATTAGAAAGGTTATATCCTACTTATTAATTTCAAATTACACGCATAATGGAGAAAATATTTCATAAAACTACCCCAGAAGGTAACCTGAAAGAAACCCTCCACCAATCTTGGCGGTTCTGGGCTACCGTATTTTAAGGAACCCAGACCAGCATGCGATAAGATGAAATTTAAAACTACATCTGAGAAACAGTCGCAGAAGTTAAGAACTAAAAGAAAATTCTATTTTGGAACTTTGTTAATTCGCTTCTTAAGTTTGGAAAACTAAACCAACATTAATAGTAAAAGAATATAAAATTGAGATCCTTGCATTACAAGAAACAATATATACTGATGAGAATGTAATGGAATCAGAAAGATAACGCATTTTTAAAGACAAAAATGGAGTGAATCCAGCAGGCCATGAAATTCGGAATGGCGTTTTTCTGGCGTATAGGGAGGCTTTGAACTCCGTCTCTTCGCCCGATGAATGTTTTTTATCTTTCTTAACTCTTCATTGCGCAAATAAATTTTATACTTTGATAAACTGTCACGCGTCTATTAATAACGATAATAAGAAAAATCCAGAAAAGGTGGACAAATTCTGGGAGAAATTGGAAGACGAACTTTCGAAAATTCCAGAAAATAATCTCAAGATCGTGTTAGGCGACTTTAATGCGCAAATTGGGAAGGAAAAGAAATATAAACAAACGGTAGGAAATTATCCGGCTCATAAAAGGACGAATAAAAAACGTCTAATTAACACGTGTAGAAGGTTTAATTTGAAATGAATGTCCACTGTCTTCAAGAAACTATCAAAAACGTGGAAGTCTCCTAATACTAATCCGGCTGTGTTTCAAATAGATCGTGTAGCTATTTCGCATAAGGGCCAAAAAGAAATTACGAATGTTAAAGCGAGAAACGGAGCCAACCATTACTTAACGAGGTTAAGATTCATTCTTCAAATGAAAGCGTATAAAAAGATACCGAAAAAAGGAAGGATCGTTATCGATATGTTAAAACTGAAAAAACAAACGAAGTTTCAAAGTCATTTGAATATCCAGTCGGGAGAATGGAATGAAATAAAGGAAAAGTTAGTTGATACATTGTACATCACAGCTTCTTTAAATAAAACCAGGAAACATCTGTGGTGGAACGAAGACAGGAAAGCGTGGTAAATATGGTACTCATCCAATCGTAATGATAAATATGAAGAATTTAAGAATAGATAGCGACAAAGATTATAAGGACTAAAAGAAATTTCGAAAGGGAGCGATTAGAGCAAATAGAAAATGATTTTGAGAAAAACATGACCATTTTAATAAAACATTTGAACAAAGTTTAGAAAAGTAAGACTACCTACCTTGTGTTTTAAAGACAGCAAAGGTGAACTAGTCTTAAACAACGAAGACAATTGTAAAGTGTTAGCGGAACACTTTAAAAAACTATACTGCGGAGAGATGAAATATATGAAGTATAAAGATCCGGCAGTAAAAGAGAAAACTCCAAACCTCCGGATCTAAATGAAGTCAAATTATTCAACAACTTAAAAACAACAGAACATCGGACGAAGATGCAATTGTCGCGGAAATGTGGAAATTAGTAACACCAAGTATTATTGAAAAACTGCATAAAATATTTGAACAGGTTTGGCAAACGGAAAGGATACAGAACAGACATTAACAACTATAGAGGAATATTACTCGTTCCTGTAACTTATAAGATTTTTTCAAAAACAGTTTAGAAAAGATTAGAACAACTAGGGGAATATCAAGCTGGATTCCGGAAAGGAAGATCTTGTGTGGAACAAGTGTTGAATATTAAGCCGTCGTAATTGATCGATTGGTATTAGATAATGTCTCGAATTTAGAACAACAGATGGCAAATAGTTCAGCTTTTTCAATTTTAATCAAGTTACCACACAGCGGATAGAATGAATTCTAATAAGCGGTCGTTTAAATCTGCGTGTAACTTTATAAAGAGAATAATTTTTGCCCACGTAAGATTTCATGATAGGAAATACTTTTGGTACAGATGTAGTAGCATTGACGGTTTTACGAATTGGATTAGCCAGCATATATATATCCCTTCAATCTCGTACCGGGTCTTGAATTTAACTCGCACGTCTATTTTCTAATCTAATTTCACGAGGAAATATGTAACAATTTGAGTGAAATCACTCGAATGTGTAGGAATTTATACTGTTGATGTATGGCGCAATTTTATCTGTTTATATATTTACAGACTCATAGAAAAGGAATACAGAAGAAAAGTATATTTGCTTCTCCTGATAACGCAACTGGACGCGTCGGTATTGGCACATGCGGTGTATCCGGTAAAGGTATGACCGGTTTTCAGCAGGCCGAGAAATATAAAAAATAAGTATTTCAAATTAAACATTCAAATCGAACATTCAAATGTACCTCGGTTGACTATATACTAAAAGTATGTTTAAATTCTCTAAATAAATATTTTTAGAATTTATTACTAGTTATTAATAGATTTCGCTATTTATATAAGAGATATATTTTCATTATTTTATATTTAGAAAAGCGATAACATTATAATATGTATATCGTATTCGTAATCATTTAGAATTAGTTCTTAAACGCGTTTTTAACGCATATTATGTATTGTTTGTTTCAACTCTGAAAACAAACTACATTTGTATTTATTAATTATATTTTATTCGATCCTCGAATAATAATCGAAAAGGTACACGTTAATTAATGGAAAATATCAATGATTTTCTTTTGCTAAATAAAGAATACTTTTTTTTTCAATACGCTGTGTGCAATTCATTACGTACGAATGTGTTGTTAAAAATATTTTAAACATCCAGCGACTGTTAATCCCGCCTTGCGAGTGTTACTTGAGTTTTTAAACAGTAAACTATGTTTTAAGTATATAAAGATTTGCATTAATTTTCGTTTTATTTCGCCATTAATTCGAGTTAAACTTAAAACTGATAGCGGAACGGTTTATATTAACACAGGAACTAACGTACTTTATACAAATTCGCTTCTTTAGCTTCATGTTTGTTATCTAGATCTCGAAATTTTAGAAATTATTATCTGCGTATGCGATAGTTATTACGTTATTATAAGGAATTTTAAATTTAAGCCTAGACATAATTGATAAAAAGAAATTAAAATCATTGAAAATATTTCTAGCGTTGTTGACTTGACACAATGATTTATGCTTAACTTTCGGTAATTTTAGTTAGTGAATTATTAACGAAAAATAATTTTGTCGTATCTAATTCTTCCTTTACAAACGTATAATAAATTAGTTGAAGATTCATAATTTTTTTTTTTAGATTATCGCCGATTTTTTTTCCAATTTGTATTCGTAATCTATTGAGAATCGTCCCACGAGAAGCACCTCTCTGGCGGTTTAATCTATTGCTTTGTTCTCTGAATTTGCAACAACACACGATACAATAAGATTCATATTACGATATATATATATATATAAATCACGAAAATATTAAAGCTGGTTATTGTAGAATTACATCGTGCGCTTATTTGAAAAAATCGCGTAATTACGTTTATAAACGATGCAGAATAGACGGATTGTTAAACAATATTAGTAAACAAGTCTGTGTACGTTAAAAACTAAACTGAATAGGTATATAGATAAATGAATTACTAATCAAACGGCTGTAGGGAGATATTCTTTATTTTTCATTTCTGTTTTTTACGATATTGTTAAAATTTATTTAATCGCGATAAATTTTACTAACAAATATAAATGGCATAGAAAATAAATTTATATATAAATTATTTCCGAGTTAATCTATTTATTTATTTATATTTCATTTCCTTATTCGTATATTGCGGAACTATATACAGTTATTTTGTAAAGAATTAGGTATAATATAAAAGACTATGATGATCGACAGTATTCGATTAAACTTAATATTTGGTTTTAGTTTTAATTTCTTAACCCCCCCCCCCCCTCCGGAAATACGAAATCTGTTAGCACGTTTCATAAAGGCGATTAAATTTTGTTCTATTGATTACTTAGGTATAAAGTGCGGTGAATATTAAAAGCATTCGTACGTCAAACATATATTTCGATGGTGTATTATTATATTATTACATTTATATATAGCGTCAATTAAGACGAGAAAGACAAGGGATAGTTACAGCTTATAAGAGAGATTAAGTATATGAATGTTCGAGTGATGAAGATACGAGATTTGATGAAATTATCAGATTAGATAAAAAAAAAGTGTATTTATACGAGAAATAAAAAGAAAAAATGTTACAAAAATAACCATATTAATATAACGTATTCTGACATACTACGTATATACTAAATTAGAAATATGGCCAGGTGTTCGTTTAGATAAAATGAAAAATACAGGAAAAAAACCACCAACAAAACTTGTCAGCAAGCAAAACCACCGATATAAGTTTGTTAATGTATAAAGTATGTAGATGACGAATAATGATGGTGATGTTGATTACGCGTGATATGCGTTCTAATCGAGGTTGACTGATAATCACGTTGTCACTTCGTCAGTTTAGACGAATTTCCCACGGTGTCCGATGTAGGTAGGAGTAACGCCGCATCTTCGGCTGCATTTGTACGTTAAGTTATTTCCGAGAATTCTACGATGCAGTTTTTAATATATACGATAATGTTAAATATAAAAATGTACGCCAAATCGATGGCGAACACCTAACTATAACACTGATCGATCAGATCAGTGCCGTTGATAATTATTACTAATTATTTCCAGAAAGTGCTATTGTCCTGAATTGTACATGTATACAAAAGTTTAGCATTCAGAAAGTTATACATTATTTAATACTAGTTTAGCATTAAGAAAATAATGTTTTTAAATTTAAAATAGGAAATACAGGCTACTGTAATTGTAATTTTAATATAAATATGTAGTGATGCTAATTTTAACGAAAATTTATGCATTACTCTCCTAACAGAAATAGAATTTAATATATAAATATTGATATAATGATAATATCACAAACACTTAGTTGCGATATATTAAAAAACAATTTAACCTGTAAAAGCATCGCATTTCTCATCATGTTATACGACAAAGAATAATTTAATCTGAATCGGATTAACATTCCGTATACTCATGTATGTTTAATGTAAATATGGAAGGTATGTCTTCTCGATTGGCTAATATCATTTTATCTTTATTCGTTTTTCGGAGTTATTTAATAAATAATTATCTCGATAATATTAATAATAAATAACTATAACAATGTTCTTCAATCTTAAAATTAGCCGTAATTGCAACGATCGCAATAACTATAATAATACGCACGATGTAAAAAAACAATAGTGATGACACTGTTTAAAAAAACCTGCTTAATCATCAGTTCGCGTCCGATCTAGTTTTAATCGAGCCAACACGATAAAACAGATAATTTCAGTCACTGGTTATATTCTATCCGAGAACCTGTAGAAACCGGATTAAAATCTATTTATCCGCTCTACTGGAAATTCGTTTCTCTCGAATGTCAACACAAAAAATCTAGATATTTGTATCTCTAGATATTTCGACACGAGGCCCATACGGCGTCGCAAGGTAAAATTGTTTTTTTTCTTTTTTTTTTTTTAATCCGCTTGTACGATTGAGATAAAATTTTTAGCGAACTTTTTATCTGAATTATTCATTTTTAGTATATAAATGTATAAATGTACAGTCGAATATGAAGAACCTTGTGAGAAAACTGCTACAAATTTGTACATCTTTTTAAGGAATTTTTTATCTGAATTACATTCATTTCAACGTACAAAGTGGTGTTTACAGTCGAATATCTAGAATCTTTTGCGAAAACTACTGCGCAGATATTGACAAGTTGCCCACCCAATATTGTGTCCTCCTCTAGGTGTTTTAAAACAGCGACGATCCTTATCCTCACTACTGGGAATATAAAATGCAATTGTGTTATCGTAGATGTATCTACAGAACTTATATCTGAAAACTATGTTAAATTTTAATTACAGTTTAACGAAATACATCGCTATATTATTAAAATCGGTAATAGAATTTGTTACATATCTTTCAGTAATGTGGCCGAATAGGATAATCAAATTTGTTGAAAATGTTGTAATAATCTATAACTTCGTTAATTCATTTTTTGAATATTTAAATGGTCGGGATAAACCTTTATTATATGCAAATCGCACATTTTAAAAAGATTATGTTTACTCTGTACCGGGAATATAAACGTTATTTTTACATCTGTAAAAGTGTTATCCTTTAACTTTTTGCGTGGTGTGTGATTTTTGTTAATTTTGATAATGTCGATTTTTTACAGCTATTTCGAAACTTTATATACTACTGTTATTTTTCGACATTACTCGGGATGATCGTGTAATTTATTATTTTTTAAAATTTATAACGTAATTTTAAATTAATTTTACTAACTGAAATTGTTTATTCCCATTCTAGAACTAATTAGCATCGTGACAGCTGCATTACATAAGAGATCCGTGTAGTAAACAATATAGACATGTAGAGATGATTTTAAAGCACCCATTGCGGCAAAAGTATCAGGCAAGCGACTAAAGATTTTAAAATGCCCTATTCGGCGCTATACCGTCATTATAAAAATGACATCCGTCCACAAGGTGGACGAACAAGTACTATTTCCATTTGGTCGTTCTAAAGTTGTTGAATAAATTTCATCAAATGAAAATTACGGTGATACTTTCATCAGTTGATAAATCGCTGATCGCACTTAGATGAGAAGAACAAAATCTGAAAAATGTGTACAGAAAAGAAAACCGCGGATAAATAATAACAGCCGGTCAAAGTGTGACACTGAACTGTAGTTCTGAAGAGGGTGATTTATTGCAGAATGATTCGAATAATTCGATCAACAATTTTGAAGGTACAGTAGAAGATGCATCAAGTTCCGTTTAATAGCGATGATTCTATTATCGCGAAATTTGTAACAAATGATCAGAGTGATATATGTAAAATGTTTGAAGAAGGTGAGTAAACAGTTTTTGTTCAGATGCGGATGATTTTTGCGAGATAACTTCCGGAACAAGTAGAACGGGTTGTAAAACCATCAAGTATGCAAAGAGAGGGCACTGTGCATTTTTAATTTGGCTGTACATATTTAGAATAAGTTGAAATTATTTTTAAATTTCTGTTCTATAACATTCCAGTTTATGAATAAATACGTCTACGAACAATTTGGTTATACTCGCCTATAATTAAACTACGCCATAAATAGCCGAATAAACCAAAACCCGGTTTTTATTTGATTAAATGAACTCGGAAACACGTGTTAACAACAACGCGAAATTTGAATTTCACGGGGTTTCTAGCGTCTAAAGTATTTTTCAGATAACGCTTACATTTTTTCCTATATTCGTTATCTCCTCTTCCTCGGAATATGAAAATAAATAATTGTATAAAATTGTAATTCTATTCGCCACATTCTTTGTATTAATAGTATCAACTTCAGAAGCTGGTAAAAAATCATCGGTCGTTGAATAAAAATTATATGGAAAAATTAAAACTCATAACGCATTTAGTGACGGTTTAAAGAATAAAAGTGATCCTATTCACCACATTTTATTATTTTATTACGGTATCAGCGATTGTTGTTGCAATAAATTTTTGTTTTAATCATCGCTTATTATTATTATTGTGCAACAAAAACAAAACAAACGCGGGTGATTTATTTTCGCCTTGTAAACTAAAAAAATCGAACTCGTTCCAAAATTGCTTTCCGTTTGTTGATTAGACGCTAAAAAAACAATAACGGGTAACAAATCACGAGTTCGATTAAACGAAACTTACTCATATTTTACTGCGGAATCACCCATTAACGGAATTCAAACATGATTTAAAAACAAAATCAGAAATAAATTTTGAAAGTAATCATAAAATTCATCGACATTTACATTTATATCGTTATATCATTTTTCAACGCCATCTACAAAAACTAATTGGAAAAGAAACCGATCGTAATTTCCTATTTTGTAAACAATGTCTGACACCGCTCCGTATTTCAAACATCTTTCTTAATTGCAAACGGATTTTACAATCTGTGATGTTGCTGTCAACTTGTGAATCGACGAATATATATGGAGGGGTTATTTTTAGTCGTAATCGGCCATTTATAAAGGTAATTAAAAAAATATTTTATCATTTGCGAAACTATACAGACAAACGCAGAGAAAAGAAATACATCATATAAGCAATTATAAATTTTACACGCGGCTTCTTAAACGAGTCTCGATAAAATTGAGATATTTCATACGAACGAGAAAATATATATTTCGTCGTATTAAAATTTCTCCCGCTACATAGGAAATGATGATATTGCGTATGAAAGTTTTTTATTTTTTTTTAATGTAAAAGTTTCAGTTTGTTTTACTAATAATATTAATAATAATAATAATGATTGCGATTTTCTTTTCAGCACGAAGAAAATCATAATCATTATTTTTTTCTTCTTACGTATTGAACTAATATTGCAGCAATTTTCTGTAATCGATTGTCTATAATTTGTACAATCTAAATTTGTCGCGAATTTTAACTATTCGTATAAAGGTAGAAAAAAATTGTCGCATCAAAATGTATTATTTAAAAATATGACTTTACACGATGTACTGTTACATAAAAATAAGCAAAATAAATTTTAGAAAAATAATTTAAAATTTTCAAAAACGTAAAATATACGTATAGAAGCGCGTGTTTTCTCATACATACTATAGTATATTACTAGTAAGTTGAATAATGTATTCAAAATTATATAAATAATGTCGATTCTGAAGGAAAGTATATTAGATTTCGGTACGTCCAGCGTATCTTCATTTTTGCTAAAAATTAATCGCGCAATCTTAAATACTCGCCTCGCCAAAAGTTTAATAATAATATTTTAATATATTTCTATTTTCTCAAAAATGACAAAATAAATAATATGTAAAATTTCAAAATGGTAGCCGACGAAAAGTTTTGTCGTTAAAAATAAGCAGAACTGTTTTTCACCTACGAATACATCGATTAGAAAATAAAAAAAATTATTAATCGCAAAATATAAATAACAAAAATCTAATTATTAATTTTTCGCAACCTACGTAGTAAATATGTTTTTAATTTGCACGTAACGGAATGAATTTTATTCTCGTTTCGATGTGAAATTTATCTAGATTCCCAACCATTTAACTGCAACGATACTGTAGACAACCTTGCTATCCCCGAGAATGGTTCATTCTACTTAAATACACCCATTAGGGGACATTTCAAGTTTTGGAACCTTCAGCGAAACAATTCAGGAATATCCAACCTTCGATTCCAGTATAATACCTTCGTTCTTCGAGCTTCCTAGCAACATAGAAAACAGGGTTTCATTCATTTGTATTATATGTCGCCTAAAACGTCAATCCATACATTCTATTCGCACACAAATTAGCCCCTTCGCTATTCTGTAACCATTCTTGCGATGGAAATCAGATCGCCGATGAAAACCGCTTATTTTTCAATTTCTATAGAATGTATCAATCAAAATTCCTTGAAATGGTGGAAGTACTTTATCTATTAAAGGGGCGATTCTTCGATGTATTAGTCGTCGGGCTTTCGTCTAGGAAGATCACGCTGCGATCAGGTCGTGGCTTTAACTTCGTACATCGAATCTGGTTTCCAAAAATGCTTGAAGACATCAGCAGTCTTTATCGATCTTACTGCTACCTACGACACAGTCTGGCGCGATGGCTTGCTCCTAAAAATAGTCCAGGCAGTTCCTAGTAGTAAAATCGTGACTCTACTTGGAAATATAAGATGCGCGGTGTATACGGGAGCAGACCATAAATAATGGCCTTCCACGAGGTTCAGTGTTGGCGCCAATTTTATTTAACTTATATATACATGATATACCGGTCCTCCAAGCGGAGAATTTCCAGTATGCAGAGACGACATTGTACTTGCAACTCAAAGCAAGCACTTAAAAAATGGCGAGAACGTACTCGCAAAAGATTTACACAGCTTGTATGAATACTGTGCTAAATGGAGACTCAGGTTAAACCCGGTAAAAACAGAAACTTCGGTGCTTCACCTCAACTCGCAGATAAGCTAAAATACATGTTAAACTCAACGGTAAAGATTTACCATTTAACCCAACACCCAAAATATCTAGGCGTCGTTCTCGATCGAACTCTCACATACAAAGAGAACTCCGAAAAAATAGCTCAAAAAGTGAAGACAAGAGTAAACCTTATCGCTCACCTTGCAGGTACAGCTTGGGGAGCAGAAAACTCATCAGGACTGCTACACTGGCACTAGTGTTTTCAGCTGCAGAATATTGCTGCCCCAGCTCGCATGCTAAGAAAATCGATACACAACTGAACGTAGCACTACGCTTAGTAACCGCGGTACGCTAAAATCTACTCCTACTATGTGGCTTCCCGTGCTGGCAAATATATTTCCACCACACATCCGCAGAGAAGAAACATTCAAACGAGAATGGGCTAAATGCAACAGTATGCACTCTCACGTAGAAAAATTTATCAAAGATCCCCCACCTACACGTCTCTGCAGCAGGAAACCAGCATGGCTGACGGCTAACGAGCTTAAGAGCAGTGTCGACGCACCTACGAAATGGAAGGAAATATGGGTTAAGCAGACTCCAACAAACGGACAATTAATATCAAATACGGCTAGCAGGGTGCCAGGATTTGGTCTTAACAGAAAAACACGGTGCAATTTAAATCGCGTCAGAACCAAGGGTCGTTGCAAATATTTAATGAACAAACGGAAACTGTCGGAAACGGAGCTGTGCAGCTGTGGCGAGATCCGAACGATGTCACACTTTATAAATTCGTGTAAAGTAAATAGCTTTAATAAAGGACTGATTGGGCTACATTCACCAGAAGACTGGCTGTCGAACGTGAATTTATAATGCAGGATATCTCTAAATAAGCGCGTAATTAATACGATAATAATAATAATAATAAAAATTCCTGTCATGTATTACAAGTAAAGCAATCCATCTCCCATCACAGAACAATAGCGTATACATGATCATATTCAATTACATACCAGCCTATAGTATAAATATGTAATTAGACATATCATCCATTTTTTACATGGATGGAATCACTAATACCCGTATATTATATATATATATATATATATATATATATATATATATATATATATATATATATATATATATATATATAGTAAATGAAAAAACAAGTATTCATGAACCGGGGGACGTAAAGTTCCTACCTTAAATAAATTACGCTCAATCTGGTCAATCTCTGAATGGGCCCTGGCACACTGCATTAATTTCGAAGTAGCCTTGATCTGGGCGTTAACCACGTAAAAATATTCCATTCCCGCATATTAAACAATATTAACTCGTTTACTTATGACAGATGCTTTTTTTTATACGCTCTTATCCATTTAACATTTCCCAAAGTTCAATCGTTTTCCAGCATCACCTATGCCGTTCTAATTATGCTCCCGGAAATTCTCGAAAATAATCGACAAAACGTACAATCTCTTTCCAGATTTACGAGACTGTCGAATATCCTTAACAGCATCTAGGTTATTAATTAATTATAAACAAACAAAATAAAACACAATCACTAAAAGTTTTTTTGTTTATAATTAATTAATAAAATCACTACTCTCCAATATATTTAACTTTTTATCTAGGTTATTGCTGAACTTCTATCGAATATACCGCATCTACCGCGTGTTTGATTAATGCATCTTTTGATAATTCCTTATCCTTTTTTTTATAATTATTATTATTATATTTTTTAAATCCCTATTTGAATCGGTTTACATAAATTAAAAACGCATACATACATGCACAAAACGCATATATCTATATAAATTAAAATTGCGAATATTTAAAACGTAGTCGTTTTCATTCTTTTTCTTTGTATTCCAACGTCGTCCAATAATCCGTTGAACATTTTTTCAATTTAATCTCAATCTTCGTCGGCGACATAGTGACACATGATTTCTCCAAATTGATAATCTAAATTTAAAATAAAACTGTTAAAATTATCAAAAAAGAAACAGGTTAACACAACTAAATCGGATCATATTTATATAGGTTTAAGCTTGCCAATGATCCATCATGTTATGTTCATCGGTTGATGATGATATTAGACATACATTGTTTCAGTGTCCTGCCTTTGCTGTTATTCGTGTTAAGTTTTTGGGATCAATCAAAATGTTTTCCACTTTATAAGTTTCATTAAACCTTTTTAGAGTATTCAGAAGAAATTATGCGATTAAAATTTAAATTAAGTAAAGTTTAAAAAATATCTTGTACATTTCATTTCAACTTAAAACGTTATCCCAATATCAATAATATTGAGTCATAGTCAGCTGCTTTACTTATTATTAAGTCTTTTACTAGGTATTGTTTTTGTAGATAATGGTATAACTGTTACTGGTTAATGATTACATGCATTTATTAAGATGATACTTGTTTTATAAAAACACCAGTGGGGATTTATATAGTTATGCCGTGGTGTATAAATCATTGTTAACAAGTTGTTTTTATTTTTTCGTTTCTTTTATGTTATATTATTTTCTTTAATAACAGCTATTCCTCTATGTAAGTTTGTAAGTTACAAACGTATACAGTAATTTATTGTTTATATTATAAGTTTATATCGGGATTTATTATAATTTAATGTAATATTTTATAAATCACAAACTCGTTATATGCTTTCTCGGTGGAATACTATGAATTTTTCATCCCTTTTCCATCGCATATGATGTTATTATAATGTGAAGGTCTTCGCATTTGTTCGTGGAGCTCTATATTTACAAGTATATTTTTCTCTTTTTTGAGGGTTTTAGTAGGTAAAAATCCCACACGCTGATTTCTTCGGAATCCAAAAAATATATATGGTACTTATAAATATATCAGTTCTTTAGAACGCAAAATACCGGTTGCACGTAGGTATACCAAACTGAATCCATTAAAAAATTCGTTTTATAGAATTTTTAACACCAACAGTATTTTATTCTCTTTTTTCGCGTTTAATTAACAACAGAACTATATCGAATTAAAATTCCATTTAGCCGAAACTTATATTGAATTTAATCTAACACAGATATTAGACGAGTTTAGATCGATCAATAACTACGCGCTATATAAATAAATAAATAAATAAATAAATAAATAAATAAATAAATAAAGAATTGGCCAAAATTAAATTTTATTTAAAGAAAATTATTTAAACACGATCGATATTACGAAACGAGCAATCAAAAATACGCAACGAACAAGTTGTTCGAATTAATGCACGTTTTAATAATTGAAAACATTTGAACGACATTTTAAAATAAGGACAACGATAAATATCGATATCAGAAAAGGGGGGGGAGGAATCGACTAAATTTAAGCGAACGTCGAATTAGCGACGAAAATAAGTGGTAATACGCGTCAATACGTGTACTTCGAAACAAATTCTAACAAAATTATGAGTGTTTCAGAATAAAGACAAACACTAAATTAAATAATAGTAGAATAAATATATATTTTGTGGTAAGAATTATGACATTACGTACGATGTCACGTATAAACTGCAATAAAAATTATGTAAAATATTATAAGATATTAATAATAATAAGAAAAAACAATCATCGCACTCGCTACCAAAGGCAAAACTAAACTCACACCATCGCGTTAAAATTCGACGATAATAATAAGAGAAATAAATCTTTTACCCCAAATAAATCGAACATTTTTTCGAAATAGTATTCTTGTTCCGGGAAATACAATCGAACTAACAGACGGATATTATTGGCTGCAATCCTCGATTTTTCGGAATCGTAATTTTTCGCATATATAACAATAGTCGTGTATTCGGATGTTTGAAGCCAATCATAACGACAATTAACTACAGATTCCTGTTTTAAAAAATACATAATTCCAATAATTAACATGTCATTGTGTATTTGCATGCTGACAGAGTACGCTTTAAGGATTGCATCGAATTCGGAAAAATAAAAATCAGTTGTAGCTTAGAGGCCCGATATATTAATTTTAATATTTTTTATAATCGATCACATTATTATATTTATTAATGCACATAATTTTTAAATAACATAAAAATTTTGTTATAATTAAAAATTTATCTATTTTTTATGGGGTGATTTCTGTTTATAAAATCATGATCATTATAGAGACATACACGTGAAAAATCACCAATTAGTTTTTGGTTCCGAATATCTTAATTTTTAACATATATATATATATATATATATATATATATATATATATATATATATTTTGGTGATTTTTCACGTGTATGTCTCTATAGTGATCATGATTTTATAAACAGAAATCACCCCATAAAAAATAGATACATTTTTAATTATAACATATATATATAATTAATTACAGTATTGTATTTATTAATGCACTTAATTTTTAAATATCATAAAACTTTGTTATTATAATTAAACATTTATCTATTTTTATTGTGAAACTACTGAGCTTTACGTAAAAATGTGAAAAACTACAAATTAGTTTAGTCTCAACACATTACATTACAAATGGAAAAAAAAACATGAAAATTGGAAATTCGTTTATTATTACGTCATTAATTTGTTTCTATACGTTATACAATACAAAATACAAATATTTCCCTACCGAATGTCATAACCATTCTCTCCGGAAAACAAATTTGTAAAAATATAATCAAAGTTAATAATATTTATGAAGAAAGTGCTTATATGTAAAATTGCAGGAAAAATTTAAAATACAATAAAAACCTGCTCGCTTAAAAATAGCAGAGTGTATAACACATTTGTCTTATAAAAATGAACTTATAAGTGTATCTTACGTTTATTTGTTAACATTAGAACTCGGGTTTATTAATTACTGTCTGTGCTTATGTCGTTAGTGTCGCAGAGATTGGCGATCGTAATTACATATAGAATGTACTATTAGAATATCCGAATATCTTTTATAATTTTACATTTTTTAC
Organism: Coronaproctus castanopsis; assembly: GCA_032883995.1. NCBI lineage: Eukaryota > Metazoa > Arthropoda > Insecta > Hemiptera > Monophlebidae > Coronaproctus > Coronaproctus castanopsis. Next base: position 34,160,594 of record CM065054.1, on the reverse strand, counting down.
ATAACGAACGGTTTTATTGTCTAAGTACTAGTCTTCATTTTGTATGGTACATCTGAAAGCAATTTTTTGCCGTTGTCACATAGAGACCGATGTTACATTTTTTTTTCCCTGCAGTACTGCATAACATATATCTTCAGCATCCACGTTTTACAATCATATGCCCTGCTTGATCATAACTTCTTTTTTCTAAGGGCACATATAGTTTGAATTTATTTTGTAGATTACGACCATCTCCGAGTTAGCTGTTTTTCTAATATCCCCCACTAACCCCCCCCCCCCGATATAAGTGACATCCGGAAATGTTTATGCCAATAATACGTCTTCTATATTATTTTAAACGATCCTTGAATATTATGTAAGCATTTGCAATGGACACATCAAGGAAATGCCAGAAAATTCTTAACCACCATTTCTGACTTTTCCTATACATCTCGAATGCATATAAAACTCAATTACAAATATTTTTATGTTATTACATAATGAAAAATGAATCTCTTTATTACTCGCCGAAAGATATAATAAAATACTTGTAAAAATAATGGTAAATTAGAAAGTTACCAAAGAAAAACCCGCCAAAAAATGAAAAAACACATGAAAATCAGAAAAATCCTGACATTTTTTAACTGTACATTTCAATGTAAATCGATAAGTAACGCTAGATTCGTATTAGGAAAATATAGTTTTTCTCTATTAGTACACAGATAGCTCAGCAGCAATTATAATTATGATAATTCCAATTTGTAACCATCGGTACCTTTACAAACAAAACTTTTAAAGGGTGGTTTCACTAGCACTGTGGTCGAAAGGGTTAAATGCAGCCATACACACGTGAAAACACTAAACACGCGTGCAAACTAGTTTAATCGCCATACGCACGAGACGTTTGAAGAAATTTGGTGGCTTTAGCTTTTTCAGATTTCCAAATAAAGATGGGAATGACCATAATGAAATATGCACTACCGTTAAAAACAGACGTGACAGTTTCGAAAAAAAAAGATACGAACCGATAGATTTCAACTTTTGAGATACTATCCACCATAAACATCGTGATATATTACGAACCATAGTCGTTACGTGTAATTGATCATGTATCCATATCATAATAGTCTCTTGCAGAGGTCCTCTTTTTTTTTTGTATGCGACTTTCACGTGGTCTTCTTCTTCGTCATCGACTTTCAATCATTCCTACTACAAGCATACTTTTTAGAACTGTATCCACCGTTTCTTTTCAGATTTTTAATTTGAAATCTATATTGTTATTTGTCTACCTGAATTTTATGACGTTTCTTTATTTCCATGCTATATTTGTTGTCCCCTGACCACATTTTCTATCTTTAGTGCTTCCTTTTATTGCTTATTTTCACTGGTCTTCATTTGTCATTTACTCTGCAATATATTCAAGCTATGCTTTTTCTGTCGCAGATGTTTTTTTTTCGAAGTTTTACAATTCTTCACTTCATTACAATTTTTATTCGGAAACGAATTTCTTTTAGGTTATGTTTCTTCTGCATTTCCTCTATATCATTTATTTACGCTTTCAGTTTTGGCTTCCGTTTTTAGTCTCTTATATTCAAATATATTTTTCACTTCTCTTCTTACATTTATTAGATTAATTATTTCCTAGATTATCTATGGTTTATTTTTCCACAGTTTTGTTGATTTGGTAGAATTTTCTTCGTCGCATTTGTTAGAATTTTTTTCCACTTTTCTCATTTCATTTCAACACTTTCTTCCTGTTCATTATTTCCAGGTTCGTACGCGTCGTATTTAATGCCTTATTTCCCTACTCTCTCGGAACTGTAAAAATTCCATACTTTCCTTATTTTTCCTGTTGGACAATTTTTCTTAAGTGATATCCGACATTTAGCATCTAGCAATCTGAATTGCAGTCAGCTCCTAGGTGTGTATATAATAGTTTTTTACTGCATTTTTTTATATATGATTTTTGCATCAATTTCCACAGCTCTCTTTTACTGTTTCAGTCGCGTGTTGCATATTCTCAGATAATGCATTTCTGCAAATTCTAGTAGCCGTTCACCGCGTTTGTTTCCTTCACTTAGATATTTTCCTGATGCTTCGCTTTTACATTGTGTCTATTTAGTATTGAAATCGCCTAACAAAATATGCATCCCTCCGTGTTTCATATATTTTTTTAGTATACTTTCTATCTGTTCATAAAACTTTTCCAATTATCCGCCGTTACCGTTGCAGTATTTCTATTATTGCAACGGGCTTTGATTTTATTTCAAGCCTGCCCAATAATTACTTGGACACGTCTCCTTCTGATTGAACTTCGGCCCGAAAGTACATACTGGCTATATAAATATAATAACTATCGAGTACAAGTATTAACGCGTATAAGCATGATTTAACTGCAATGACATTTTCACAATTTGAAATATGTTGAAATAATATAATTAAATTAATTAATAATAACGTTAGAATACGCGACATAATTTCGAAGTAAACTAATTAAATTTCGGAATCGGTTACATTGCGACGAATTATCAATTCGATTTTTTTAACTAGAAGCTATTTTAGGAATTTCAATCAGAATGGGAAAAGAAGAGGATTATTTTTAGGCCTCTCAGTGAGCTTAATAAATAGGGATTTCACATAGTATAATAAACTTTGTAGATTTTGTGATAAAAAATAAAAATTTAATATATGATACGAAACTACATTAAATATTAACAAGTATATGAAAATTAAATATAACACTATAGATAAAGGAACTCAGCTGGAGAATCGTAATTTGATATAGCGGGTTTTCTTGTCTTTTTAAGATGAATTTAACAAAAAAAAAAAAAAAAAAAAAAAATGTAGTCTACAAGATTAATTTTAAATGATCTCAAGTTAATTGATGCAATTAATAAAGTAGATAAAGTGCAAACTTTTTTCCGGAACCACAAGTGTTTAGCCTCGGCACAACCGGGTTGTTCCAAAAATTTAGAAAAATCCGAAGAGGGTTTTCTGCAACACGACCAATATTTCAAACATTCGTGAAATATCGGCGTTCCTGGATGATAAAAACATGCACCCAAATCTTTTCCTTCTGCGTATTCCTGTATTTCAAATAAAATTTTATATTATATATAAAGATAGACAGATGAAAATCTCATAAATATACACAATTCCACTTATTAATCCGCCTTGCCGTCATTCTTGCGTATTGTATATACCAGGAAGATGAAGATAATTAATCCAACTTCCGCATTTGAAGTTTATTTCTAAAATATATTTATTTATTCACGTTCAACAGCTTCTCCTGCGCGTCATTTGCATAAAATTATACAAGACCATAACGGGACGGTAGCTACTAACTTTGAAACGATCTTTGCCCAGTATTAAGCAATGGGATTACACGAGCGTTTTTCCACATATCATGTATTTTATTATTTTCCCAGATTACGTTATTAGAGTTTTTATAGATGAAACGGCTTAATTGTATATGGATGTGTCTACTGGACGCGATGAAAAGAAGAATTAGGTTTTATGGCCACATTAAGCGGTCGAACCCAACACGCTTAATTAACCCCGAATATTCGCGTAATTGCAGAATTTGAAGAAGAAATGGAAATGGTTCGAAGAGGTAGAAAACGATTTAAACGAAGTTGACATTGAATTGAGTGACACCGAAGACCCATCTATGGAAGAAAAAACTAGCGTAATATGGCAAATTTAAAGACAAGCCGAAATTGCGCACAGGCAGAAAGTGAACTGAACAAAGGAAAAATCATCGACAGCGAATGCGGCAATTTTGGATACAGAAGAAATCAAAAACAAAAATAAACAGTTGAAATACCGTTAAGTTGGCAAATGTCTATATACGGATACCACAAATATAACTACATAATTAAATAGTAAAAAAGCTTTATTGCTTTCAGCTTTTCATACATAACGTAACAAAAATAAAAAAAATAACAAATTTATATATATATATTTTTAATAAATTCCGATTTTTAAGATTAAAAATTAAACAAAATATATTTTATAAGAGCTAACAAATTATCGGATTTCTTAAGGTTTTGTTAAAAATGTTCTTTTTCTTAATAATATAACAAAGAACTAATAAGATTTTAGATATCTAATTTCCTCGTATATAATGTAATCAACGTTATTTTCAAGATACCTCGAAATATTTGCCTCGTTTTTCTTGTATTATCTCGCCGAATTTTTTTATGACGGCATTAAAAATAATAGTAATAAATAAAAAATTATAATAATAAGAAGAGAAATTTATACGATAAAACTTTCGCAGTATATTTTTTACATGGCTCGATGAATAAGACATACTATTTAAAATACAATAGCATATCCATAATTCGATAGTATTGTTACATTTAATCGTTGATATATCGGAGAGTAGTGATTTTATGAGTTATAAACAAAATCATAACACAGTTTTAATCACTATAAAATTTTTTTATCGCAAAGCTTTTCGATAGTTACGTCATTGTCAAGCGTAGACAATAAATGTTACATTTTAATTATATGTAACAGACAATAAATGTTACATTTTAATTATATGTAACAGACAATAAATGTTACATTTTAATTATATGTAACAGACAATAAATGTTACATTTTAATTATATGTAACAGACAATAAATGTTACATTTTAATTATATGTAACATTTATTGTGTATGCTTGATAACGACGTAACTGTCAAAAAGCCTTGCAATAGATAACTTTTATAATGATTAAACTGTGTTGTGATTTTGTTTTGTCTATAAGTTATATTTTACATTAAAATATTTACTCCCCTTCTTCAGTGCCTACTTATTGGCCTTAAATTACAACAATATCCTCCTCGCAGCTATAGTCACCTATTTGTATATATATCTAAAATTAATCTTTTTTTTAAATATATTTTTTCCCTTTTCCCTCTGTTCTTTTATCATCCTATGTGTGATATATTTATATGAAAATAGTGTTGGCAGTGGGTAATTTTTATTTTTATACCTAAGCGCAATTATTGTAATATAATAAAATAAAATAAAAAAATAAGTTATTTTTCTATGTTCCGTTACCAGTTTTTATTTTAAATATGGGGATGTAACTAATTAAAAATTGTTTTCATAATATTCGACCATTTCGACAAGTTATTTTTATTAAACTAAAAATTGTTATAAGTAAAATATTATGTACTTGAAAATTTTTACCCGATGTTAAAAAAAAAAAAAAAACGCTTTTCTAGAACAAAATACCAGTACGTAATTTCAGGGATATCGTGCATACTATTTCGTTTATTTAAATGTTACTTTATACTTTATCGTATTTTGTTTGTTATTAACGTTTGCTTAAACCTTGAATATCAACGTTCGTCTTTTCTAAAGCACAATTTATCTAATACAACTGAATAATAAAATTCTCGAAAAATCATTATTAGTAATGAAGTAAACGATAAATAATGAATGAAAAGAAACGCAAACTTATTTTATATTACGATAATAAATATCGTAAATAACATATTAATATACCAACAATCGATATTTCAAACCTACCACTTTACAACCGTTGTTTTTACAGGGCGTCTTGTCTGGTACAATAGACGTCTCAAAAGTCGACTCTGCTAAAAAAGCTAATCGTTTTTTTAAATTTTCTATTTCCTCTACCACCGCCGGTAAAACTATCGTTTTTAAATTTTCCTACAACACAATTTATATACATACATCGAAAATTCGCATAAGTCAACATATAAATAAATAGCTCATTAATAAGGTTTAAAAAATATATAGGAAGAATATACTATAATTATGAAATAAAATACAAAATAAATTAAAATTATAATATAGGCGATTTCATAAAAATGTAAAAATCGCGTTTCATTAAAGATTATGTTTCAAACTCAACATTTATTCTTAACCATACTGATGTACACTAATTGTAACGGGCTCCCTCGTCGTTGTATCAAATCTTAAGAACACAAAATAAAAAAATCCTCTTGTTAATCACATACAAAACTTTACTTTTATAAAATACACATCCAATATCCCTCTTATTATGGGTTCCGGGTCATAAAGAAATCGTTGAAAACGAAGCGGTGGAAAGGATAACCTATTTCATACGCGTTCGCCAACAACCTATAAAGCCCCGCCGTCACCAGTATTAAACACAGCCCTCAAATACTTCATTCACCGCAACTGGCAACAGAAGTGGAATTTTCTACTACCATAATTTCCTTCTTTCTATCAAACCTCTAATGTTGGCTTCTAGAAACCACCTGTCAATTTATCCCATTCCAACTATATAGCACTCAGCCGGCTCCGCCTTGGCCACATATGACTGTCTCATGACCGTCTACTCTAACTGCTTTTTGCACCTTTTATATACTCACAAACTACACTGCCCTTCACTCCATCACTATAGACTTCATCTATCTAGTTTCCTATTCGACAGTCCTTCAACTATTCCCTCAATTATAAATGCGAAGTAGATCTCATATGTATTATTCCAGGATTGCTGATGGCTCGAGTAAAAATTGAGTTGCAGTTCTAATCCGTGATAAATTAGCAGGGTCTATTGTGGATTTTTCATCGTTAACAAATCGTATTGCCGTTCTCATCTCGGAAACATTGTACCGACGGGTAAACATCATTCAAATTTATGCACAGACAGCAGACGAAATTCAAGACTTTTATAACAATTTACAGGATGCGTTAGATCTAATCAAAATAAGCGAAATTGTAATAGTTTTGGGCGATTTTCAAAGAAGATTTTATCGAAAAATATAATAAAAAACATTAATTCAGATAATAATCCGGTTGTTATGAAGATAAAAATAGAACGAAATTTTCCCGAGATAGAGAAAGAGCATAAAAGAAAGATTGACATGACTAAATAGAAGAATAAAACATTTAAATCTAAGATAGGAATCATAATTAATAAAAAATTCTAATTTCAAAAGAAAAGCAGCAGAAATACATGATCAGTCAAGTGATACCAAATGGTCAAAAGGAAAATATTGGTTACGTCAAGAACATGAAAAAACAAAATAGATGACAAATGAAATAACGAAAATTATGGAAAGATGAAGAATTGTCAAGAATGATCCAGAAGAATATCGCAATGTAAACAAAGTAATCAGAAAATATTGTCGTGGAGCAAAAAACATTGTACCTCCGAATAAATAACGTGCATGCCATGAAATGCGGAAAAATGAAAAAGCAGTCGGACTAGACGACTTACACGCAGAAATGATTAAAGTAATAACTGATTACAGTGAATGTAGTATACAGAAAATGAAGATGGTTTAAAGCAACTTTTGTGGTCATTCCTAAAAAGAGCAAGGCAAGCGCAGATATCGATTAATTAGCCTAATTCCCCCCTTAAAAAAAATGCTCCTCCGCATAATTCACACAAGAATATATAACCGGTGCGGAGATCAAATAATTAATACTCGGTTTGGTTTCAGTAATGGAGTGAGCACTCGTGAGGTCCTATTTACAATACGTACATTAAGGCAGCGCTGTAGAGATATGAATGTCGATGTTTATGCATCCAGTGATTACTACAAAACGTTTTATAGTGTGATCAATGATAAACTGATGAAAATATTGAAGGGCATACCTATAAACAAAAATGATCACCAGATAGTCGTCTGCACTGGAATCAAACAACCGAAGTCCATATAAATAATACTGTGTCAGCAGAAGTAGCCATATAAAAAGGAGTACGCCATGGATATGTCGTGTCTTCCCTTATGTTTAATGTACATACGGAAGATATATTCAACCAGGCGCTATAAAAATGAAGAATTTGTTCACGCGTCAAGAATTAAAACTGGAACTGAGAATCGGAATCCTGTAATGCTCCATGTTCCTTATCTTACTATATGGTTCCGAATGTTGGACAATAGACAAAACAATAGAAAAAAATATCAACGCGTTTGAAATATCAAGTTAAGAATATTAAAGTGATTAATAAACTTGAAAGAAATCTTGAAGTCATGCGAACCATAAAAAAAAAACAAAGTTGCAGTATTAGGACACATCATGAGAGGATCTAAATACAACATACTAAAAATGTTGCTTAAACGGAAAATTATTGACAAGAGATAGAGGGAAATACCACAACTTTCATAGTTGGACAACCTTACAAGCTGGTTCAATTGTTCCTCGGAAAAAAACGTTCCTGTCAGTCGTTGATAAAAAGATATTTCAATTATGGATCGCCACCCTTCTAGATAGAGACGGCGGATGAAGAAGATGTGTTGATTAAATGGCGAAAAGCACTCAGGATAAAATCAATATACGACAAGTAATTAGATATGACCAGTATAAATAAATTTATAAATAAATATGAAAATTCACCTCACAGGTAGTAGAAAGTAGATTGTTACATAGATGAAAAGAATAAAGTATAGTAAACTCCAGAATATAAGCTATAAAAGAGATAGTACATGTTATACATGGTATATACAAAGCTACCGGAGTGGAGTAACAATAAATAAAGCAGATTTTATAAAAAAATAATTAAAATAAAGATTTACATACGATCAAAATATAAATTGAAAGTTATCTAGGTAAAAAATAAACACAGCATAAAAACTATATGAGAAAATATTAATTATTTGATGAAAATGTGAAAGATTCGAGAATAAAGGAAAAAATTAAGTTTTTAACACTCAACAAAGAAGCTACTGTGTCGAACAGTATTAAAATGCAAAATAAAAAATTATACACTGGTACAAGTATATAGTTTACCATTGGCACGTTTGCAGGCGGTCTCTTAGAAGGCTGACTTTTGGCAACTGGTTTTACTGGGCTAATATCCACTTCTAAGTCGTCTAATTTTATTGAACAGCTTGAAGGTTCAGCCGGCTTAATAGGATTATGCTTGCTTAAAGTGCAACCCTAAATTATTTTATGATAAAATTAATATTATATCAAACATAAATAATATTAAACAAAATAGAATGTAAGCTTTAACAATTTTATAAACTTAAACATAAAATATTCACGTACGTTACATATTATAAATGTTTTTCAGTTGTAATTATTCGTAATAACATTATTTCCTACAGTAATTACATTTGTTCTATATGTCAGTGTAAATGAACCTAATTTATATACTACTAACTCTGAATCACTTAATTACTAATCATTCTGTTCGGAATTGGGTACATTATTTCATTGAGAAACTTAACATACCAATTTATTAATTTATCAAATATAAGAAAATGAATAGTGTATCACCTGTATATTCAAAAATTCTGTAAAGTTGGTGCTCCTCTTTCCGCAACACGTCCATCCTTTGTAACCATCATGAAAGTAAGGCTGTCCAACATGATGTCGACAACAATCTACAAAATTAAAAACATTAAATGGTAAAATTATTTTCTTACATACTTACTTCCTCACACACACGCACACACACAGAGAAATACTTTATATTATATGATCAATTTTTATTGGGAAAAAATTCTTTGAAATGTACTTTTACGCAAACATTTTTTTTAATTTTCGTTAATTATTATTGTTAAATTTTAAAAAGTTTTATTTAGGCATTATTTTTCTTTCTGACATGTATCCATTGTTATACAGACCGATTTCCTGCACTCAACATTCGAAATGTTCCTATTTCACGAAAAACAAGAAAAACAAACTTGATATTTTTATATACATTATTTAAATGCCAAGAGCTGTGTAAGTTATATTATAGAGATAATTTTTTTAATATTTCTCTTGTAAATACATTTTATTTAGCCTTATTACTTTCTTTTTTTAAGTATGATAACTGAAATTATTTGGACTATTTATGATTTTATTTATACATATAAAATAGATACAATTTAATAATTGATCCGTAATTTATATTCATTTATTAATGCACTATTATCATTCAGTTAGAAGTAATCATGTGCGAGAATTGTATTATTTCATTATTATGATTAAGTAACAAAAATTTAGAATGATATTTATAAAAATAAGTTATACATATTTAAAAATTTAGCATAAATGCAATTATTAATGAATACTGTTTAGAATTTTGAAATACGTTTTTACCGATGAGATCTATATTTTGACATATCGTGTCACAATTAACTATACAAGATTTCACAAACATTTTTTGTATTACAAAATATGTTTTAAATTTTAATTTTGGTTCTCAAATATTCTAATTGTAATATATGATTTTCTCATTAAAATAAAAGTTATAACGCATGGTTTACCTGTAATTTTTATTTTATGTTATTAAAATAAATACAGATTTATGATGAATAATTTTAAACTGAATAACACTAAAACACACTAAATTACTATACCTTCTTTATTATCATCGATGGAGAATAAACTTCCACAACCTCGATTAAAACACCAAATTTTTTTTTCGTCTGACTGCATATTTAAAATATTTTAAACATCACCCAACAAATTTTAACAAACTACAGAAAATTTCAAATCTCTTTGTTCAAACAATACGCGTGAATAACAACGAAGATAAAACAAAGAACTAAGCACGTTTTAAGCAACAAAGTTACTAAAATCACTTATAATAATGTAGCAGGTGACAGATGCTTAAGCATATCCATTTTGTGTCAAAATTTTCAATTATTTGAAATCGGTTAAAAAATAAATCTGAAATATGATTTACCAGATTTTATTTTAAAATAATGTTTAAAAATATTTTGTATACGAATTAAAAAATTATAAGATAGTAACGCCATACAAAACGGTTAAAGACAAATTTGAGAATAAGTGGTCTGATAATTTATTTATGGTCAAGAGAAAACTAGTTTTAAGATTAAAATTGTTTTGTTAAAAAATAATTGTTTTAACTAATTGATTTTATAATTTTAGTTTAACTCCGTAGTTAAATTAACCCTCTATTCAAAAAAATATTGCAGTATTTCATAATAAATTGTGATCTTAATGTAAGTACACTTTACCTTAATATTTTATTTATGATCCATGACCAAATATACAATTTATTAGTTATGAAGAAAACACGTGTAGATATGTGAATTACGCTGTAATTAATTATGATGTACTGTTTTCAGTGTTTTCAGTTTTAAATTTTAGATGTTAAGTTTATGGACAAAACAGTCCGATTAAAACTATTAACTGTCGATGACATCTTCAACACCTGTGATGTTGAAGATTTCTGACGAACTAGAAAAAGAACGTATTCCATTTTATTCCAATAAGTTTTGTTGAAGATGGAGACATAAAATGAATATCATTAGGTGGTTTACTGGAAAAATTTCTGAATAAATTTAAATATTTTCCTGAATCCTGTTTACTGATATCAGGTAATGTCTCATTTTTTTATCTGTATACTTTCCGTTACATAATGAATTTATACTATTTGTTTTTGGTTTATATAGGGATTGAAAAGATTACGTGTGTGCTCCATGGTGTGTGATTGCATGATAAGTTCAATCTATATAGTTTTTTCCCCTTGTAGATTCAGTTACAACGCACGGTTAAAGAGAACCTTCAACAATTCATAATGCAGCCCCATCTTTAGCAGTAGCGTTATTTTCAGAAATTTTTGCAGCCAAAGAAGTAAAGAGACAAAAAAGAATCACACATATCAGAAATAATGTTACGAATGCTATACCTTTAAATCATTTTGAGTCAACAGTCAACACACGTTTTTATTCATTATAACCATAATAATGTTATGCTTTCTTTTACATATAGAAATTGTGATAATCTTTTTAAACGACCCATTATCGAAACGGTTCATGATTTTCATTCATTCCATAATCAGAAAAATGTGCACATTAAACGATAAACTTCACAAGTGAGAATTTGAATGGTTGGTCGGTACAGAATACAAATGAACAAGCGCCTGATGGCATCATCTTATTGATCTAGTAGTAATCAATGTTTGGCATACGCATCTGATTATACAAATAGGTCATAAAATTAATTGGGTATTGCACATTTTTACTTTATTTTTTGAATTAACGTCATATTTAATTGCTTTTGTAATTTTTATATTTTTTTCGAACTATATAAAATTAGATGTAATTTAGTTTTATTGTCTTTAAATTTCCTATTTTTTTTTTTTTACTTTGGTTTAGATATTATTTTATGTCATTTTGGTGAAATAACACCCCAAGTTAGAGGAACCGCTTCAATGAAGATGATTTTCTGATAAAGCAGATCTTGAAAATTTAGGTTCCAACCTCTGATGTAAGGCTTGATAAAAAAATATGCAATTATTTTTTTCCTTATTACACTGCTGATGATATTAGTTGTTATCTTATGGAAATTTATATCCGCTTAGGTCAAATAGAGTTTATTCCGTATTTAACATATGAAATATCATTTAATTATTTTTAATACGTTCAACTGTAATTTACAAAAATGTTTTACGTACATTTTGAAAAAAATAAGTCTAAAAAGGTATTTCTTTTTTTTAGATATGATTAAAAACAATTTGAATGTAACAAAAGAAATTAGCATAGTTTAGAATATGGTAATGTTTGCGGAAGTTATTTCATGATTTACGTTGCGTAATCTAATATATATGTTTAAAGTGCTGAATTACAATGCACAATATTTATTATACGTTTTGCGGATAATTTTTTAAACTATTATTTATTTTAGCAGTCGGTACTTTTTCAGTGTTACGGTTATGGTTAATTACAATGTAGTTATTTCGAAAGAAGATAAAAAAATTTATACTGTCAATTTATTCTTGTTTCAATTTTATTTATTAAAGAGAAGAAAAGTATTTATTTTTGTGTTTGTGATGTTTATAGGAGTTTATACTGTGCTTTTGACAATAAATAGATTTAATTGCAGCATATGTAATATTTTATATTTTTACTTTGTAGCATAGCTTTCGAAAGTATTGAAAAAATTAAATTCATAAGATTACGACGAACGTTTTTAAATTATGAATCACAATTGTCGATGATTTAAACATGGGGTTAATACTTGGCAGAATTATGCATTTTAAAACGTGTAGGTATAAATTAAGATTGGCGAATATTATAAATTTATACAATCGAAACCATCAAATAGCATTAAATTAGAACATTTCGGAAAAGTGCGAAATATAAATGTTAGGTCAGAGGGTATAGATAACATAATTAATATTTCTTATATTTCCTAAAAATTGAAAACGATATTGTTAATATGACACTTTTATGGTGCTATTTTCAAATAGTTCAATATCCTTCAACTATGGATTCTGTAGTTCCATTTCATATCTATACTAGTCTCGAGTTTGATTAAAAAGTTACCCTCTTTTCAATATTTTATTTCATAATTTTCTGATTCACACTATTAACACTGAATATTATCTATTGTTAATTATATTACTAGTTATATTTCTCATAAAAATTGATTTGTATAACGGCTGTGTATTGGAAACGTGTAATTCTCAACGATTAACCGATATATATTTTACTGAATATTCCTATTTGATGTTATCATTTCTTTAGAACATATTGTTGTTTATAACTTAATATATTTTATACCGCTCGTAGTGAGAATCGTTTCTCCATTATTATAATACTTCACAACGTTAATATGTATGAATATTTTATTATATTGATCCGAATTAAACAGTATTACAATGAATAAATTGCTGTATCAATAGCAAATATTATAATAGTTATATTAAATTTGTGAGAAAATATATATGATATGAGTATAAAGTACACTACACGATTTAATTTTTATTTTTTCAATTTACCCCTAGCTGCTTTGCTATCTATAGATAGTATCACATTGAAAAATTACATGAACAATTCATGTAACAATTAAAAACGTGTGTCAATAACATCGCGACTTAATTATAATTATTTATGATGAAATCTAGTCGTCTCTCTATGTAATCGACGTATTTCTGAGGAGTTATCGAGAGTAAATTGACGACTACTATCGTATTCGGTTGATTGCTTCTTTTTTATGATTTTCTGCTTCGCTTTCATTTCTGATACGTACTTTATGTTCAGATTGCGGTGAAGGGTTTTGTTTCTTACTTACCATGGTTCATTTGCCATTATTCGTAATGTTTAATTTTAGTAACGCTATATTATCATCATTACAACCCCATAATTGATAACCGTACCTTCAAATGAATGCTAGTATTTGTTTGTATATTAATAGTTTGTTATTCAGGGACAATTCGAAGGTACGGTTTACTAGCCAGAGCATCTACCGGGTCCTTATATCAAGCTCTTTTCTTTTTGTCCAGATATGTGTTCGCCATATTAATCTTTTGTTTAGATGTAAACTCAGATATACAGCGTTTTCTGTAGCTGGTATAGTTTTGTTGTTTATCGTTATACCTATCGGTCTATTAGTGTACGTTATATGTTTTATTTTCGTTTATATTAATTCGCCATCGTTTATACCAGACAGATATTTCACGAATTGAATTTTATAGACTACGGTTATATTTAATATGACAGCGATCATTGTATATCGCTGTGACATCCGCAAAAGTCGCTGTTAGTGTTTCTTTTAGCACTGGGAGAATATATTAGGTAAAGTATTGGTCCCAGTACACTCTGTTGTGGAAATATATATTGAACACTTCATGTCCACTTTTTACCTGAAAATATCTTTCACGTAAGAATTATTTAATTAGTTTGCAGTGGTGAAATGTTATATTCTAAGTTTATAAAGTAATCAATCGTGCCAGACTCGATCGAAAGTCTGGCTAATATCCAAGAAAGCCGCGTCGCAAATTTTTTCTTTTCAAGGCTAGTTTCAATTATTTTAACAACCCGATGTACCTATTGTATTGTTGAATGTCTGTTTCTGAAACATACTGATAATTAATTTTGAGAGATCGGTCTATATGAAGATATTTGTGTAAGGATTGGCGGGTTTCCTTATTACCATGATCTGTAAAAACTTTAGTTGCATTAGAAAATACGCCAGTTTTATTATTGCGTTGAAAATATATGTTAACATTACTATCCCTTTACACGGCAGTTCCTTCACTAATTTAGGTGTTAAGAGATAGTATGTGTACTGAACACTTGGGTGTAATAATTTCCAATTGAAAATATATGTTAACATTACTATACACGGCAGTTCCTTCACTAATTTAGGTGTTGTATGTGAACTGAACGCTTGGGTATAATATTTCCCAAATTTATCCGATTTGTCCTAATCATTGTATGCTCATTCACCGTTTCTCTTCTTTATTGGATGCTGTGGTTTTCTCAGACCTTTTAAAATTGCGTATTGCTCTCCACTGTATGTAGCCCGATGCTTGGGAAGATAGGGAATACATATGTTCATTAAATGTGTAATTTTTTAAATTGATTAGTAGATTTTCACTTTCTTCGTTTGTTTAGTTTCCTTTTAGTTGAGGGATGCCTGTTCGTCTGTCATTACTTCCTTAATTCGCTTTTCTTGGACACTTCACTTAAATCTTAAAGGAGGAACACATTCACTATCTTCATTTCGTAACGGATCTGTAATACCGGTATGAATTATCGTTAATACCACTAAACGTATCATTAGTATCGTTACACAATATCGTGTTATTATTATCACCGTTGTTAGTGTATAGATCTGTAACTACTATTTGTTTGTATGTGTGCCGTTATATGTGTTGATAAATTTGGAACGAGCTTACCGCGACTGGTAAAAGAAGTTTCAGGATGGTGCTACCCGAAAATCAACGCTAGATGGTTGAATTTATATGGTTGAAAATTATCTGGAAGTAGATTTCTGCGAGGTAATGTCACTAAGTAAGATTAAGCGGGTAATATGCACACTATTTATATAACATTCTATTACAAAGATAATACTTAATTAGTAAATAACATTAAACAGGTAATACACACATTATGTTAATACATTAGTATACCTACAACTCCTTCACCCGAAAACTTTTTTTTTTTTTTTTTTTTTGTTATTACTCAAAATTCTACGGAACAATGTTTCCTGAATACTTCAATATACACCGTTAGTCATTTGGCATATTTGTTCCAATGTTAAACTCTGAATCCGACATTATACCAATATTACAATACTCATGAATTCTTAGATGAAATTTACGCAATTTTTTGATGATCAGAATACACCTCGATCAAAGTTTAATCGTCATATATGGGGCCTCACCCATTATCATACACAATCCCAGCAGTCTATAGTACAGAATAAGCGTAACGTGATGCTGAACATTAAAATATGCCAAAACAAATTTTCAATGAATTCTAATGTGAACTGTGCTTAGTTTATTAAACTTTTTATTTTAAATGTAGTTTTCAAATAAACAATGAACAAATATTTTATTAGAAAAAGTTACACAAAAGCAAGTAGATAATTGTGTACCGGATACATATTTACAGTAATAAACAAAATTAACTTATTATAACTAAAAGACAATTTTTAAATTAATATACGACTGCGGGGGGGGGGAAGTAATATAAAAAACCTGCCAAGAAGAGAAGGTTAAAATTAACAATTAAAATTAGCAAACTTATAATAAATTATGCTTAATGCATCTACGTTTATGCTTACTATACCTGAATTTTAGTTGCTTGAAATCGTAATAACCGATCAAGAAAGCAAGCATGTTATCATGATACAAACATTTGTTGAAAAAGTCATTATATAGGTTAATTTTAAGTAATGGTGCATTTAATCAACTTTTGTATAACGGGGCTGACTTGCAGATTATATTTTTATTAATATTACGGTAAGATTTACGATTAAGCAACGTGTACATGGGACAAATAGTTTTCCTCGGCTTAAGAAAAGTCAATCTGCTGTCTAAAGTAATCTTAAATAGCATACCTGGTCAAATCTATTCGAGTATCTTTAAACACACTATCTGACAACGTTTGTTCCAGTGAAAAAGATAGCCTCAGTTTTTGCCGGACTTATATTCATTTATCATTTATTGCAATAATTATTTATGTGTTTTATTTCAAGCTGCAATACACTACGAACAGTGTTGGTTCTCTACGAGCTGCAGTATATAACAGCATCATCTGGAAAAAATGTAATTTCGTATTAGGCAAAACGCGAAAGTTGTGTGAATACAATGAAAATAAAAATGGACTGAGTACGCTACCTTAGGATAATGAGGTATTTTTATGTAACTTTTATTAGTTACAAGAATTTCTGGTATTAACAACAGTATATCTATTTTACTTGCCAATAATGATTTAATCTCATGTTGTAGATCATTATTAATAAATAATAAATATACTGTTGAAAATTCCTTTAACAAATTTTTTTTATGGTCATTTCCACTGATATTCTATGTGTTACTAAGTAGTTTGTTAATTACATACTATTTTAATCTGGGTGTGAATTAAATATATTTTTAAATTTAAAAAAAAATTCACTTGATTATTATTATCACCATTCTTATATTTGTACTCTGTTATTAATAATCATTCTGAAATTTCCATTTTTTGTAATTTAACCTTACAGGGCTGAAATGTAAATTTCATAGTTAACATTTCAGTCACAATATTCCCTACAGGCTACATAAACTTTTAATAGCGAAATGGTCTACTTCCATAATAACTAATATTTGGTGCACAGACAATGTCCTATTTTAAAACATCTTTAGTAATATGTTACAACCACACATACCTAAAGATAAATTACATAAAAGATAAAATTATACATAGAGCAAAAAGACATTCAAGACTGGAGTCACATCCAAATAATATGGCAGTTGCACTGTTAGATAACTCTGCGGACATTCGTAGATTAATGAGGACAAAATTGACGGATCTCGTATAAAGTATACATTCTGTATACGTATCGAATGAGACCCTGTCGATGGACAGGATTCTTTAGCGAGTCATCTTACACTAAGATATTAAATTTGCTTCATAGCCTATAGAGATAGTTGTAAATTGGCGAATAAATTGGAAAAAACTTTTTGCCGTTTATGTGTAAAGACAAAAAAATTAACCGCGCCAATTTTTTAACGGTCGCTTCTTTATTGATGTTTAACATGGCGTGTTATCCGTTACGGTTCTGTTCAATTCAATTACATATTGTAAATTTATTTTGCTAATTGATATTATAATTTATTTAATCATTTCATTTATACTCGCAACATGATTTTCTAAATTCTGTATTATTTATTCTGCAAGATATAGTTCATTAACATTAACTACTAATTTCGATATACTTCGCGATTTTCAATTTACGAATATTTAATTTTGTACACCTTTACCACTTACACATTAATGTTAAAATGGTTTGGCCGATTGTTTTTTTAGGTTAGTTTTATCTTTATTATATTTTATTGATCTTCTACTTCGTTTTAAATAGAAATGTCACACACAACTATCTTATTTTTTGAGGTTAATTATGCCACGTGGAAACCATTCTCTTATAAACATCGTTAAATAATGTTTTTCTTTTACATTTATATTAGTTTTTAATTATGGTTATTATTTACTTCCTTTTAAACAATTTCCTACGCTCATTTTTGCTTAATTGCGTAATTTTCCCTTCATTCGGCGCTTTTTTGCTTTTCTCCCACCATACCGATTTCAATATTTGTCTATTGTTGCCCTTACATTTTAAGAAATAAATCCGATTTCAGTATAAGAATATTCTTATTACTGATAAAGCAAACACACACATGTAAAAATATGAAACAGTCGGTAAACGCATGTCAGCACAACCAGAATATTATTGTGTTTTGTCATCGAGGAGCATTCCAAATATTTTCTAATTCCGAATATTGTTGAAACTCCTGGCTTAATAAATTCAGTTATTAAGAGATTAGGAATCTTATTTGTGTCTGTAGGCCAATAGGTAGGCAATCCTCCGGATACAATGTTGCAATGTTCAGTATCAAAAACAGATTTTAAGATGTTTCCTCTAGGAGTAATTAACCTAGAAGCCCAATGCGTATGCTTCGCATTAAAGTCACCTCCAATAAGGAATCACCATTCTTTTCCTAAAATCTACGAACTGAAGAGCTTGTATTCTATGTTTTGGACGGCAGTACACTGCTGCCAAGTTTAAAATTTTTTGCGACAAATTTACAGTGATGCAAGTAGCCTGAGATAATCTTTACCGAAACCTGGCATAGTATTATGAGGAATGCAGCTTTCAATAATTATTGTTGTTGCGCTGTATTGTCAGGATATGATGTCCAGTATGTATTATGATTTCTAATAGTACAAAATCTCCTATTTGTGAAATGGGCTTCTGATATTAGCATAATATCAATATAATTTGATTGTAGGTAAAATTAGACTTCAAGTCGGTGATTTAGTAATCCATGCGCATTCTACAAGGCGATTTTATAGCATTTGTTTTGAATTGGGCCTGTAGAAGCCTACATTTTTTCTTGATTAATGATGACATGATATTAGAAAGTATGTTGTTTAACATCTGAGTTTGTTGTTGCATCATTTCTTTAAATAATTCTTTAATTTCATCTAGGAATAGTCTTAATGTCTTCTTAATATCACTATCATTGTCAGTAGTATTACTTGTAGTAGTTATCTGAGCATAAGTTTTATTATTTTGTTTATAATTGGAATTAAGTTCTCGCTATTGTTCATTTGTTTTTAAATTTGTGCCCAGGTCAACTGATCTTTTTTGTTGTAGATTTAACGCTTGCCGGTGTGTTGGACCTGATTTATGATTAACTCTGTCTGTTGATAGTGGATGTTGACCACCATATCGTAAACATTGAATTTTCGCAACCTTTATAACTAGGCGGGTGACTCCCTAAACAGTTCGCGCATTTAGCTGATTGATTTAGTTGCTTATTACAAGCTGTTGTTGAGTGACCTTAGCTACATTTCACGCAAAGGAAAGCCCTGTTGCCGATAGCTTTTGGTGTGGTCAAACCTTTGGCATCTGCAACATTGAAGTACAATATTTTTCTTATGTGGGGCTTCGATCTTCACCTTCATATTAAGCAAGGTTTGTATCCTGTATACATCTTGATTGTTTGTTTCCGGTTCTAAGTCCACAAAAAATAGAGGCAGTGGCTGCTGGCTCATATGTTTTGCGTTAAAAATATTCCTCATATTGTGACCAAATTCTTTTAGGGTCATAATGATGTCTTTTGTGTCAACCGAATGATGTAAATGTCTAATTATTACTTTAAATGCTCTGTCGGATTTGATTTGGTGAGTGTGATGCTCAATATCTTCATTCCTAAAATAAGTAATTAATTGACGGTAGTAATTGATTTTGTTTGTTCTAATTTCAATCCTTCTGTCAGTTAATGATTTACAGCGAACATTTTTTTCAGAAATGATGTGAGAAATATCAGCTAACCTTTTTGGAATGGTCTTTTACTCCATAAACTGTTATTGGTGGAGGTCTAGGTTCATTAGTTTTACTTTCGTTGATTTCCATGTTATCATAATCACTGTTTTCATCACCATTATCTTTAACTGCTGAGGCGGCACATCTGTTACTACTACGTTTTTTAACTTTTCCTTACAAACGCACTGGTTACGTACACTCACGTACAAAAATACGATCACACTATCTTTTACGTAAAGATAGAAATTAAACAATCGAATTGTAGTTATGAAATATAGTGATTTAATCGAAATAAATCTTGATCTATCGTCGAGTAATTATTTTGTAATTTTTCATTCGATTATATGTTACTGCTGTTGCACTGTACGATCACATTAAATTGGCATATAGTAATTTGCATGAAACCGCTTTTTATATAAACATTCGTTTCGCGTTAAAATCTTCTGACCAGGACATAAATATCTATCGATTTAATAATTGTTCCCATTGTCGTTCATATAGTTCATATTATTATTATTATTATTATTTCTGCGTATTACCAGTTTTGCTGAATTGCACATATATCGTTTTATGGTATATATTAATACGAAAGGAAAGGATAAAGGGCTTACTGTCGATGGAGAAAATATATGCTGCTTCCGATTCGCAGATGACATTGCAATTGTAGCTGAAAACGGGAAAAGGTTAGAAAACGGATTAAATATTAAACGATGTGAGCTAGAGAAAATAAACAGGAAAATAAATAAAGATAAAACCGATATAATGGTAACTAGTGCTAGGCAGGATAGAACTATCGATATTAAATTACATGGTGATAAACTGGAACAGGTATCCAAATACAAATATATCTGGGAAGTATTGTGTCGCAAGACGGAAACGATACAGAAGATATAGAAAACAGAGTAAACATAGCGAAGCAACAATTATTGAAAATGAAAATTATACTCAGCAGTAATATGGAAATAGAACTGAGGAAAAGATTAATTAAAACATACGTATGGAGTATTGCACTTTACGGAAGCGAAACGTGGATACTCAAGAAGGTCGATATTAAAAAACTGGAAGCATTTGAAATGTGGTGCTGGAGACGCATGATGAAGATCGAATGGACCGAAAAAATATCAAACAAGAAAGTTATGGAAAAAGTGAAAGGAAGAAAAGAATTTTATAACCACCTCTGCCAAGAAGAAATAGATGGATAGGTCATAAGACACGATGGATTGGTTCTACGAATATTGGAAGGCGTGATAGAAGGTAGAAGAAGAAGAGGCCGGCCAAGGAAGTGCTACATCAGACAAATAATGGATAGCGTAGGAATGGACACTTATCGCGATTTGAAAATTACGGCGGAAGACAGAGGCGAATGGAAAAGGAGGCTGCAGCGCTATCAGTCAAAAGACCGATGCGACTAATGATGATTAATTTATTTTGTATTAGCGCCTGTTCTGTTTACTAAATAAACTTTTATTTGATTTAATGATGGATGATTATACTATTACTGTTACGTTTCTAATTCTCGACAGTTCATCTCGATTTACAAAAATTCTCTAACGGTGTGTTTAAATATTATAATTTTCTGTTGTTTACTGTATATACCAGATTTCAGATTTAGCTTGCTTGTGTTTTTTGTAAGACGTTTTTGCTATTAATCTTATCGTGAATAATATAATTGAATTTCGACGCTATTTTGTTTATAATTCGTGTTCATTTCCTGTGCTATTGAAATATATTTATTTATCTTCGAACAATAATAAATCTTCAATTGATTAGACGTGTTTGAGGTTGCAATATCAACAGTATATGTACGCTCGTTCTTTTTATGTATCTGGTCTGTTATGAATTGCATACTTGTATAATTATTTTATTGCTTCACTTTATCATTCTCGAGTGCAAAATTGTATGCGTTTCTTTTTTTTAATTTTTCGTTTCTTTTCCGAAATTCATTACCGTCATATGTTGAGGATTATATTTTTGGTTACTCAAACGCTCCGTGTAGTTCTTACAGCTGTACTTATTATTATTAAGTTAGATTGAGTGGTAGAGGCTTGTTTTATGTAGGAAAAGAATTAGATTGGAGGTGGTGTTGATATCAGTGAGGAGAAGTGGAAGTCGGAAGGTTCAATAAGGATCTCTGGGAGGAATATTTAACGAGTACACAATAAACAGTACATCCCACAAGACACACTAAGATGGTTCATTCTGCTGCAGGAGGTAAACTGCAATATGAACTTTTGAATCCAAAAAAAAATGTAACAGTTTTGTTGTGGACTTTTCACTAAAGAATTCATAATTTTCTTCACCATCGGGTGCTGTTTGTGACTATATGATTCGCAGATTGATTTTAGTACTAATAGAGAGTCCGAGCAGGCCAATGGCTGATGAAGATGTGTGTCGCATGGATCGCTTGTAAAATCTTCGACCACGAGGTATATTGCATGTAATTCGGCAGACAGAGCAGTAAAGTATTGCGGAAGTGAATAAGTCGGAAGATAGATGGAACATTAGCTGAAGATCTGTGGTAGACATAATCTGCTGAAATGAGATATCGTACTGTTATCACTTTTGCTATATATAAAAGTTTTCGTAAAGCCTCTTCCTCCATTTTTTCTAGTTAAAATGGGAAACGCTTACAAGTTGCGATGATGAATTTTGTGTTTACGCTATTATTCTGGTTACTACGTTAATATTATTGAAATTCGTTTCGCAACATTTTAATGTTCCAAGAGAATACCTGTTAATATTGAAAGTATTTTATTCGAACTGTTCAATTTTGTGTGGAATACTTTCTCTAATTTATTTATATATATATTTAATTATTATTACTACTACTACAACTATTACTATAATATTTGTTGATGATGTTAGTAAAGTTTATATTTTGTACTTCGCATACAGTTAATATATAATTTGGTTTTAATTATACCTGTTGCGAAATATTTTTTTTTATCGTGTATAATTTTATGAATCATCTGAATATGGTCGCTAAATTAAATTGTTTATTAAACAGGGAAAATTTTGCGTTATTGTGCCACGACAAGGTTATTTAATATATTTATTTTTATAATGTTAGCGTTTATTTTCGATAAAATAATGTTTTGTTTATCTATACTTAAAATTTTGAGTTGGTTTTCATCACCGGTCATTGCAACTTTATTTTAAAAAGTTTTTTGAAAAATTTGGTTGAAACTTATTTTTCGGCGAAATCAGAAGTATTCGGAAACGTGGAACTGATTTTAAACTGTAAAATCCACAATAGTATTAAACAGCATATTTAAACAAATACGATAAAGCGGGTAAGTGATTTAGGTTCAGAAAAAATAGCACTACAGACAGTTATTAATTCAGCTGTATACAAAATAGAGAAAAAAAAATAGTATAAATAAAGAAGAGCAATTTAAAACTTCTGTTGTAAAGTTAACTAATGTTCCATTAAAATTAAGTATGAAGAAAAAACTACTGGAAAAGTTTTAACTTTTTAATAAGTTGATCCAAAATCTGCGAGTACCAATATGAGATCGTAGCTGGTCGGACAATTATTTGACAAAATGACTCGAACGAGCTACTAATTATACTTGTCTTTTTATATAGTGAAACTGGAAATATGAAAAAGAAAATAACTTAGTTCTCAATTATATATAGTGTGAAGTTTCTTTATAACCCAACATTAATTTATTCGTAAATCGAGTATGAATATTGGTCATTCTCTACGATATTACTATTAATTATTAATGATTACTATGGCAAATAAGAAAAAGTTTTTAACACTGGTCTTTTATCTTGTTCGTGGTTTGCCTCGAATTACATAATTTTTTAACAACAATATTTCCGTACGCACAGTAAGCGACTCTTACAATGTTTATCTATTCGGGTGTCATAATACATTGTTATTTAATTATACTTCAATAATTTTGATAATTTATTTTATATCTAATTCCCTTACATAAATTTGTTTCCACCGATTATGTACTGAATTTTTAAACAGCGTGTTTTCTATAAGGAATTCAGGTATGGGTATCATACACCAGTATTGGAAGTATAATTTAGTCGTGATTATATTTATATATTGTAAAAATGGCTGTTTTTAGTTTATAGGTGGAAATTACATATTGGTCAATAACAGGTATTAACAAATCGTAAATGTGTTTATACTTTTAAAAAGTACTAACTCTTGGTGTTGCGTTCGAATAAACTGCTCAGTGCAACGTTGCAACGTACACAGTTCTAATAAAATATTTTTCTTTTTAGACAAAAATATTACTCTTAAATCACTTTAAAAAATAAAAACAACCCGCGTATATAGTGAGTTTTCATAATAAAAGTACTACCTTTATACAATTACGTCATACTATGATTAATGACGTAAGACGATTACAGCGCTGATCTGTTTTCAGTTTTGTTTTTTATTGTATACGAATGATGTAAACCGGTGTGTCTTTATTTCTTAGTAGGTTTGCAGTTATGTAACTGTAATTTTAATGTTTACTTAGTGAATTTTTAATTTAATATGATTTATCATTGTGTTAATATATGATGTATTCAATCAAATTTAATTTTCAGAAATGTCTAATGATATAGGTTATAATGTGATATCGAATTCTAAAACTGAAAATAACGGGTAATTTTTTATTAGAAATACGTTATATTATTGTTATTTAAAACACCGTGTGTAACTATAATTTTCATATAATAATAATATGACTATTAGCTAGTATGTTGACTGAATAATTTTCAGTTAAACGTGTTGTATTCAAATCAGAAGAATGGAATATAATTAAATGAACACATTCTGTATTTGTGCTGTTCTACCGTTTAACTATATTTGTTTATAAAATTAAAACAGAAAACATCAGCGTTAGTAGGTTTTAAACGAAACAATTTGTTTTTCTATTATTGAAATCTGACGATAAACCTGCGTTTAATTTCACTTCTAAATATTTAACTAGAATTATTTCTTATTTATAAACAGCGAGAACTGAATTAAAATCACTAAACGTTTTATAAAAATCACAAAAAACTTTTCGGCTATTAAACCATTATAAAGTGAACATGTGATAGAATATAAAAATATATATTATATATAAGAAATATAAAATGTAAAAATACAAATTTAGATATACAATTTATAAAAATTAAACTTGGAAATAGTCTGATAGTGTTTTCTTGTTTTTAATTTTTTTTTAAATCGCTACATTCCACATTGATCAAATTACTTCATATTTCATCTATGTGGAATGAAATTTATGTATCTAGAGTACAAATATACAGTTTGTATAATTTTATTTATAGCATTAGATGTGAAGCTGTACAAATTCTACAATGCTGAACTTAATATTTCCATTTGTCGCTAAAGTAACAATAATCATTCGTGATTGTTTTACTTTTCCGATTTTTAAAAAATTGTTATCCCTCGTAATGAATTGAGTAATCTCATTATATTTACACTGTGAATTAGGTAGTGTTAAATTGTTCGTTTATATTGTATTTATAATATTTTTTATATATAATTTATTTATTAATTTTTCAAAGTTTTAATTTTAACATAGAATACGAATTCATATCAGATTTATTAAAACGTATTTTTTGAAAAGAGTACTTTATCGAAATATTACGTTATACTTATACATTATTTGATTCTAAATAATACAAGTTATTTGTGCAATTTTAGCATTGTTCTTGGTTTCTAAGGTCTATATAACGAAAGAATTATTTTATGAGATCGGAAGGTACAGGATTAACATTCACTGATACCTCAATTACACAAGCTTAAAATTTCTTCATTATTTTAAAAGTTTACTATGAATTGCATCTTAAAAATTTAATTTATCTACAGATATCTGTTGAAGAAAAGTAGTTACTAACGTTGAAGTAATTAAAAACATATTTTGATATTGTGTATATGTTACATAAATATTGTTAGCTTGTGTCAAACTTCGAACCATGATTCGAAATTAATGTACATATCAATATAACTGAAATTATGACTGAAACTTGTATTATGGTGAGAACGCTTTCATTTAACGATGAATTTAAATTATTATCTTACATTATATTAAAACTCGTAAACAGTTTATTATACGAAGTAATTTTCGTAAAAATTCAAGTGACTGGTGCGAATGTAAACGTATGCAATGTGCAGATAATTTGTTTAATAAGAATTTCGTATATATTCAAATAAATCGGACGTATTTAGAAGAAAATTTGATTTATTATAAAAAAAAAGTTTTTATAGATAAATGTTGTTTTGTTGGAAAATCACGAACAGTCAAACAATATAATGAAAAGTATATCGAGATTTCAATCCGCTAAACGTTTTATCGAGTCGTTTTCACATAATAAAATATAATTATTTCATAATTCCTCTCCTTAAGTCGCATTACGCTTATTATAATGTATTCTGATCCATGAAAAAAAAAAATATATATATATATATATTTTGCGGTAAATTTTATTTTAGGACGTAAAACACGATTATACGTATTAAATTGAAAAAACAGGCGAAGAAAAATTGAAATTGAAGTTAACATGGGTTTATTATGTTCAAAATTATACAAAAATTGTTTTTCTATTCTTTCCCTCAATCGTTTATGTTTTTACACCGATCGACAATTAGTACAAATTTGTGCAAAATATTTGTTTTGATTATTATACCGAGACAGGTTTCTTGATGCGATTTACAATAATTGTTTTCTTTGTGAATTTTATAATAAACATATTCGAATGTACTGTTGTTACTGTTTATTTTTATCGTAGTTGTTTTGAATTAGTTTTTGAATGCGACGAAAATATGCAAGAATCTCAAGAACTGAATAATGATTATACTAGTACCGTTGAAGAGTCGTCAAAGTCGAAGAAAAGACGCGTTCAAAAATATAGAAGAGCGTGGGAACGTTTACCAGAATTTAAAAGCTGGTTAAAACCAGTACCGAGTAACCATCATAAAGCTCACTGTATAGCTTGTAATAAGAATATGGTTGCAGAAGTGATGGTCTTACGTAAACATGCTTTAGCGAAGAGACATGCTCAAAATGTCTGCGGTATTCGATACAAAGTACTGCGTGAAATTATGAAAAGAAACACAGAAACTCCATCAGAAAGTAATGAAGATACCGATAAACGCGGAGGTATTATTAATCAAGAGAAAGACGTACAACTGAATAACGCCGATAATAATACAAGCAGCAACGATGACAATGGAAAAAATGGTGTAGTTATTTTAAACGATAGTCCCATTTTGAACAACGGCGTTATTTTGAACGATAATAATTGTGAAAATGTCGAAATAAAACAGGAATTCGACATTGATGAATACAATTGTAATGAGGAACAGATTAAAACTGACGACTTAGCGAACAATCATACTGCTTCTGGTGGTGATAACAACGATGCTGGTAAAAATAACGATGGTGGTGATGATAATAACGATGGCGGTGATGGTGGTACTGTTAACGAGGTAACGGACAATATACCTGATGTAAGTGATTACAACAAGGATAATATTGATGAAGACAGTGATAATAACCCGATTACCAAATATCCGATCATGCCTATTCAAGGTATTGTATTACAGCTTAATAACTATTTTAATATTGCATCAAAATGAACTGGTTATTATTGTTATCTGAATTTGTACATAACAGTAATAACTAGTTCATATGAATAAATTGTGGAATTAAAAATGATAGTAATAAATCAAAGGAATCTGTTATATTTTTAGAATTTATTGAGGACATAAACATAATTTCGTAAATTGTGGAACGTATTCAAAATTTAATAAGTGGTGACTATATGATAGAATTTTATAACTGAATTTAAGTCCTTGTAAAATAATTGAAAACGTAAATTGATGACGTTTTAAGTTTTATATATTCAATTTTGATGGAGAACGAGATAAATTAACTTCTAAATTATTGTGTTTATATATATATATATATATATATATATAATATTTTGTGAATTATAAATAAAACAGCTTGATAGTTATTATGGAAGAACTTTACGAAAACTCATTCCGCGAACTAGATGACATAGATTTATAGTATGAACGGCAAAATTAAAAAAAAAAAAATATTTACAACAGAAATAAATTAGGTTTTCTTTTTAAACGATTCTGAATTACGTGTGGCGGGTACTAGCGGTTGATAATTAATGTGTAGATTGATAATTATTGTTTAGAAGTGAAAAAAAAAAACACGATGTTTTATTAGAATTGTGTGCAAATAATATTCTTAATTTAAAATGGCACAAAAGTGTTAAATTATTTCTACGAAAAGTAGAAATTTGTGTAACTTGATTTTCAAAAAAATAAAAAAAAAAAAACAAAACACGATTTGGTTAAATATCCTACCGTCGAAGCCAATGATAAATCAAAAGTTAACTAATGAATTGTATTAATAATTTTTGAGGGTGTGTTTGTGTACGAACTTGTATGTTGTTTTTTTCAGCGGGGCTATAATAAAAAAATAACGTATTCGAAATAAATTATGTTTTTAATTGTAGAACATTACTGTTATTTTAAATTTAATATATTATTTCATGCTTGCTGTAATTTATGTTTATACAGTTGGAATGCCAGCTCCGAAGTGGAAAGGACAAGCTCTGTGGAAAGGTAAAGTTGTAAATCTCAAATTAAAAGATTACAGAGGCCGTTATTTAGTGATGTTCTTCTATTATGAAAATTTGTAAGTAATTTATTTACCGATCGTCATTTATTTACTAACGTGTTCGATTTTATTATTCAACTAAGGACTGTCTTTTAAGTATTATATTTCACGTAATGAACTGGAAACACGTATGTGGTGTTTTTGGAAAATTATCGATATATATACTTCAATTTTCAAGTAATAAAGATGTGTTACGATTATTTATAACATTGTTTAAATTATTTAGACGATTTTTTCCTCTCTCTCTCGAACTACCGTATATAAAGAGGTTCTCGGTTTTAACTATATTTATCAAAATGAGATTTGACATATATTCAAATCTAATTTACCGTTTTTAAGACATAGGAGTATGGATTTACGCAGTTAAAAATGCGCTGAGATATTCATTAATTTCGCATATAATTTATTTATTTATATATTTCTCTTTTTTTTTTAGAAAAATTTAGTATTATAATTTTATATATATTTACCTGAATTTCTATATTGCACATTTTTTGAAACTATGATGTAACGTGACGTTTTTCACTTCGAAAGAAATGTATTTTTTTCTATATTTGCGTACGAGAACATTTAAATTTTTACATTTTTGAACAGGCGACATTTTTATATTTTTGGAAGCATGATTTTTTAAACACATTTATGTAGAATGCCTCTTTATGCGCGGAGTTTGAGAATTCCTCTTATTGTTTGGTGCTGTTCGGACAATCTTATCTTCGTTAATCATTTACTATCTATTCGAGTTTCGTTTGTTACCGCTTCATCTTCGTTTAAACACTGGCAACTATACTGCACAAACTGACCGAACACTAATTCGAACGGCTTTAGATATATCGGCATTTATATCTCAAACCTCACTCTGTATATTACGTCCGTTGCTTGTCTTGTCGACTTCTACCTTTCTACTTGATGACATTACATCAGCTTACATCTCTACTGACGACACTCCACACACGGTTAAATTTGAAATCTCTTTTTCTATCTACTGTAATTACCAATCGAATACACTTGTCGAAAGACTATAATTATCTTATTGTATAAGTATTGATATTGACTTTTATAATGAGGTGACTTAACCTAATCCAGACCCATTCGTATGATTTCGCTCGATTAAGGCTAGGATACCACATACGTTATTACACAAGAGAAAAAACTGGCGTGAATATTTAAATAATATATATATTATTATTATTATTATTATATCAATACATTACCCACATCCGTGCTTACACCCTCTTAAACAACTTGCATTAATGACGATAAACGGATATATTTTATAATGATAAACATAAAACCACCATACTAAAATATGACTTATATGAATATCGAAATCACATTAGACGTCTAAAATGTAAAGGCGTTCGAAAATGAAATTAGTCCGGACGTGAGGGAGATGACTTTTTCCGTCTATGAGACTAACTGAGATGTTCTTCTTTTGAGACATTCCTGGCGTGTATATTTTAAATTGCTGTACTTCCGGTTTTTCTGAATACTAAACCTGAACTCCATTAAAATCTTTTATCTTCATCCATTTCACACTTAACATTATTTCTTTTCTTGTTCGTGGTCATACACCATCGGCTATCACGATATTCTCAGCCAATAGAAATCGTGTCATTCCCCGTCGTTTTTTTTTCTTATTTCATATTGTATATTGTGGTAGTTTTAATATCTGCTAAAACGCCATAACGTATATACATATAAACATCCACACAAATATATACACGTCTTCCGACTGTTATTTACGAACCAACTAATTTCAGTTATCTATCAACGTTACTTAAGAAAGTTTGAAAAAATTGTTAGGAAGGATAGAGTGTAGATTATTGTGGTTCAACTCCCCTGGTCTCGTAACGTTGATGAAGGTGATCTATTTTGTGTAATATAAGAGCCGGGCTATTTCGCGTGCTCCCTTGGCATGGAATGCCTTTGAGCACGCGCACGTGGGAGGTCGCCAAAAATACTCAGACAATACTAAAAAAAAAAAAAGTGGGTAAAGTAAAGTTAAATTATAAAATGATTATTTTCTACGTAACGGTTTTTTGTGTCGCTGGGCATGACGGAAATTTCGTAAATTCGCAAGGGG
The DNA here is from genome assembly GCA_032883995.1 of Coronaproctus castanopsis. Classification (NCBI taxonomy): domain Eukaryota; kingdom Metazoa; phylum Arthropoda; class Insecta; order Hemiptera; family Monophlebidae; genus Coronaproctus; species Coronaproctus castanopsis. The sequence goes on along the minus strand of CM065054.1, from coordinate 34,129,648 downwards.
GTGGCCAGAGTGAAAGACGTGGAATTGCAAAAAATCAACAATAATTAATAGTAATTTGAAAAATAAAATAATCGCGACATCGATTTGGAAGTTAGTGATACTCTACTGAATTTTATCACCGTCGTGAAAAAATCGAGGCCCATTACACCAATTGATATCATCAAACCAAATCTCTTACTATCATCGGGTGTAATCGGAATGCGCAGTCGTCTACATCGGTACACCGACAGTTTTAAAAAAAAAATATATTATTTCGTATATTTTTTTTAATATTTTTATATATATATATATATATATATATATATATATATATATATATATATATATACATATATTATATATATATATAATCATAATTTCTTATATTTGTTTTATTTATTTACTATTTAAATAAACATTAAGTATATTAAATTTTAATTGTGTATATAATAGTAAATTAATTGTTAATACAGTCGAAAAAATACTGTACTGAAAGAAGATATGAAAATGAATGTATATGAAATTTCAAGATAAAATATTACAAAGTTTGTGTATTAGGGAACCAAGCATGTTGATAGAGATTAAGTAAACATTTGTAATGTGTCCATCTGCTAACGGAATGGGTAATAAAATTTATTGTAAATGACAAAAATTGCGCAAAAAAAAAGTCTTAAATCTACATTTTTTTAAGTGATTTTTCGCAAGCTTATTTTATATAATTTGAATATTAAAATATATGAATATTAAATTTACTGGATTTGATGTTATTATTGTGTACAGTTCCGAGTTGTGCTCCGTTGAGCTGATCTCCATGAGTGACAAAATTGGTTTGTTCAAAGGTCTGAATGCCGAAGTGGTGGCTTGTTCGGTTGATGCTATCTGTACTCATTTGGCTTGGACAAAAATGAATAGAGAAGATGGCGGAATACCCAATATACAGATACCATTACTTTCGGATCCTTCCAAAGAAATTTCAAGAAAATACGGCACCTATATTCGTTCTGGGGGAAATACGCACAGGTTTTTATAATTTAATTCTAATTTTACCTGTAGCTTTATTTAAAGAATAAAATTAATTACGCGCTTTTAAAAAATGCCATAGTGTAATGTAAAACAATTTTACATGAATATTTAATATGATATTGTAAATTTTTATTGAAATTTGTATAAGTAGGAATTATATTGTCATTATAAAGATAAGCTTTAAAATTCACTTATTCGATGTATAATTAATGTTTTAGACATACGTAGTGACTAAATTACGATGGAAAGAGAACTGGAACAGCTTTGCATCGGTGTTGTTTTTCATTTATTGCAGTTTAGAATTTTTGAACTGTATATATATATATATATATATATATATATATATATATATATATATATATATATATATAATAGTAGTAGTATTTATTTTATACGTTAAACTAAAGCTATAATTTTCTAGTGCGTAATTATTTTGTCTATTACCATTTATTTTGGCAATATTGATTTATAGGGAGTCCTATCGTAAGTTTATAGACAGTTAATACTTCAAAAGAATTTTCTTGGTATTAATGCATTTTAATTGTAAACGAAAAAGTTATCCTCGAGGTACATTTCTTCTACGTCAGAACGTTTTACACCATGTACTTATCCGTATAGAGCCGTCAACCAATTGGATTGCGTCCGTAGACTACAATAGTTTTAATTTTATAGTGACAAGTGATTTACTAATCTTACTACTCGAGCGCCGAGTGAATTAAGTGTGAAATTTTTTGTTTAACTTTTATATCGAGTTTTATCATGAATCGATTGCTGTCTAAACAATATTTTTCTATATTAAATTAATTTACGTTAAATAAATTTTAGATTATATTTTAAAAATCGTTTTTCTCTAAATAATTCGATTTACTATCAACTGTTTTTAATTTTTGAAGTTTTATGTGTAAAAATAATAATTTATAAGTTTTATGTTAATTAGAGGTTTTTGACGTGTAGGAAATTAATGTTTGCATTTACATGCATGTTGTACATTTTGTTCTTATACAATTTATAATAAAATTTACTTATTTTATTTTACTTTTTTAAAAGAAGTAGATCACATATATAAATATCTTTTAACCTAAAGACCGTTGTAAAGGAAATAATACGCAAATTTAGAGTAAACAATAATATTTCTTTATTTCGTCATCTGATCTTCCGGTTTTTGACAGGCCTCTAAATAAATTGATTTATCCCCGGTTGGTATATCTTGCAACAGTTTTAATAGTTGCCGGCTTTTATTTTTTCTTTTTATTGAACATTTTTGTTTGATGATTACCATCAAGCCGGTCTCTTTATCAATAATTTGAATTCTGAATAATTATTTGGAAATTTATTTCTCTGTACGAGCAAATACTATCGTATCACCTGCAAGTCTTATATTTGTGATTATTTCACCTTCAATAGATATTCCTCCTTGCCAGCTGACCATCTATTGTTTATCTTATAATCCATTTTTCGTAGATGTTGAAGAAAATCAGTGATCTACGACAGCCTTAACGTACACTCTTGCCGCGAACTCGTTTAATATTTCAGTCTTCAGTTTAATGTACCATTTATTGGTCGCGTACAATTTTTGTATGAAGTAAATTAGCTAATAATACTTGCTACAATTTTGACCATTTGACGTTATGAAAAACTTTCTTGTAGTCTCACAGAATATATTAATTTTTTTATTATTATTTGTCTCATATTTAACATCTGTTCGCGGGAGGGGTAAAAAACCAGCTGATTCTTTAATAATTTGCAACACCATATAGTAACTGGGATAATTTTTCAATATATTTAATACTATTTTACTACCTTTGCTAATTAGCGCAATTGTTCGATAATTTCAGTATTCTTCTTTAGTCTTTCTTATGATATGCTAATTCTGTCTACTCTTCGGACCAATTACCCGTTTCTCATATATATATATATATATATTTGCAAATCATATGCTTTGCTGACTTTCTCGTTATTTTCAACATTTTTTCCCCCTTTTATTAGGCTTCCATACAGTTTACCCATATCTATATATTATGAAATAAATAAGAAATGGTTATTTATAAAGCAGGCAGACTAGAAGAAATGTAGAGATGAGTAAAATGATATAATGATACCAGAATCTAAAATACAGGAATATAGGGCCATATATACGCGTGCATTTTGAAGAGCTAAGATAAATGCAAATTTGTAGGAAACGGAACTTTAAGGTCATGAAGAGCTTGATAAAAAACAACACGAAAATTATTATAATGGGAACATTCGAGTATATCCGCATCAGCCACTAAATGGGTATCCATAGAATGTGAGCAGTTAGGAAAGCTAATTAATAAGTTTCACCTTATGTAGCGAACCAGGAAGGCGTCTACTGTCGAGTCTCAGTCGAAAAATGGTAGTAATAAAACTCCGTAATTTGATCGTTTCAACATTGTAGAACCATGGATAAGCAGGTATGTCGGATTGAATGGATTTATAACCTTGCAGTTACACTAGGAGATCTATAGGACGAATATGAAACAAGAATGTTCCTAAAGTAACCGTTGAAGTGACTAAATGATCAACTAGATTATTTCCATGGATATCGCTATGCTATAATTTAGTTGGTTATTTAGTCACTTCAACGGTTACATTAGGTCCGCAACTGCAATTTATATTTCCTCGTTATAATTATCGGTTCTACTTATCATAGTTTTTTATTAGTATTGTTTTCTCATTGCCGCGCACATGCCATCTCTTTTTACTAACTTAATCTTTAATTTTATTCTATTTTAATCTTTGACTGGTAATACTCTGGTTTTAAAAGTATTACGTAACCATTTAATGTTCTTGAACAGATCACGAGGTTCATTTTTTGTGAGTGTTATTCTATTTCTTGACTTATTCCTGTTACATAATTGTTTTATTTCTTTTTTTTATAGCTCTGCTTTTAAATTCTCATGTATATTGTTGCTTCTCCCTTTTCTTTTTAAATATGGTTTCTCTTATTAATTAACTCCGACGTTCCCTTTAGATATCGATGACCTCTGTCTTGGTAGCTTTTCATTGGGGATTTTATCGATAATGCCATAAATCGCTGTTTTAAATTCTCTCCATAGTTCTTCCGCAGTTTTATTCTTATTTGCATGTGTATGATTTATTTACTACTAACTGATCTTAGTTTATTATAATTAGTTACATGTGATATTTACATTTTTTTTCTTAAGGCTTAAAACATACATAACTTATTGAATCCTTGTAGTCACTGCCGCAAACTAGTCTTAGATTCATCTTCACATCTTTTATTGATGATCTCCATCTTGTTGACGTACGCGCGTAATCAATTTGTTTTCTGATTGTTCATTTGACGGAATCCGTGTGTGGAGGCGTCGGTTGTGATGCTTAAAGTTCGAATTCATTATAAATAGAACAAAAATCAATTAGAATTTCATCCGTTTTGTTTCTGTATTCTAAGCTGTATTTTCCTATTGTTGATCTTAGGTAATTGTCGTGTTCGGTATTCCTTATTTGTAATGTTTTCGATCGTCATATGCAGATTATCATAAGCGCCCATTTCTTCATCTGATCCTTGAGTTGTTTGGGTATATGTTTGAGCAATATTTCCCTCTAGTTTCACTGGTGCAATGCGATCGCTCTTATTGTTTCGTAACCTAATAATGCAGATGATACTGCGAAATTTATGATTATTGCAACTTCATTATGATTACTTGAGCGTATAATCTGATTTATACTGATTAATCTAAAATGCACACTCTGCTTGCGCCGGGTTTCAGCTAAGGCAATTATCGCCAGATCTTTAATAATGTTTTCTAAACACGAGTTTGCCTTGTTGATTAAGGCCCCTTACATTCCATGTTACTATTTCTGTTTCTATAAGTTTATTTTTCTTACCACGTTTATTCATACCGGTAGCATATTTTCTATAAAGAACTCTGTTATTACATCCTTTGCCTTTCGCTATTTGATTCAAACAGCGTATTAATTGCGTTATTTGTGCCTTGCATAAGGAAAATCTTAATTTTAGCTTACGACAGGCAAGAGATACCTTGCGGTTATTCTATCCCACCCGCTACCACATTTTATATATATATATATATATATATATATATATATATATATATATATATATATATATATATATATATATATACATATATAATTTCATAAATTTGATATAAAAGACGGGAAAACAATATTCTAAACATCTTACATGATATCTAAATTCCATTTACTTGTGTCCGGCTAAGTATTAATGGATACAATACAATACAATAATTTACGTAGACGAAACATTTATTTTGTTGTATTTACAAATTTTAAAATTTTGTGTGCATATGATATAAAATAATTTTTTCCTCTATAGAAATTTAAATACTGTCTTCCTCATTTTAAATTGAGATTCATGAAATCATACATATCCCTCTTTCATTATATATAGTGTCGATCGAATTACTGTCTACTGTATTTTCTTTCTAAATATTTAAATTTTTTCACCAATATACATAAACTAAACTTTTCATTATTTTAAGGGTATACTTAATTAAACGTATTTTTGTGTAATAGTAAAAAATTATAATATTTATAAAGAAAGTACAGTTGACGTAGTTTGAGATATATATATATATATATATATATATCGGGCACGCGTTGCTATTGCTCAATGCCATTATAACAATAAATTAATATTATAAATTGTTCAACGCAGTTTAATTACTATACATTTAAATAAGAGTTATATATTTATTTATATTTATAAATAAAAGCACAGATTAATATAAGATTCTTAATTCTAAATTGTATGTACTTGATTCTTAAATGTAATAAGTAACAAATATCTAATAGCAAAGTTCTTAATTGATAATATATAATAATTATATGAATAGGGTATAGAAATATTGTTTTTTAACGGTAAATAATTATATTTTTTTAATTATAACTATTTATTGATATTTAATTAAGCGCTATTCTATGTAAAATACTTTTAGTTAATTCGTCTTTCGCTAATATATATATATATATATATATATATATATATATATATATATCACATAACATACAGTTGATCATAAGAGAACCGTGGATTTTCTATGTCCAAGCCGCAAATAGACAATGTCTGGCATTAAGTCTTGTTAATGGTCATTGTAAATACCAAAAACGAATAGGGAACTGAAGTCTCACTTGAATGATATTGTAGCATTTGATGGTATCATTGGGATATGTGGATGCTTTCCCTTTTAAACTTTCTAATCAATAAATTATATACAGGACTTCGTGTATTATAATAGTTTTGTATAAAAAAAAAAAAAAAAAAATACACAGCGCAATAAAAATAAAATAACCCAAAAAATCAAACCGTCGTGTTCAAGCACGTGGAATAAATCGGAGTGTCAAAAAATATTTGAAAATAAAACACAGCGCCATCTATTGAAAACTTACAGAGTGAATTCAACCCTTCCTTCATAAAAAACGTAAAATTCGCAATAAAAAAATTTAGTTATAACTAATCGAGAAGATAATATTTAAATTTATATAGAGGAAGAAATTATGTTGTATTATATGCACACAAAAGCCGAAAACCTGTCATATTGATTTAAAATTACGAAGGTTTTAAATATGCACATATTATAAATAAATAAAAAAACATTATGTATTTTAAATTAAATTATAAAATTTTTTTAGGGCCACATTTATCGTAGATAGAGAAGGAATATTGCGTCATATAAGTATGAACGACGTACGAATTGGTCGTAATATTGATGAAATATTGCGATTAATTTCTGCTCTACAATACTGCGATGCTACCGGATCGTGTTGCTCTGCCGAATGATGCGATCAGTAATCAATGTATTATTTCTTTATTTTTTGTGTAAATTTGAACTATTACGATTTCAGTAAGTACTCTAATAATTATATAATTATTTTAAGTTCATTCGCAACATTTTTTTATCTAAATATTTTTTACTTCTTGATCATTTGGAATATTATTTTTTTTCTTTATAGTTGCGGTGTATTTGAAAAACCCCACAGCAAATAAATAAATAATTTAGAACGATTTAGATGATGTTATTAACCATTAACTAGTCTCGCGTTGCACTGTGCGACAGTAGCATAAAAATCATTGCCAGAATTTTTAATTATATATTTGTGTAAATGTAATAGAATTTTATTTTAAAAAATTTATTATAGTATAAAACGTATCAATTGGTTGTTATATTATAAATGTTAATAATATATTAAAAATGTAAAAACAAGCAAATGAAATAATATCTAAGAAATGTAATGTCGAATATTATAAGTATCGTGTGAAAAAGAAACATAATTATTTGTTCAGAATCACTACTGATAGAATTAACACAATGTTCGCATTTGTGAATTCTTTCCACGATATGGTTCTCTCGCGTAAACATTTTACAAATGTAAGTGATCGTCCTCCTAATTTCCCACGACCACAAATGACACATTTCTTCTTTTTTTTTTTTTTTTGTCTGCGGTGGTTCTACAGATGTGTCGACAGTTTTATATTTTGACTAAAGAAATAAAAAATGCAAAAATCTTTCGATAAATTTCACATGAATCAATATTATCGTTAGCAACATTCTAATATTTCGTCTTCATTTCTAAATTTGTTCCATTTGTTTCATGAACATATAAACGAAAAGCACTTTATGACTAAAATGACCATTTTTAGTTTCACTCAAGACGAGACATTGTAAAAATTTCGGCGACAGGGATAGTATTACAAAAAAAAAAGAATGTTTTTTACTTATTAAGATCATTATTATTATTATTTATAAAAATAATAGTTAATTGCGATCGAATGATACGGTTTTAAAGCTCTAATTTTAAAAATAGCTAATTATTAGGTGTATTTTTGAGACGAGCATATTTGTTTCAATATAGCCAGTGATGATTTCAAATAGGAATTTCTAAGCCAGCTATTTAACGAATTTCTGGCGTGTTGTTCCTGGACTGATTTGTTATCATGATCTTTGGATTTGTTTATTATCAGGCCGTATTTGGGGCTGGTTATTTCTAATTGATAAACTGGTCACGCTTTACATTTGTTGTGCTTTCTTCATATAAACGCTTGATAGGTGCCTTGGGGCTTCCATCTCAACCAAAACATGCCACAGTTTTTCTATTGTACGCAATCGAACGCTTTTTCGTGCAACGCGTAGCACCATTTTTGTCGTATTCTCTTGTTGAAAACCGTGAAATATCAAATAAAAATGTTTGTAACCCATGTTATTACGTCTACAACTTTATGCGAATATATTCATTGTTCGTTGTTCGCAGAGGACGCTTATATGAAATTATAGACTATTGAAAACTCTTGATTAAACTGAACAACAGGTACAAAATTAGGTATTACGGTCTTTTATTTATGATTTTTAATCATATTTTAAAATATTATGAACAGTGTAAAGTATAAATTTACAACATCGACTTATTAACTAGTTATTTTTCAAGGAGAGTTTAATATGTTTTAAAGAGTTCCAAGGTAATGCGCTCCGAACTTGCGTTTCCGTCGGATTACAATAGATATCTGCGGTTAATTCTTCTAAACCGATTTCCCGATCCTTTTTAGCGTGGCTAGTAGCTTCGTCTATTTCCTTTTTAATTGACGAATCGATATTCTGTAATTTAAACGTGCGATATTGGTAATAAAATTTACTCCATTTTTTTTTTTTCTTCCACGGCGATCCATTAAACTTTATAACTTAGTTTTAACAAAATAAAATTATTTTAATTTTTAACTGTACGAGTACGTTACAATTAACAATAAAACCTATATAAACAGATGCTTATATGTTACGTGTAGAGTGTAAGAACGGTATATTGACAGGAAAACGACCGTGTAAGGATGTGATGAGATTATAGAAGGTGTCACGAGAGGAGCGGTAGTGTGAACATTGTAGGAAAATTTGATTTGCGTCTGCCATATAGTGGATATCTGAAGGATGTGAACAGAACGGAGAAGCAACAAGATGCATTTGAAAAAGCGTAGCCGGTAGAAGATTTTTTCCAAAGCGTAGTCTACGTAAAGCAACAATAAAACCACGTACTAAGCTGAAGCAGTTTGTATTATTGTGTTACATTACAGGGATTACTCCAAATAGCTTTCCAATATTCTTTATGTACCGGTCTTAATGATGGACAGAAGATCAATGCAGTGTGTGTTAGCAATAAATGAACTAAGGTATGGTGTATATTTAGCATAATGATAATAGGAATCCATGAAAACTTAACAGAGATACCGGCACCTTGTAAAAGTGCAATTACGAATTTTAAGTGTCATAACTAAATGTATCTGTTCTACATAATACGAAATTTTTAATTCATATCTGATATATTTGTGAATTTTCAATTATAATTTACGTATTCTTAACGTTTTTCCAATCCTAAATCCTTTGCATTTCTTCCTGTCGAGTGGGATATTGTTGGCATTCTCCGATGATTCAATATCTACCATGGACTGAGAACCATCGCTTTCTAATTTCTCGACATGATAAATACAGTGAAGGTTACAAAAACACTTGAAAGTGTCCTGAGAAATATACCGTGGTTCCCGGTCGGTGTTTTTCAATCTAAAATATATATAAAGAATATTTTCCGACTAGGACTACAGCATAAGAAATTCGGAATAAAATTAAATAGGAAAAGAATCAGTAACTTCATATACGCAGACGGTTCAGTAATTGTAGTAGGAAGTCTTGAGGAATTATGTATGTTAGATCAACTGTCTGCTGTAATGAATACGGTATTCGAAGTAATACATCAAAAACTAAATTTATGATGGTTAAAAGAGGTGATCAAAACAGTATTGAGTCATCTAACTAAACAATAATTTTATCGAGAACAAATATATCAGACCAATAATAAACGATAAATTCGATAATGGTGAAGAAATTAGAATAATAGATGGAATAGCAAAGGAACCCGTCCGAAAAAAAAAAAAAAAAAAAAACGCTATGCTCGCGAATGTTTTGCCACTAGCTACGTTATTTCAATGTTTTTGCATGCGGTGGAAACGTGAACCTTGAATGTAAGCCCTGTTAGACATTTAGAGGTTAATAGAATCTAAGAATGCTATTAGGAATTTCATGTACCGAAAAAAATTTCAGATAATGTATTGAAAGAGCTGGGTTATAAAGAAACTAATAAAAAAAATAATAATAAAGACATATATAGGTCATATTCAAAGAAGAGAAAAATACGCCATTTTGTGCCTAATACTACAAGTAAGAATTCATGGTAAAGGACCAGTTGGTAGAAGAAGAAATTTATGGAAAACAAAAAACATCAATGAACTAACGTTAACCGGTGGTCTCTTTAAGGCAGCAAAAAAGAAGAGAAATTGTTGGGAATAGCCTATGCACTTGATATGGCATTAAAACAAAAAGAATTCTTCATTCGGATAAATAATACTCGAAATACAACAAGATATGGTAAAGTGTTTTCAGTAAATTTGTCATAAAACGTATTTTTATTTACTCAAACAAAAAAAAAATATTCACTTGATAATGGCTTAACAGCCGAAAAGCTTTGTGATTTTTCATAAAGAAAAATTTTTAATTAACTCATTTTTTTGTTTATTTTAATTTTAAAAAATCACTACATTCCGCGTTTTTAAAATTTTATTTATTCGTTAATTTTTTCGTTCGTGTGCGTAGAATTATATAAGCGTTTATAATTATATCCGGATAACGACGATATGCTGTATAATTATTTAGCTATTCAATTGATTTATAGCTTATTCAATTTATTCGTAGATTATCCTAATTCATTTTGGCGAGTTTTTAAATTTATTTATGGAATGTTAAATTTATTTATGGTTTGTTAAATTTATTTGTACGTTGCTTTTCGCTGTGATCTTAGTTTTTTCTGTTTCACGCGACTCTATTGTTTAAAATAAGCCGTGTATTTTTACAATCGTATTTTGTTTTGTATATATATATATATATATATATATATATATATATATATATATATATATATATATATATATATATCTAAAATTATTTATTACGCGATTATTATTATTTTTTTTTTTTTTTTAAACCGGTTTAATATTTAAAATATAATTTCGAAGAAAATAAAAACGAATATCGTTCGTAGATTTAATGATTAATTTTCTTTTTTACCTTCAACTCATCGAGAGTGGCTAATTGAGTAGAAATGATTTTTTCTCTCAGCAACGCAATCGGATCTCTCGTTTGCCGCATAGATTGTATTTCGTCTCTAGTTCTGTACGTCGTACCCGGATCTGACATAGAATGTCCGGAATATCTGTATGTAACTGCTTCTAATACTATCGGTCCATTTCCAGATCGACAGTAATTAACGGCATACCGCGAGGCTTCTCTTACAGCTAATACATCCATTCCGTCTACCTTTTATAATAATAAAGAATCGAATCAAATATTCATATTAAAAAGAAAAATTCGAACGAAATTTCCTTCGTTCGTGATATATAATCGATTTGCGTTCTCTTCTTATTCGTCTTAATTGCTCAATCCAAATTGATAGATAACGATATACAAACCGGATTTTCTTTCCACGAATTATCTTTTTGTTTTACATCTTCTTGTATTTGGTTTCTTTTTTTGTTTATATATACTTTTACCTAGCGGTCTAAACAATTTCGCAGAGCGCATCTGTGTACTTATTGCTTTCGTTTTTCTCATGTTTAAGGCAGTCTATTGAAAATTCGGATTTCATTCCGTATCCTAATGAGCAGTTAATAAAAGAAACGAACTCTAAAATCTTCAAATCCAAATTCTCACAGTGAAATTAGAACTTCTGAAAGCTATAAAAAAAAAAAAATAGAAATTCGGCAAAAATGATGGGGAAGAAGATAATACTGGAAGACACGCAACTCTTAATATCCGCAATTTACTACATAGGCATCAAATCAAAATTATCCCCGATTTCTACACTACCACATTATGTTGGATTTCACTTTCATTTCAGTAAGGATGGCTGAATGTAGCGTAGTACAAACTGCTCACTGTGTACTTTTTTTTCGTATGTTTCATCTCAGATCTCATAAAGATATACGATAAAAATTTAATTTCAATTATTCGCTTTTGATGTAGTACACAAGGAATTTCAGGAGTTACTAAAGTTTTTTTTACTAACACTTTACGGAATCAAACTTTCCAGCGCCATAGATGCCAACTATCGGGCTGCAGTGCTAAAAGCAATATCCGCATAATACAGAGATTTCAAAACAAAATTTTGAAAACAATGACAAACGCGCCTTGGTTCGTGAGCAATGATATCGCCAAGATAAAAAAAAAAAAAAACTCGATATGTAGAAGACGTCATTAAAGGAAGCAGCAAAAAGACATATATCGATACTAAAGAGGACGAAACTATTTGATCATATGATTCAGCATGAAACCATAATTCTGCCTATTATTGGATAGCTGAATGTATTCAAGCAATTATCTCCAACTGAAATCATCTATTGATAGCCAAGAATAAGATATGCAAAAAAAAAATATTTATTAAAAATATATATATGTATGGACTAAATATATACCTTTCTGCGCGCGCATATACATATATGAATTTATGTGAATTCTCCACGCAATAATGATTAAGTCTGTTTAATTGTTCATACGTGCAACTAGTATATGTATGTACATATATGCGTGTTATACGTGTATTCGTGCATTATATATAGGTAAGTTTAACATTTATGCATCTAGTAGACCTAAATTATAGTATAATATGAAAGTTTATACATATATGTTACACATTCGGATGACTGGGAGAAAATCTGAGTCATAGCTCGCGAAAATGTGAGTATACCGGTGGTTGTTATATTATTACATATTATAAAGTAACGTAGAAAGGGAGTAGTATACTGATTAAGCCTAAACTGACGGAGCAGTATACACCTTTGTAAATGAAACAAATTGTAAAACATTAATTTTACCGATTAAGCCTGAACTGACGATGCAGTGTTCTATGCACCTCTGTAAATGAAACAAATTGTAAAATATTAATTTGAATAATAATTTTTTTTTTTTTTAATTGTGGAATGTAGCGATTTTTATTACTTTAATTACAAAAATCAATTTAAAATCACTAATTATTTTCTCGAAATAACGCTTTTCGGCAATTACGCCATTATCAAGCGATATTTAAATTTAGATAAAAAATAAGAATTTAAAAATAAAAAAACATAAATTTCAAATCTTTACTTTTATCTAAATTTAAATATCGCTCGATAATGGCGTAATTGCCGAAAAGCTTTGTGAATTTCGAGAAAATAAAGTTTTAGTGATTTTAAACTGATTTTTGTAATCGAAGTAATAAAGTATTATTAAAAAAAAAAAAAAAAATAAAAAAAAAATATGGAATATTCTTTTCGTTTAAGTACACTATAATTAAACTTTCTCGTTTAATATTTTACTCTATTCAGGTACTTTTTCGTTCCTCGTCGTATTTATCCCTACGATATCCCATTCTAGCCCGGTATCAAATTTCGAACGCTTCGGAAATTGGGCGGTTAATCGTTTATTCGATTTCCGTGTTTCTGAAACCGCGGGAAGATTGCTGCCTTGCTACGTCGAGAATAGTGCAGAATAAATAGATTCCGAACGGGGCACGGTAGATGTGTCTATACGTTGAATAAATGGAAGATGGCTCTATGCCGAATGCGGGAACTTAAAACTCTCTCGATCATTTGTATAGTTGCTAAATAAGAATAACATTAATAGACATAACGTCACAAATAGTGCGCTCCGGCGGATATCGATACTCTCGATAGATATTTAATGCTTTTTAGCTGTTGATTTAACGTGATTACATTAATTTAACCACTTTTACTTATTGTTTTAAGGGGGAAACATCTTCTTCTACGGCATCGTTAATTTTTGTTTCATCGTTAACAATAAGATAATATTAACGTTATAGCGTCGATGTATCAGTAGTGATTTTATGAGTTAACACAAAATAGAAACCAAGTTAATCACTGTGAACATTATTTTATTAACGCAAAGCTTTTCGTCGATCACGTTACATTTTCAAGCGTATACAATAAAAAAAAAAAAAAAAACAATATTACCAAATTTGTGTATATGCTCGATAATGACGTAATTGTGGTAAAGTTTTGCCTTAATAAAATAATTTTCACCGCGATTAACTTGGTTTTTGTTTTGTTCATAAAATCATTACTCTCCGATACATCAACATTAATGGAACCTAAACCAGGAGTGGATAATATTTTAGTAAGGTTTTTTGTATGTGCTTGAAAATGACGTGACTGTGGAAAATCTTTGCGTTAATAAAATAATTTTTCTAACGATTAACTTTGATTATCATTTCGTTTTGTTAAGTTATAAAGATAGGCGATATTTTTTTTTCTTGTTTACTTTCGTTCAGTTGTGTACTGCGCTTGATTATTCAGTATTAGTATTATCTATATGTTACAATGAAAATCTATTTGTGTTAACAGTTATCAAATTTAAGATAAGGTTTAAGTGAGAGGATATTGCTTTCTCTTTGTTTCTTACTATTATTTAAATGATATATAACAATTTGCCATTCAGTAGCTAGTATTTTCATTTAATTTTTGAACTATGAAAAGTGTAATTTTTTTTTTTTTAATATTACTTTTCGTATTGTGCGTTGTTTCATCCCAATTTTCATAGTACTAGGCCTTGCATTAGTATTATCGTCACCGCTTACGGATATTATTATTATTATTATTATTATTATTATTATAGTAAATCGAAGGTAATACCCCAATAGTTTGCTGGTTGTTATTTACACGTAATAAAAAAAAAAAAAAAAAAAAAAAAAAAATAGCAATAACAGTTGTCATTAGCGGTAGTTACCGTAGTAGAAGAGGTATTTGTCGAAGATATTTCATCCCCGTCCCTTTGGAGAGAAACAAGGGGCACCAGCGATTCTAATTATAAAATTACTGCAACCAAATATTTTCCATTTTCCACCTCTTATTTCTGTTCCTTCACGAAGTCCCTTCCTTCTATAAAATGATTACTATCATTTCCGTTTGGAAAGAATCGTCTTCCTGTCGCCGTATTTCTGATAATTCTAACTTGTCATACGGTTTCATCCTTCTGATTCCTATACTACTGCTTTCGAGGATCGAATCCTTTCCAAATGTTGATATAATACAGTCTATCGTCTAATACATAATCAAACACTTCGCTCAGACTTTTCTATATAAACGTGTTTTATATAATGTTTAACGTCCACCAATCTATATGTTGAACTTAAATATATATTTTTTATATAATGTGGAATGTAGTGATTTTTTTATAAAAAATCAATTGAAAATTAGTTAAATCACTAATATTTATTTTCTTAAGGAAAACACAAAGCTTTTCGGCATTTACGCCATTATCGAGTGAAAAATTTAAAAAATCATAATTTTAAAAATATGAATTAAATATAATTACTTAAAAATATGTGATGGTAATTGTGAAAATATGATCCAAAAATGATGTCTGGTTCTGTCGGTCTATTTTTTTGATTTGTTGAAATTTAATATCGATATATTTGTTTATTAATTTAGTTTTTTTATATTAATTTTTTCTTCAATATTATTTTCCTGATTCTGTAAAAGTTGTATACTGTTGGAATTTTAAATTTTTCATTTACTATTGCGATGTATGATGTCCAAACGTAAAATATAAAATATAAAAATATACAACCACAAAATTTTTTAAAAAACACAATTTTACAAATAAAATGAAAATAAATATTAAAAATCTGATAATGACCGTGGCGAACAACACAATCAACTATCAATATATATATATATATATATATATATATATATATATATATATATATTTTTCATTTTATTTATAAAATTGTGTTTTTTAAAAAATTTTGTGGTTGTATATTTTTATATTTTATATTTTACGTTTGGACATCATACATCGCAATAGTAAATGAAAAATTTAAAATTCCAACAGTATACAACTTTTACAGAATCAGGAAAATAATATTGAAGAAAAAATTAATATAAAAAAACTAAATTAATAAACAAATATATTGATATTAAATTTCAACAAATCAAAAAAATAGACCGACAGAACCAGACATCATTTTTGGATCATATTTTCACAATTACCATCACATATTTTTAAGTAATTATATTTAATTCATATTTTTAAAATTATGATTTTTTAAATTTTTCACTTGATAATGGCGTAAATGTCGAAAAGCTTTGTGTTTTCCTTAAGAAAATAAATATTAGTGATTTAACTAATTTTCAATTGATTTTTTAAATACAGTGAAATTCGACTATAACGATTCCGCATATAGCGATAATCCGGATATAACGATGTAAAACAGGTGGCTAGTTTGGTTTGCTATGTAAAAGTGAAGAAATAAATCCGGTTGTAGCGATGTTGGATATAACGGTATTGTGTCTATAACGATATAAACTAGGGTTTTTATTCCTTTTGTAACGATTTAACACAACAAAGAATTCGTGGAATTCCTAGTTATATTTTTAAACGTAAATAAGTCTTGTTTCTTTCCCGTCGTTACTCGTTGAATATGACTCATTGTTTTTTTCACCGAATGTTATCCTACTGTTCTCCTCAATTTTCTTCGAACACTCTTCGTCCAATTTACTGTGTAATATTCTTTCAAAATGCGGGTTTTAATTCAGTCTTCATTTTTTCTTTGTGCGGTATGGCGTCGAATAAACGTCGCGCGTTTTCAATTGAAGAAAAAGTCAAGATTATTCAAAGGATAGAGAAAGGAGAAACTATTAACAGTTTAGTTTCCGAGCTCAACATTTCACAATCAACAGTCTCAACAATTTGGAAATCAAAGGAAAAAATAAAAGAAATTTTTGAAAAAGACGTCAAATCGAAGAAAAAGCTTCGGAACAGCCAACACGAAGAGATTGAAGCAGCTCTTTTGGAGTGGTTTAAGATCCAACGAAGAAAAAACATTCCGATTAATGGGCCTATTTTACAAGCAAAAGGAAATGAGTTCGCTAGAATCATGGGATTGCTCCATGTCTTGGATTACGCGGTTCAGAGCAAGACACAACATTGTGTTTGGTAAGATCAGCGGAGAATCTTCTAGTGTACCAGCCGGAACGTCTGAAAACTGGCTACAGAGCCCTAAATGATGACGTAAATAAACCTCAAACTACAGCATCTTTAAAAGAACTTGACGAGTATGTAAGCAAAAATTTGTATTTAAAAAAGAACAAGCAAACTAAAATTACAGATTTTTTTATCAAAAATTAAAGAATGTACAGAATATAAAATTACATAGCAACTAATGCCGATTATTAGTTATTAGGTACGTTATGTGATTTTTTTATATGTGTGTACATATATTCATAATAATATGTATAAGGCATGTTTTTAACCGTTAAAAATTGAATTAGGTATGTACCTATGTACATGCATATTAAAACAATAAATATGTATAATATAAAACTGTTTTTTTTCCGCCGCCCCCTCTCATTCCGGATATAACGATTTCCGGATATAACGATCAATTTTGTCTGGTCCCTTCAATATCGTTATAACCGAATTTCACTGTATATATATTATATATATATATATATATATGATTTTCTTTTTTCTATCGAAATACAAAATAAAACGATCGAGTAATTACGTAAATTAAGAATAAATATTCGCCCCTCTTAAATTTATCTAACCTGTATCCCAGGTATGTAATCTCCGCGCGAATAGTAATCTGTACTGGCCGAAGAACGTTCAGAACTAGTGCCCATGCCGTAGCCATTGTTTTCACATACAAAAATACACGGTATATTCCAAAGTTTACAAATATTGAACGTCTCAAATACTTGACCTTGATTTGACGCTCCGTCGCCGTATAACGTAAAACAAACGCCGTTGGTCCCGTTGTATTTTGCCGCTAATGCAACGCCGGCTCCAATCGGAACCTAAAGGACAAAATTATTATCTCCTCTCATTAGAAATACGTATAACAATGAAAATTGAATGATGAACGTGAAACGAAGAATATTAGCGTGTAGTTAACTACAAGAACGTTTATTTACTTTTTTTCCCTAAATTATATGCAATGCAGATGCGT
Source organism: Coronaproctus castanopsis (assembly GCA_032883995.1). Lineage (NCBI taxonomy): Eukaryota > Metazoa > Arthropoda > Insecta > Hemiptera > Monophlebidae > Coronaproctus > Coronaproctus castanopsis. Next base: position 34,111,585 of record CM065054.1, on the reverse strand, counting down.
GCGCATATACTGCCCTCTCCATGATATTTAAGAGTTACGTATATTTCGAACCTTAGACCGACGAGTTGTATGCCTCCGCGATATATATATATATATATATATATGTATGTATGTGTGTGTCTGTACGTATCCATCTGTTTATATAAATATACGTGTATATTAACATGTATATACATGATTACTACAATTATCCAAACAGCATTTTAAAAAAAGTAACATATTAATGTATCTAAATACAATCAGACGGCTATTTTCAATTAATCATTTATTGACCAAGCTGAACGATCCGATGCTTTTGCCGTCTCATAAACCTTTACGCACGTGTCGTCGTCGTCGTGTATTTAAGCGTATTTATACAATCTTCTTTTTTTATTTTTTATTTTTTTTAGAATGGAGTGGGATAGTAAGAAACGTTAATGTTATCCAGAGCGTTGTTTAAATAATGATGGGCGTTCGGTAGTGAGCAGCATAATGAACACTTGTTAGGTGATCAGTGGTTATGATTATGAAGCGATAAAATAATGCGTAATAATAGGATGGTTCGGTTTAGTTTCTTGTAGATCAATGAACAAAGATGTAGAGTAACCTAAAAATCTAGATTAGTAGAATTAGCAGCGCTGTAATGTGTTTCAGATAAAATTAGCGGACGGGTAACGAGGAGAAAGTAACGAAATTACACGTTTATAGGTTATGCCAACCTTCCTCAAGTAGTTCTTTCGAATTATCTCTCTTCATATTATTTTTACCACCGAGAAGCGTTGCTTCAAAATCTTAGACAGCGCTAGCGCTAGAATTTTGTAGCGCGTTGAGCGTAGATCGTTCATTTTCTAAATCGCCAATATCTCGGCTTTAAATTCTAGTCGATATTTAATGTCGTCTGTCATTTAGTGAAGGCTGTGACTTTATTAGCTCCCAACACAAATAAATAGATACAGTTTCGGCAATGAATTAACGGTTGTACTATACAACATAAAATTCATTTTCAATATAGGACAAATACTGGAGATCGCTGCCGATTGACCAGATAGATTTCTAAGAGAAAAAATTTGCCCAGCTCCAACGCCCATACTTTGGTCGGTGGTAAATTCTGTTGTTGAAGGAAAAATAATTACGTGTAAAAAAAAAAAAAAAACAGTAAGTTACTTGAGCTCCGACTATTCCGTTACCGCCGTAAAAACCTTTACAATACATATGCATAGAACCGCCTTTGCCGCGTACAATTCCCGATTGACGTCCGGTCAATTCGGCTAAAACGTTAGCCGCTGCGACGCCCATTAAATACGTCCAACCGTGTATTCTGTAAGACGATATGATCGAATCGTCCGGCGACATGACAGCCTTAATTCCGACGGCGCACGCTTCCTAATCAAGCGCAAGTTCATGAATATTTCATTTAGAACGGCATTATTATTATTATTATCACTACTATAAAGATCAGAAAATTTTATTAGCTGCAGAAATACGATAATTCCCTTTCAGTCGCGCATTTTATCAATTTCTGACACAAAATGATAAATTTTAAGTAAAATGCACATACTGTACAAAAAAAAAAAAAAAAAAAAAAAAGTCAAGAAATGAAACATGAAGTAATATTTTATATAGAATATCATTTCTTAGATAATCACAAAATTTAAATGTATCTGTATATGCATTTTTAGAATTCAGATATTTCATGTTAACCAATCAATTCCTTATTATTAAAATAAACCATTTTTTTCATTCGACATCATATGGAAAACACAGTAATTTAAAGAGTTAATACTTCGTTTTATACATCATTCTCGCATACGCGATACATAAAAAGTACCGAAGAGATATAGTAATCACTAACGAATAGACACTGAGGAACTTAATGTAAAAATATAATCGTTTATCCTGACGCAGAATACTATAATGACTGCAGATTGCTGATTTTAGAATTAAATGAAAGTTCCAAACCTACGATAAAGTACACAGTTAAAACTGATAACGGCAAACAAGGACGGATTTGTGGAACGATGCAAGAAAATTATCTCAATAATTAAACTCTAGTAATGGTTTTAATCGTAAACTATCTGATACGCTTTTGGTATCGACTGCTTTTAATGTTCACATTTCAGATGCATATACAAATATAGAAAATACGAAGCATTGCGTAAGTTTTATTTTCACTGTATTCGTGACTCATGGCACTTCGTACTAATTGTATTCAATGTTTTATCTTATTTGTTGAGCTGCTCACGTCTTCTATGAGTGACCTTGAATATTTAAATTTCCGAACTATTTGATAATCATCTATATGTTGTAACAACCATGCTTGTTACATTATTAGTATTAGTGAGCGGTTAAAAGTGATAAATCGAAATTAGAATTAAAATTTATATTTCGAAGTTTAAATTCAATAATATGTACGTAAAGGTGAATTAAATAATGGATTATGAGAAAAAGAAATAGAGTACATATATATGTATATGTGCATCCGGTCGGCGTCGCGAACGTGACTTTCCCAAAGGAAATATAATAAAAAGGAAATAGAATGAAGCTAGAGTGATATAAGTATAGGTATATATGTATTGGGGAAAGCACACTGGCGCCAGTAAGATTAGAGTTTTAAGAGATTCGTTAAAATTAATATAGAAAAAATACCGAGAAAAAATATATAATAAATTAAGAATTGACGTAGCAAGAGCAGACAAAAGGAGGTGAATATACCTCATAAAATGGGCTCAGTCGGTATTTTCTGATTGGCTATCCCAAAAGAGAAATCGGAGGGTTTCGCCAAAACAACCAATTTAGGAAATTTCTAGTATCTATAGAATTCCTAGAAAAGCAAGTATGTTGAGTATATATATGTATATGTTACCTGATGCTGGCCGCCGTATAATGATAACTATGTATATGACTATGTATATATATATGTATAAGTATATAACCTTAAAATAGAAGGAACAATGGAACTTTCCTTGGTTCAACTATTTTCGTCGAAAACAGACGAAAAACCATTAAGGATGAGAAAAGATCTGCAAACAATATAATTGAAAAGAAACCGGCATTTCGCCAAAAGTAAAGGAAATAATAAGGATAATAATGATAAAATACCTGTGTCGGCTCGGGAGTCCTGGAGAGTTAAAAATACGAGTTTCGTCGAAGTTTAGTTCGTCAGTTTAGTTTAGTTAGTCAGTCGAGTCTAAGAGTTAGTCGAAGTATCAGTGACGTTAAGTCGGATGGTTGTCGTTCGAACAAGTGAGAATGGACCGTCGGGACTTCGATCATGAAGCCCATCCATCCGGGCTAGGGACAGTTCCATAAATTATATTATATTGATAAATTGTTAAAAAAAAATGAAAAAAATTTTATCGTTTATATTTTAAAGTTAAATAGTGAAAATGAAAAGAATACGTAGCCGAAAATCGCGCGCGTTCGTGATCTGGATTGATTTTACATATTTTTTAAAATAACAAAATAATAAATTCGTATAAAATAAAAACCGCGTTTTTTTTTTGTTCTTTCTATTTTATTAATTTATTCTAATAATCGGTCATGGGCCTCTCCCATGTGGCATCCCGTTGAACAGAGCAGTTCGTCAAGTACCAGCAATAATGTCGGTAACGTAAAGTATTCACACATATAATAACAATATAATAATAATAACAATAAAACTAAATAATGAAAAATAAATAAAAATAAAAAATAAACAAAAATATAAATAAACAAAAATTATAATAATAATAATAATAATCATATGTGACGTCGCATGGACCGTTGTATTGGTAGACGATGTGAATGTGGCGTTACAATGTCTTTCAGTTTCAGTCATTGAGTTTTTTTTTTGTGCTGATTATCGTTGAATTTTGTTTGACGCTTATTTTGGTGAGTCGTTTTAAGAAACTTCATCTCATTAACACGGCTACCAGTGTTGTGTCATCTGCAAAATGTAGATTGTTTATTTTCCTACCTCTCCGATAGAGAATCAGCCCTCCGATACTTGGCTCATAACCAAACCTTAAACATTGAATAATGTCGGAGAAAGAATGCAGCCTTGTCTTACTCCTTATTGCACTCTTTTTAATTTTATATGACCGTCACAATACGTGCTATATTTCTATTACTTTCATAGAGCTGACTAATGAGGATACCCATTTTTATTAGGTCGGCCTACATCTTTTCCCACATATCAAACGCCTTAGCGTGGTCTACAAAACATAATATCGTTAGAATGCCATATTCGAGAGATTCGTCGCGTATTTAGAATCTGTTCGTGACGTCCTCTTGAAACCGGCTTGTACGTATCTCTATAGATAAAAAATCTCGTGTCACGATGTTCGTTCACGCTAATCTCCGAAACTGATTTCAATAAGATTTTGTTCATATGTATTGTTTGGTTCTACTTAAAAGATAAGTTTTGATTTCGATTAGTGACCGTCACTTTTGTTATTTATTGCGAATTTAATGTTTGTTTGTTTTTTTTATGAAGGAAGGGTTGAATTCACTTTTAAATTATATCCGTTTTCAATAAATGGTTGTAAATTTCAAATATTTTTTCGATGCTTCAATTTATAACATGCGTTTCGCATAAATACGATACAAACAACGTGAGTGTTCAATTTTTTGTGTTATTTTTTACTCTTATAGTGCTGTGTATTATGTTGTATATTTTATGCAAAACTATTATAATACGCAAAATTCTGCGTATAATTTTTATTAAATATTGTGAACTACCATTTTAACTGGTAAGTTTAAAGGAGAAAACATTCTATCACGACGTATCCCAATGATATCTTCAGATGTTACAATATCAAGCGACTTCAATTCCCTATTTGTTCAGTATATAATAAGTCTTAAGGATAGAAAATGTCTGTCTGCAGTTTGGACTTAAAAAATCCGTGTTTCTCTAATGGTCAATTATATGTTGCGTACTCACCTGTTGGTAAAACATCTAATCTATATATTATATATATTAGCAAAAGACAGATTAGCCAAAAAATATTGTATACAGAATAGTGTTTAATTGAATTTCAATAAGTAGTTATAATTTTAAAAATATAATTGTTTACAGTTTAAAAAAAAAAAAACTTCTTGTCCATACCTTCTTCATATAATTATTATATGTTATTATATAATTTAAAAATATAATCGTTTACACTTGAAAAACAACCTCCTTATACCTTGTTCGTATCATTATTATATGTTATCAATTAAGAATTTTACTATTAGTTATTTGACACTTAAAAATGAAAAAATATGAAATTAAAAATTTTATGTTAATTTGTGTTCTTATTTATAAATATAAATAAATATATTACTCTTATTTAAATATATCACGATTAAGAACCGTGTTGAACAATTTAGTGTAACGTTAATTTATTGTGTTATAATAACTCACAATGAACCACAGCAACGCTATTATATATATATATATATATATATATATATATATATATATATATATATATATATATATAATATATATATATATATATCAACCATCGTGTCTTACCTGTCCGGAATATAGATGGCAAAATCCTCGGATAATTTTTTCTTTATATAAATTTCCGGCAGCCATTTCCAACCGTCTAATCGTTTGCATTTGCTTGTAATATAATAATGCGTCATTTCGGATGAGAATTGCCACGTTCGATGGTCCGTGATCTAACCTATGTAATTTGTACGCCTGTAAAAAGTTCAAAAACACACATAAGACTGTAGCTGTTATTTTATTTTGTTTTATTTTTCACATTGTACCGGTAACAAGAACCATAAACAACGGTGATCACGAGATAAATTTCGCGTATTAAACGAACGTCTCCGATGAGACATTACAAATACAATAAAATAATTAATAAGTATGGATAATAATTAAGATATTATAACGCGAGAGTAATATGTGAGATAAATATTGATTAAAGAACGCCTTTTAGAAGCATTGAATTAATGTAATATAGTAAAGAAATGTAACGATCAAGATAATTCCGGTTACTAGGTAATCGGGAGAGCATCCCGGCACCACTTCCTTCTCAGGCTCCTAGCTCTGGATTGCATGGAAGTTCTAATGAGTGCATTCTGAAAATATTAGGATTAGCGCTATTGAGTTTGTTAAATAATTTCTCGCACTGGTTAACGTAAACATCCTGGACAAATGAAATATTCAAATCATTATGCAAGGTTAGATTAGAAACGTAGAATGGCGCGGACGTGATTATACGAAGTATCTATGACTGCTGCTGCTACACTCTGTTTAAATTACTTGCGCTAGTTGATCCGTATAATTCAATAACGCCAAATCGGCGCCAATCATTATGAGATAAATGCGTCTTTTAATTTTTAAATTTAAGGTTGACTAACGACCCAGCAGTGGATATAGTAGTCCAACGCGTGCAATGATGGTCTTTCTAATTTGCGCCATGTGAGCCTTCGATCCAAGTACAATCCGAGATAGCGTACGAAATCAACTCGTGAGATAATGTCATTATTAATTGTTATAGGCATATGTTCAACCGAACTGTTAGTAAACATAATATGTTGCCACTTAAGTATCGAGCCCATTGAACAATTCGATTCAGGTGGTTCTGAACAGCAAAGTTTGCAATACTATTTACAAGAATATTTCCAAAATCCGTACTTAAAATTGTTCTAAATAACGCATGTATTCTTTGCCCAGAGAATTAACCCTCTTACTGACAAAGATCGATAAAAATACAATTAAATATTTTAGACATGTAGCATGAGAACTCCATGCGGAAAAATATTAACACAGGGCAAAGTTGAAAAGTGCACCAGAGGAAGATGTCTAATGCGATGGCCAGATCAAATGAAGACTCTAACTGGGCTTAATGCGCCGTATGCATTCTACCTAGCGGGAGACTGAAATAGGTGAAAAAAAATCGTCAAAGTCGTATCATGTCACTACATCCTTACGGAGGGCAATGGATTTGATATCACATGGATCGTACTCTTCCCACGAATTTTTATCGATAAATTAATTTAGGGGAAAAAAGTTAGATATTGGCGACGAGAGAATCAGACACCCCTTTTAAATTTTATTAAATCAACCGGATACGCTATAATAACACTTTTGTTCTTTATATTGAGAAGGATTTTTAATCTATCGATAGCTTTTTATTTTATATCTACACGTACGCACACATTTATATATATATATATCTATATATATACGTACACGCACATTTTTATATATATAAAGAGATATATCGCGAATATAAATTCCTTGATATTATTTTTATGCGGTTCCTTGAGCAAAAAAGTGCAATAAATGCTACCACAACTCTAAAATAGGAATGTAGCAATACATACACACACATTATATATATATATTATATATATATATATATATATATTTATATTTCAGCATTTTTTTGGTACAAAATCGTGTAAACATTATTTTAATATAACGTTTCGAAGATTCTTTTGATTATTGTAATTTTTTTTGCAATTGGAAATTATAAGTATGTCCGAAGGGTTATATGAAAGTTTAAATTTGTAATAAATCCAGTTAACGTTACGTATAAATATTTTATTTAGTATTACGAAACGAACAGAATTTTATTATTTACTACAAATTATTTTATAACAGTCCGTCGGTCTGGCCGCAATTATAAGATGTATTCGTCATATGGGACTCTATTTTTGCAATCAACATTACATGTAATAATTTCTAATAATATTGGTAAAAAGGATGTGGACGATACATATCACCGTATTTTTCTTTGTTATACACGCAACATTAGCTATATTATAACATTAAATAAAATGCACTATTTATACTCGGTTTTGTATGTATTATGTTTTATATATATATATATATATATATATATATGTATAACTCATCAAATTTTGCTCGCATGACCTAAGTTTAAATCAACTCGGAAATTTAATGGTAAAAAGATTTCTACTCAACTCAGCTTATCTATCGAATTGGGTTGGTAAATGAGAATCAGCTCATTTGGAGTAAAGACTGGAAAAACGATAGAAAACTATGCCGTACTGAAAAATTTACGTCTTATAATTTTTACGAAATTCGGTTTTTTAAAATTAATGCACTTACTTTAACTTCGAATTCGGCTTGTTTATTACCTCCTCTTGACACGGTTATGCTAAAGTATCGTCTGAATATCTGAAATAAAAATATTTTATACTTTTAATTTTTATTTGCATTAAAACATTTTTTTTTTTTTTTAATACACCACTCCGGTCTGACGACCACTATTGGTGCCGATAACATATGACGTAACTGTTATCTATATTACATATGACGTAACTGTTTTCTATATTGTCCATCCCCAATAGGATAAACAACACCGATGATAGAACTACAACGTAGTTAGTAATACATCAATGATCATTATTAACTAGCTCCAACAAGTGACACCACGATCTTGATTGTTTTTATCAGTTATGTGCTTACTTAACAGCTAAAGCACGCTGAGGTAACTTTAACATGGTTAAGTAAAGTCTAAAATATCTCTCGACTGATTTTTCTTAAGTCTTCTTGCTGGACGTACTGCAAACCCTGGTCGATGGATATCGGCTAACATTTTCGTTTTCTTTTGTATCGTTAAAAAATCGTATATAACGATGTTTGTAATATTCCTGTACATACGGTATCCGAAAAGCGGTATGTAGATTCCGGTTTGACACGTAATATAGAGCATCTGTTATTATCCTGAGAACTTTTAACTGCAGCTATTGTACTCGCTTCATATTACACTGTTTCATGCTGAAAAGCGAAATCGTTAATAAATTTCTACAAATCTATCATTCTTTAATTATGAGTACGCATCTGAAAAACTATCGCAATGTTCAGAAATTATTTACCACGCAACTTTTCGTATAATATTTTTATTTCATTGTACATCAGTAAGTATATATTTACCGTTAGTAGAACTTTCCCTATGATCATAGAGAGAATACTTCCTACCGTCCTCGAATTGATACTTCAGAGCGTTTGTAATTCAGTGAAACTTCTAACTTCTTGTAAGGATGCTGCTTCCTAACAGAATGCAACTGTTACGTAGTGGATGATATATTGTCAGGTGATGAGTGTACAGCTTTACTATTAAGTACAATAAAAACTTCATCTTCGCTTTTAAATACAATCCTATAAATGAAACACAGGATATGCATGCCGACAGAACAGATGGATTTTTGACGGAATAAATCTGTTCAGTTCTCGGTCGGTACGTCTATAATTTAATAAAACCAAAGTCCTTTATCGAATATTTTCAGGTTATTTTATTCGTCCAATAAACGACTGACTATGCGCATATTTTCATTGTTTATTTCTAAATGCACAGTATGCAAATGAACTGTGACGTGTATTGAAATGCTCTAAAGAGCTCTATAAGGTTTATTAAGCTCGGCAATCGAATTCTGACAGCAGTGTTTATATATCGCGACAATTATCATCATCGCTCGATACAAAATTTTCTCTAAAATTCCCTTTGTCGTGTAATATGAATTATAACGATCATTTAATAAATATATTAAAATATCTATTTTCGAAGCAAAATTATTTAATAAACAGAGCTATTCATCTGTAAGTTTCTGTTACATTGATGGTGCAAAATTTATATTCCGTTCAATCGTTCTGCGGAATGAGAATTTATAATTTTTGACATAAAACTTTGTAACATATGCCGTTGTTAAATTTAATGAAATTTTAAACAACAATTACAAGTAAAATTTAGTCGATGTTTCGAAATAATTATCTACACATTTAATGTTTTAAAAACCAAAATGAACGAAAATTAATAAAACTTATCATTTATGCATGTATAAATCCAGAATACAACATTGTAATTGCAAAACGTCAACACGGTTCACTTAGTCGAATAATACCAAAAAATGTAACATCTCAATAACGTATAACGCTAATGATCAATTACAATACAATATAGATCTTTGTTCGGAAAGGGCGATTGCTTTAAACTGAATTAAATATTCCTTCTTGTATATGAAAAGCCAGTCACTCTCAATATAATGTACTGACATTTTCTAAATGCATTGAATTTATTCGATACAATACATAATATTATTCAACATTAATACTAGATTCGATATTTCTCTAACCCGAGTTAAATCCTACCTATAAATAAATTTAAAAAAAAAATAAAAATTTTTGAAGACTGATTGTTGATATAGATTCAGTTCTTGTGATTCAAATAAAAGAAACTGATATTTAACTCAGATAAGAGATTGGAACTGAAAAAATAAATTAAAATTTTAACAGTTCGTTAATTATTTTACATATATATTTTGACAACAAATTGTGTTACAGGTAATAAATATTATAGTTGCATATCTTACATAACTATCTATTTGTTAACTAAATGATTTTTCTATCAGTTTTCTGTTTCACATTATCATATATATGTATAACCGTACGCGTAAATATTTACCAGTATAATATTTTAGCAACAGATTTAAAATTTATTCAAATAAATCAATTTAGCGCAAACCACGTTATATAATTATAAAATACACATTATTTCAATTTATACGGGTGGTTGCTTCTGAAAAAAACCATACCAGGTCCGAGTGTATGCGATTGCCTTAACGAACCTGGCATAATATGTATACATGTGGGTGTATGTATGTGGTTGAGTTTTATACTTGCATGTATGCCTTGTATCGAGCTGGCACAATACGGATGTGTAATATATGTTTTTTAAAATAGTTTAGAAAAATTTTTAAGATACAAAACATATATATATATATACGTAATTTGCGTACGAAAGTAGTATATCTTGAATGCATATTCCTCGCAGATTGGAACCACCGAGATAATACGCAGAATAATTTCTATTTGATGGTACCACCAGACGGAATATACGTTTAATTCATCGATATCGACTATACTTAGAAACTTGCGCGCGTATACAAGCCGACTTTCATGTCGAATGAATAAAACATATGCTCGAATCAACCTACCTAAGTATCGTTGACACGAAGCCAATAAAGAAGAAATTCCTTATTTATAGCCTACTCGATGTAATTAATAATAACATCGCATTCCGTAAAATAACGTCAAATTTAGAACGCGTTCAAAATAATTACACTACCTACCAATTATATTTAATTACGTTTCTTTTAATTGATTTATTTTTAATATTCATATTTCTATATACGCGCATAAGTTGTATTCACACTTTCAAACGATCACATATCAACGTTATTTCAATTGCGAACCACTCGTAACTGTACCATTTACCGCTTAGAATCTTATTATGTTGGGTGTCACATTTTATCTATGATGTGTTTGACTCTGTTCTTCGTTTTCAATGCAAACTTTTAATTTATATACAGGCATTTTCTTTTCGACTTTCGACGTTCCCTGTAAAGATAAATGCCTCGATTCATTTGGTTATTTTCTCCTAACAATTTTGTTACAATGACTTATATTCGTACCTAATTTTCACGTGAAATATTAAATTATTTGTAAAATTATAGATTTAAGTTTGGGAAAATATAATGAAATCGTATCACCCAAGATGAAAATCTCTACTTTTTTTAAAAAAAATATTTGTGCCATTGTTAATCGATGTAATTTAAGTTAAAATATCACGAATAAGCTATCTAGTGAAAGGAGCTAATTATTATACATTCACACAATCAGAATACATGTATACATTACATTCATATCAACATGTAAACATACATCCACGACCATAATTGACACACGTATATTCATATGAGGTCTTGAAAACGTTTTCTCTTAAACGTACGGGCTTCGTTTTGGCCATTTAAGCATTCGCCGTCTTATTTGAATAACAATTTGGCAGCATATCTCTGTGAAACCTCGATTATCTCTTCTTTTACAAATTTTATTCTAACATCTTCATGAATTATGATTTTAGTTATATATCACGGAGCGTTAGTAATTATGCGTAATATCTTATTTCGCCTTCTTTGTATTATTGAAGTATCGCTTTTTCTGACACAGTCCCATAATTGACAGTCATTTTGTCAAACCGGTTTTAATACCTGTTTTTATAGTAGCAACTTCTTTACAAGAGATACTGTCGACCTGCTATCTAGCACAGCCGATATAATTGATTTAACATTTAATTGGTTTCTCTTTGTTATTATATGCTTACTCTAAAGCGTTTGCCAAGGTGTATACCCAGATATTTGACATCTTCATTCTGAGGTATCTGAGTACTCTTCGTGAGTGTATATTCTCGCTCGAAATAATTCCGCGGTTAGTAAAAATCACTCGAGATGACTTATCCTCGTTTATCTTCCACGATTTGCACCAAGATGATATTTCGTTAACGGCAGTCTGTAAGTTTTAACTTGCATTTTTGGTACATTTGTTCGAGCACAGGATCGCTGTGTCATCAGCGAAGAGCGCTACATCAACATACGACGGTGTATGTAAATATATCCGCATGATATAGAGAAATGGGCCAAGTACGCTGCCCTGTGGAACGTCTGCTTGTATCGAATGTATCTCTGAGAATGGTTGTCACTGTATTTTACATAAAAATATCTTTCATTTAAATATGATCGTAATAACTCCGTTCATTGACATGGAAAATGCTATTTACCAAACTTCGTCGAATGCCTGGCTTACGTCTAAAAATACGGTATCGCAAACAATTTTTTTATCTATGGCATTTTCGATTTTTTCAATAACCCGGTGCACTTGTTCTATTGTATCGTATTTTGCTCGAAAGCCAAACTGATGTAAAGGTATTACATATGTTCGGACTGTAGGCGTTATTATTTTTAAAAATAATTTTTCATATAATTTAGAAAGTACCGGTAAGATTGAAATAGGTCGATACGGTGAAAGCTCGGTTAGAGATTTTTGCAGTTTTTATATGACGACAATTTGTGACAATTTTAGTCGTACTGGGAAGTACATTAATCGCGGCATTGCATTAAAAATATACCTGAACAGCAGTAGTCCTTTCCGAGACGATTGTTTTAAAGTTTTTGCTGTGATTAGATCGTAACCGGCTGCTTTTTTTTGTGGTTCGTTGTGCGTATTATATTGTTAATTTCACCGGGTGATATAATTTTTGATGAGTTTTGATACATCATGACAGTAGGTAATGTATCAACAGAATGTGATTTAAATATGTCGGCAAAGTACTCTCCAAACAATTCTGCCTTTTTAACATCAGTACGAGCACAACTGCCATCTGATTTCCTTATTGGACAAACGGATTGTTTTTTGCTCCATTTAGACCCCTCGCAGCTTTCTATAGAGAACAATGTTGTTGCGTCAAAAGGAATAAATTTTTCAGCGATGGAAATTTTAAATATAAAATATGTCTTATTTTTTTTAAATCGAAAAAATTTCACAATTTTTGTTATTCAGTTAAATGTCATAGTAAGAAGTAAAATTGTATTCTATCATCAATATCGCTTTGCACTTCAACGATTTATCAATAGATGTCACATATTAATCGGTACAACGTGTTACACGTACCTACTTGGTAAATATTGTATCACTTTTAAAAATAAAATTGAACTAATTATGCTAGTACGCAATGTGTATATATATATATATATATATATATATATATATATATTGGAATTATTAGGCCATCTAAGAACCGCGTGAAATAATTTATGCGCGATTCTTTCTCTCCAGCCAATACTATCCGCTGCCGACGTTCTTTTCTTTCATCCGTCCATATTAGTTTTTTTCTTCTGTTTTTCTTTGAAACTTTCGAAATTTTCAATTTTCTTTCTAAATATTTCTTTACTCTGGATTTCTTCTTCTTCTATCTTCATTTCGTCCAAGTCTCCTTTTTTATACAAATCAGCTGATTCTTGTGTTCTGATTTTTATAAAAAAAATCGAATATTTTTTTTGATAACCGTTCGGACTACATCCTGATGACCGTAAAATCTGACGGCCTTTCTTTTACGCATATGTTATTTTTTCGACTACTTCATATACTTCTTTATTAGTTCTTAATATCCACGTATCACATATCTTGGTCCAAGGATTTTCCTAATTATCTTTCTTTCTTTCTTTGCGATCGTATTAATACTGTTTACTAAATTCATTGTAAGACATTCTGATGACGCGTATAGACATTCTGGCTTAATCGCTGTATTACAATATCTTATTTTTGCGTTTATAGACACACCGATTTCTTGTTGTCTAAATTTTTCGTTAACAGAAATGATGTTTCCATTTTTTTCGCTCTTCCTATAACGGTTTCCTCGTCCAACACATATTTCTCCCAGATATTTAAATTTTATGACTCTTTGGATTTTCCCGTACTTCTTTCTTATATATTTCGGAGCACCTCTGATATTAGGTATAAATTTTGTAAGAGATTTGTAATCCTGCTTTTCCCGCTTCTTCCTTTAAAATATCAATTTGTTTTACCGCATCTTCCATGTATCTGACAAAATCGCTAAATCGTCTACAAAGACTAATCGATCTCTCTTGCTTCTACCTAATTTAATTCTTCGAATACCTTCTTCCTTCGTTCTAATTCTCTATTTTCTAATTATATTTTCTAATACGCGGTTAAATAATGTTGGTGATAATCCATCTCCTTGTCTTACTCCTGTTCTTATTTAGCAGAACGGTTTTGATACTTCAATTAAAAATTTAGCTTCAGATAATGGGTTTGTCAATGTTTGTTTAATGATAGCAACAAGTTTACTATCTACACCCAATTCGTCTAATATGTTAAATAATGTGTCTCTGTCTATAGAGTCATAAGCTTTCTCGAAGTCAACAAAAGTTACTGTTATGTTTTTGGATCTCAATCTCTTATATTTTAGTATTAATTTCAAATTTAGTATCTGTTCTGGACAAGATTTTCCCTGATATTCTCCAAGATGTTTATCTACTTCATATTCCAATATAGTTTGCAACGCTTTTGAAAGAATTTTGTACGTTACCGGTAGAAGTGACATTCCTCGGTAATTATTAAGATCGGTTCTATTTCATTTTTTATGGATAGAGTGAATTAACGCCATTTTCCAATCAACTGGTACATTTTCTGATATCCATATTTCTCGAATTATTTTTTGTAATTATCAGAATCTGTATTTTTCCACCGCAATTATGGCATCTTCTCCTGCTGCTTTATTATTTTTCAAATTGTTAATGATGTCTAAGATTTCATGTACATCTGGCGCTATTGAGTTCGCAAAAGTTATACTTGGATTTCGTTTCGGAAATATCTCCCTCGGTTGTTCGCAGTTTAATAGTTTATCAAAATACTTCGCTAGAGCACTTCACAATTATCTCGATTGTTTAAAGCAAGTTTTCCTTCTTCATTTCTGAAGCATAAACTGGACCGTTGATACTTTTGTAAATCTTAAATGTACGATAGAATGATCTTGTATCTTCTTCAAGCTGTAATAACTATTCTTTCATTCTTTCATATACTTTCGTTTTACTCCTCTTATAATCCGAGCTGTTTCTGTGATTCTTAAAAATCACATAATCATGTTCACAAATTTCGTTCCGCCAATCTGTGTTTACGATTTTTCTTGAGCTGCGCTACATCAAATGCTACGTTCACCAGTTTTGTTTTAACTACAGTCCATTCTTCTGCTTTTATGTTTTTCAACTTTTCTTGAAAATACTCCTCGATTTCAAAATTTGTATATCTATCTTTGGCGATTTTAGTTGTTGGCCTAATATTTTATTTTGTGGCAGAAATTTTCACTTAATTTCGGTTAGGTAATATTCTGTAATATTCGCTCCTTTTCTAACCTTCACATTCATTATCTCCCTTTGGTTCTGGTAAGATATCGCCACGTGATTTATCTGAAACTCTCCTAGATTTGGATTCGGAAATTTCCTTTTGCTATCTTGGTAATTTTTTTTTAATTTGTTGACATTAATTTAAGGTTAAAACCTTGACATACCTCGATCAACCTTTCACCATTTCTATTTGTCCGTCTATGTGCGGTATATTCGCCTACAGTTTTTTTTTTTTGTATTTTCTTTTTTTACCGACTTGAGCATTAAAATCTCCTATTAATATTTTAATATTACTCATAGGAATTTTTTACATTTCATGTTCCAGAAGTTCCCAGAATTTTTAAACTTTTTCGGGATTTTTTCGATTATCATTATTAATTGGAGCATGATGACAATTTATCAACGTATATGCTTTATTTGTACACCGTATAGTCATGATTAATTGATGTTCGCTCGACGTGTGGAAGTTTGTAATTGAGTTTAATATATTTGTATTCACGATAAATCCTGTTCCAAGATATGGTATCTTTGTTCCAGACACTTGATCACTCTTGCCTTTAAAGATGCGATAACCTTCCGATTCCATTGTATCTTCATCTGTGAATCTTGTTTCTTGAAGTGCAGTGAGTTGTATTTGTCTTTCCTCCATAACCTTTACTAACTGTTTTAATTTACTGACTTTAAGTAACGAATTTATGTTTAGCGTTCCAAATAGATATTCTCGTTTTGATTTTAATTTTACTGTCAATGATTCTGATTTTACTTTGCACGTTAGTCCAGGCACTCCGGAATATGATAGCCCGGTGACGCGGCTTTCTGCGACGGAGGATTCCCTTTTCAGTTTACCTTCTGGAATAGTTATATGAATATATTTTTCCATCATGCATATTATTTGAAATTTGTGTTGTGGAACTAGTATAACCAGTTCATAATTTACACTAAGATTGTAAGTCCCAACCATGATTTCAACCGCTTCTAATATGGAGAACAGATGCTGACCAGCTAACCGCTGCACTGGAGACAGACGCTTCTGGATTTAAGTTCTGTTTTCTGTCAGGATTGTCTCCCTTAGCCTTTGGATAAAAACCCTGACCACAAGGCAGCGGTTTGTTACTGAGGAGGTAAGGATTATAGGTTTTTACGGCGACCTAAACCCGCCATGGGAGGGATATTTGTAGGATGTATGTATGCAGACTTTTAGTAGACAGTTCCTCAAGCTGTCCATCTGCATCTTTGTGTCCTCTTGCCCCGTCACTTCTATATATATATATATATAAAATTTTAATTTTAACATGATATGGATTTATAAAGTATATTTCGGTAAATCTATATTATTTTATTGATTATTTATGAAACAATTTTATTAATATATTTTCGAAACTCTATTCCTTAGAAAAACATTTCTACTTAATCTTGTAGAAATTTTATATTATTTAGTTAAAAGTGAACTATATAAATTTAAAAAATATTATTCAAACGTGCAACCATGGTACTATATTTCGAACCTTTACATGAAGCCACTGTATTTATAGACGCTAAAAGGGATGCTAATTTGATTATTTCGTGTTTGTTCCATGTGTTGCGTTCGAAGTGATTGTATTTATTTGGTATTAATAAATCAAGTTAATTTTATACAAGAATTATGTGTTATGAAAAGAGGAATATTTACTTAAAACAAGTAAGCAAAAATGTAATCTCAGCAAAATTAATAATGTTAAAAATGTCTGGTAACTAAATGTCATGTTTTTATCTATTACATTTTAAAAATTAAGTAAAATTAATGGTTTAAAAATATAATTGATTTTAAAAGCATTAAGTTTTTACTGTAGAATAGTTTTAAAAAATATGTTTAATACATTTAAAGTTGACGAATGAACTAGTAAGATAGTATGTTTTATACAAAAATTCAGATGGAGAAATGTTCAGTGTATTCTAAATGGTAAAGTGATTGCATGCTCTAGCTCAGTTAATTGGATTTTATCGTCAAGCGCTTAACAAAACATTTTTTGAAATGGAGTGATTCGGTAACACTGAAATTTTATACGAGGGTTTGCCGTCATTAGAAATTAATGTTATTTAAGTTTAGCAAACACAGTGTCTCACTTTGTATATTATATAATTATGATTTAAATTAGTACGTTAATTATTAGTGTTTTTTTTTTTTGTAAAATAATAGTTTATTGATTGGCAGACATTTAAGTAGTTTTAATATGTAGATATTAAAAATTATGTTGCAAAAACAATCTGAACGTTGTATTAATTTGTCGCTTTCTATCACTGATAAATCAATGATTTATAACATTTTGTAAACATGCAGTTTTTTGTCATAAAATAAATTATGTTAATTTTTGTATCTTTAAATGTTTCAGACAACTGAAATACTGCAATCTATTCAACACAACCTTGTATGTATTATATTTTTAGCTTTCTACTCATATATATATATATAATGCTTTTTAAACATTGTATTGTATTAATTTGTCGCATTCTATCATTGATAAAGCAGTGATTTATAACATTCTGTAAACATGTAGTTTTTTGTCATAAAATAAGTTATGTTGATTTTTGTATCTTTAAATGTTTCAGCCAATTGGAGTATTGGAATCTATTCAACATGACGATGTACGTATTTTATTTTCAGCTTTATATTCTTTTATATATATATATATATATAATTCTTTTTAAACATTGTATTGTATTAATTTTTCACTTTCTATCACTGATAAAGCAATGATTTATAACATTTTGTAAACATGTAGATTTTTGTCATAAAATAAGTTATGTTGATTTTTGTATCTTTAAATGTTTCAGGAAACTGAAGTACTGGAATCTATTCAACATGACGTTGTACGTATTGTATTTTCAACTTTATACTCTTTATATATATAAATAATGCTTTTTAAACATTGTATTTACATGTGATCATTAATAATTTTTAAAATACAAAAATCAGTTCCGTGTTTTACAATTACTAATCATTCTTTTTGACATTTATATGCATATTTCTGGGTGATAGCATAACATTTTTGATTTATTCATTTCGATGCATACTCATCATGATATTTTATGTTATTTAGAGATTCTCAGCGTTAGAAACAAACATACAACTGGTTAGTTTTCATGCTATTCATTTTTTGTTAATAAGGTTATTTTAATTATTACATATTTTGTGTAAAGCTATTCGATTTAAGTTTCTTTTAAAACCTACTCTGTCTGTTAATAGTGTAGTCTTCAAAATTTTCTAGTAGTAATTGTATGTCATTTAAGAGACTACAGTTAAAATGTTGAAATAACAAAATACATTAAAATAAAATTGAAAAAATTATTAGCGATTATGCATTCCTATAGAATTATCATTTAACTACGAGGAGATATTTTAATTGGATTTAATTATGTAAAGCACGAACTGAACAGAATTATTTCAGAACTCAAATTTTTCATCACTAATGTCTGTACCGATATACTGCTGATGCTCAATAATAAAATTTTTACAATAGTAACTATATATTTGTTAATTATCACACCCACGACACTTAATTTATAATATTCGTAAGTAAAATTTTAAGTTTACAAAAATGCAGGTATATTAGAATTAGTAAATTACTTTAATTAAAATAAAATAATATGAATTTTCACAAATAAATACTTAAGGGTCGTTTTTTTATTAAAATTATATATATATATTATATTTTGTTTTAATGAAATCGATATGATTTTTCTATATGAAGTACTTTGTATGAAATTCTATTATAGTTAATGTTGTGTCCCTAAGAAAACCACTAACCTAGAAAAGACTTAAATTTTGTAATAACGAAACGAATAATCAAAAAACCATTTACACTTTTTTTTTTTAAATGTAAACATACATTCTGTACAACGTTGAACATTTACAGTGCTGCACACCACAACACGCGACAAAATTATTTTTTTTCTTTATATATTTGAACAACTTGAATTAAAAGAAATTTAAAGATTAATTAATCCTTCTGTTTCTCCTAATTTAATAATTTGATCTTCAAGTCTTCTTACTATCTCTCTATTTCCTTTCTGAATTTTAACCATCACTTTTCCTTCTTTTTTTTTTCACTACACCTTTAGACCATTTATTTTCCTATCCATAATTCCTCATTAATACATTGTCTACTAGTTGTAACTGAATCTCTCGTTTTCAAATAAAATATTTCTTTTCTGTTTTTTCTTTTTGTTGTATTAATACTGTAAAACTTATTCTTAATTGTCTATTCAGGTGCAATATTGTTGGCGGTTTCTTTGTTGTTATATGATCTGTTGTTCTATAATCCAATATATATTTTGATATCGCTTCTTCCAAAGTTGCTCCTGATGCCAACATTTTCTTCAATTTATTTTGAAAATTCCCAACACTCTGTGGGTGATATAGTGCTCCTGTGAGATGCTTGACTCCATTCATTGATAAAGATGATTTAAATTTATTTAAGACAAACTCTGGACCGTTATTCGTTACCAATATTTCTGCAATGACCCATCGTGAAAATTAGTCTCTAAATACTTTCACTAATTTTTTTAATGTTGATGTTAACCAATATATTTCAATCTATTTTGAATACTACTCTATGATGATTAAAAATGTATTTTGTTCATATTCGCCTAAGTCAGCATGAATTCTAGCTCCTGTATTTTCAGGATATTTCTGTTTATGTAACTTTACTTTATTTGGATTTTTTCGATTTTTTAAACAAATTTTACAACTTGATGCTAATTATTCTATTTGTTTATCAATTTCAGGACACCAAAAATATGATCGTGCAAAACTTTTCATTTTAAACACCCCTAAATGTGTACTATGTAATTCATTTAAACAATTTTGTTGTAATATTTTCGAAATTATTAATTTATGATCAGCAAAAATACATTTGTTTTCAATATTTAATTTCTTTTCAAAAAATAAATTAGTATTTTATTTATTTTTATATTCGGCCAAGTTTTCTTACAATATTCAAAAACTTTCTTTAATATGTTATCATTTTGTGTTTCTCTACTAATACATTTCTATTAAGTTTATTGAAAATTTCTGTTGCAAAATGAACTTTTGATGTTTCAGCATTTTTTTGTTGATCGCCTTTAATTGGTAAACGAATCAGCAATTATATTCTGCTTTTATGTTATGTACCTAATTTCATAATTATATCCAGCAAGAATAACTGTAATTTAAACTTACCTTATAATCACCCAAATTCTTAATTTATTTTTGTGTTTTGATACAGGAACGATTGGCGTATCAAATTCACCTGTCTGTACAGGTTTTAAAACTCCTTCTTCCACCAATTGATCTATTTCGTTTACAACTTTTTCTTTTAGCACTAATGGTAACGGTCGAGGTATGAAAAATTTTGGCTTGGCATTCTCTTTTAATACTATTTCACATTTATTCCATTTATATGTTCCCAATTTATGTATGAGAACTTCTGGATATTCATTAATAATTCTATCAACATTTTGAACATTATCTGATGTTATATTATTAACGATTAAATCATTGAGTTCTATCTGTAATTCGATACCTAGAGATTGAAACCATTCCATTCCTAAGAGCGGACGACTTCCACCTCTAATTACAAACGATCGTACTACTATTTTAGCAACATTTTTGTTTAATCTAACTTTTACAAAAATATGCTCTATAGTATTTATAATGTTACCATCGTATGCTTTTTGATAACTATTTGGTTTATTATGTCTTTAAAATGTATATTGTAAGTTTTTCCATTTATAGCTGAAATTACAACGCCATTATTTGTTTCCGTTTTAAAATTTGTTCTATTTATTTCAACATTTAAAAGTATAGGTTTGGTTACATTATTATCGTCTTGATCTACTTTAAAAAGTGTATTTAAAAACATATCTCCATCGAGTTATACTAACACTATTTTTGTTTGTGTTATGCAATTTATTTTCATATTTATACGATTTATTTTGACACACTATTTTTCGTATACCTTTCGTTTTTACCAGCGTCGTCTTGTTTATGAATATTTTTAACGTTTTTATTTTTAAAACAAACTTTTTCCAAATAACCTTTACGATTACAGACATGACAATAATATTATTTGTATCTACAATATTGAAATACATTATTACTATAGCCACAACTGCATTTTGTACTTACTTCATTTCTTGAGTTTATAACCTATTTACCTCGAATGTGATTTACTTTCTGATAATTTATTTTCTTATCCATTTTCGAACTTATTCTTGTTCCTTCTCATGCACTTATAATTTCCAACGTTCGTTTATAACTCAATTCTACTTCTTGAAATAGCTTCTTTTTTAATGCTTCATCTCGAATTCCATTACCAATTTGGTCCTATAAAGTGTGCAATAGTTTCATTTTCCAATTGTATACAGGAATGAAATTTACTACGTTTTGTTATCGTTGGTTGAGGCTTAAGATGATTTTTAATTTTATTCATAAGTTTTCAAATCCATTTCTTGATGTTTTTTGGTTTTTTTTTAATATTACCACTGTTATCGATATTTTCCCTTGGAAAGTGCAATTCTTCCATATTTGCCATTTTTTATTTTTTTTTTTATTATTCCCAATTTTTATAATTTACACATTAATGTTCGAAAATTCAACATCCTCGTCGCCATTTGTGTCTAGGAAAACCACTAACCTAAAAAAGACGTAAACTTTATAACAACCAAACGAATAATCAAAAAACCATTAAAAAAATGTGAACATACATTCTGTACAAGGTTGAACATTTACAGTGCTGCTAACTACACCGCAGTTGACACTGTCATACATACACATGATAAAATTAATTCATAAAAAATTCTTGAATTCATAAGAATATAGAATGTATTCATTTTTTAAACAGATGAATATTCGGTCTATTAGAAGCTGTGTGATTTACCGCGAATCCATGCAAGAGTACGTTTTTCTGTTGATCAATATTTTTGTTCTATAATTTCCACATAAGGTGCGATTTAGGTTTCGTTGAGGCATATTATTAACCAGAATGGAGCAAATTTACTTTTTTAAGTCGACATCATTGAATTGATCTTAATTTGGAAGTGTTAACAAGTACCATTATAGTAGAAAGTGGCGTTAATTTTTTCACTGTCGCTGGGAAAAAGCATTTGTAGTTTAATATTTTTATATGAACTTATTTTAAAACTACGTATATGTGCATATAACCACATGTGCACAAGTGTATATATATATATTATATATATATATAAACTTTATATATTTATTTTACTTCTATTACAGGTGACTCATCAGTTGTATAGAGCTATGAAAAAAAGAAAAGCAGTAAGTGTAATTTTTATATTCATGTTATAAATTATGCGAATATAGAAAGAAAATTATTTCTGTTTTCAGTTTTTTCTGAGTAATATTTATTAATTGTAATGTTTATTTTTATATAGAATTTGTACAGAACTCTTATATTGAGGGGTAACTTAGGTGTGGTAAGTATATTCTTATGAACATTTATTTATTTATTCGTATGTCTCCGGGTACAAATAAAAGTAATTTGTTACTTAATTAATTCTACAGATTAATATCTAGTTTCTCAATACATTCTTTTGCTTGATCAGTGAGCTGCGCGATCTCTCTCCAACCGTTATTAATGTTCGCATTTGACATTTCATTAGTATATGATTGACTGTTTGGTCTTTATCTCAGCAGTCGCATGTTGCGTCTTTCTCGGTCCCCCATCTGTGCATTATTATTCCACATCTTCCACCGTCCTAATGCGAGTCTAGTGCTCAAATTTCTTGGTAGATCAAATCCTGGTGGTTCAAGGCTTGGGTTTTTGATGGATGAGTTTACGTTTGTCTGGATTGTCATCAGACCAGCTGTGTGTTCAAGCCTGAATTTCATCGAATTTTTCGGACATTAGTTGAGCTCCGAATTTGTGCGCCGGTTTCGTTGATTTGAGTCGCTCTGCTACGTTTGTGTCTAGATGTATCGTAAGGGTTTCGTTATTATTATATTTCATCTATTCTTTTACTGCAGCCTTCTTTCTTCGGATATCCGGCGGCAATAGATTACTCAGAACTGGTAGTCATGTGACCGGAGTTGTCTTTACAGTACCGGTGAATTTATTTCACTATTCCCCGAGCCGGCGTACCTCAACTTGGAACGAGTCCCTTTATGTTTATACCGCCGACCCGTTCCTTCCAAAGACCTAGACAGATTTCCAGCCAGATGATCTGGTTAGCGCAATTAAGGAGTGGCGGAGCTGTCAACTGTCCAAACTAATTACCTATCATTGTCTCGGGTCCGAATTCGAGCTGGTAATTAACAAGTATTTTATAATTTCCATCATTGAAAATTGAGCTCGTTATGTCCCATATTATTGCTGATCGATACATAGAATTTTTTCCTTACATTATTTATACCGCAATTGATCATTTCATTTTCACAGGATTGTTTTGTGTAAGACGGCGAAAAAATAAGCATACTTAACTATTATACGTAGTTTATCAAATTGTTTCGTTTTAGTACTTTAAAAAAAATCTAGCGGTTGCAATTACACCTTATCCCTCTTCTCAACGTACACATAAAAATGTCTTTTGTTTCACAGATCACAAAGAGTAACATTAATAATATAAAAATCAACAAATTGTAATACAAACGCAAGAACATTTTAAAATCGTAATCAGAAAAACTAAAAATTATGGATTACGAATCCTAAGATAAAAAATCGTAATATTAAATCAAAATATATTAGAAATTCATTTCGGCATGAATAAGTGCAAAATTTTTCTTTCTCTTTTTCTTCGTTGACATACCGTGTGCTCCGTCGCTGTTAAATAGTAGTTATGTAAATATAGATATGAGCTGTATCTAATTTTAGGAAATGTTCTACTGTATTTGAAATGTATCATAAAACGACAAGTTTGTTAAAAATTATAACTTATTTGAATACAATGTTTTCGGATTTTGCTTTATAATTTCTATACAATTGATAAATCGCTTAGCAACAACATTTAAAAGTGTAGAATTGATAAAGATAAAAAAAAAAAATGTTTAGTAGTATAGTTCAGAATAAAACGGTTGTATTATCATAATTTAAATTTCTCTCTGTAGAGAATGCCAGTATAGGTAAAACGATTAATCTAGCGGATATTTAAAGTAAAAAAAAAAATGAAAAATTTCATTATGCAAGATAAATAGTGTAATCGATTAAAATTATTTAAATTAGATGATTTATATTTGATATAAAATTTTTTAAATTCTTTTTTTTTTTACGTTTATACGCATTAATTTTTTTTTTTATTGTGGTTACAGATTATTGAGCATCTGAAGTCGAGGCAGAGATATATGCAGAATCGCATCGGGTTTCGCATGAGAAAGGTATTATAATTTTATCGAAGTTAATGACACACCTTATTATTATGCATTCGTACGTTATATACCAAGGGTATATAATAATCATATAGGAAAGTGTATATTATTAATGAATTTTTCAATAAGAATATGGTCTGCGTGTAATATGTTATAGGTAATTAACGATTTACAAATGGAATATAGAATTGAAAAGAAACAACTACTGAAACATGCGCATAAAAAAAATGCAAAGGTATGTGCGTTATTTCTCGGTAATTTAAATTTAGATGATAATATTTCAGCCTTTAGATTTATTGATGGGACACTGTTTTCTTTATCTATATAAAATTTGAATTTTCTTTTTTTCGAAACATATTTACCTTTGTGATCTTAGTACCAACTGTATTTTTCTGCTCACTACTGCTATCCACATTTTCTAACAGATTGTATTTTCAAAATCTTACTATTTCGATATAACGCTTACTTTTTGTGTTCCAACTTCGTGAAATTGTAATAGGGTTATATTATTTAGTTTTAAATTTTAAAACTATTCTAACGCTGTGTACGTTTTCTCAATTTTCGCGCATTTTTCCGGAAATACGAAGCATCTAGGAATATATTTCAAAAATTTATCGTGCATAAGATATATAGAAAGTTAATACAAAATAGATATTATTTAAATAAGACGTAAATTTAATAATAAGTAATACGGATTTGATTGTACATATGGAATAATGAAATGATTACATTGATTATAACTCTCTTAATTTAAGTATAATTTGGAATTGGAATGTAGTGATTTTTTTTTGGGGGGGGGGCGAAACAACAAAAGCGTGTTACAATCACTAAAATTATTATATTAATTATTTTAACTCCTTTTTGTTATTTATAATTTAGATATACTCTGAATAGTCAGAAAATATATATATTTAAGTTATGTGAAAAATGTTCAGAGTAATAATTTAGCGTTCTAACTAAAAAAAAAATATATGTTTAAAAGTTTCGTGCGTTTTATATATTATTACAAAGAATTTTATAAATGTTGTCAACAGCTAAATTTATTATTAGCCTTGAAAGACTTCATTATAACAGCGATAATACTTGTTTTATTTTCAGACCTATTTATGATTGCAGTTAACTTATTAATTTGTTAAGCTTGATTTCACAATTACTGAGAGTTTCAAAAGTAGGTAAAATATCAAGAGTTGTAGTAAATTTTTAAAAATCATTAATATTAATCGGGCTTTAAATTTTTAACCTTTTAAAAATGTATTGTTCGATCTATAACGATGAACTTGTTGTAGACGTTAAATTTTTAGTAAACTAGTAACAATATAACAAATTAAAATATTTATATACATAAAAAGTTGTTTTTGATACGTGGTCATAATAATAATAATAATAATAAAAAAATGTTCAGAATCATCACGTGCCTACATGTCAGTTATGTTAGTGAATCTTAAAACACAAACTAATGACTAGAATAACCGGCACCACAAAATCGGTCTTAATTTATTTTTATCGTCCTTCACTTGCTTCCAAGCTAATTTTAATCGCAACCCATTTTCTATGATAATGTTAAAATATAACTAATAGGTAGCGTAATTGATTCTGATGTTCAGTTCTGTTTTTCCAATATGTAGCAACTATGTTAAAGTTTAATCTATTCCTAGATATTTGACATGAGGATTTTATGTTATTTTTCCATTTATTGTAACTTCATGTTTTTCACGATCAATTTCTCTGTTAGTTAATATAATATTGCTGCATTTTAACTCGTTTTTTATTATTTCACATTCATGAAAGTGTTAGACTATCAGGTCAGTAGTACTTTGGAGTTGTCAAGTAACTGATATTTCTGTATCATCAGCGAAAGTTGTAATAAAGGAACTGTGATATCACCGGTAAAAGTGGAGTATAGGAGTGGTCCCAAATTTTGTGTATAGATGATTGACCTTTTCTTTTAAGTAAGACTTTAGAATATTAAAATATTTTAACCAGAAAGATTCGTTTACATTTAAATAACGGAACAGAATTTATTTTCAAAACATTCTTCTATTTACTTTGTAATTATATGTACCTGTTGCACAATAGTGTGTTCAGTATGAAATACAAACTGGCGTTTACAAATGATTTTATTGCGATCGATGATTTTCTGTAATCTTCCATGTAAAATTATAAGAAGTGTAATTGGTCGATACGATGTTCCATCGTCAGATTTTAAAAATCATTCGTTCAGTAAATTTACGAAGCGCACGAACATACTGAGAAGCGGATTTATGATTATTCTGGTAATTAGATCATATCCTGGAGCTTTTCCATTATTAAGACACTTTATTATGGCTCTTATTTCTATAGGCGAGGAAGGTTTAATGGTTCTATTTGCTGTTGACGGGCACTGATTTAAATAGTAACGTATCGATTTTTCTAAGCGCAATTTTATTTTCTTTGATTTCAAAACATCTAAATAGGTCGCCACTGTTTTTATTTTTGTATCATTGTCTGTAGCCCAATTTCCATTTTGCATATCTAGTGGATCATTTGTAAATTTCATCTGCTTCATATATTTGGTAGCTTTCCATAAAGAGTAATTACTTTCCTCCGAACTTTATAGACTATGAACATAAACAAAAAATGAATCATTTTCAAATGTTATTTGTTTTTTTTTTTAGCTTAATAAGGTTTTTTTGCTATTAAGGTGTACGTTTACATAATTTTCTTTTGCTAACAACTTGTTTACGCGCAACATTTCGATGTATTAAATTTTTTTTAGGTCTGTTATCTAGTAATGATATGCTTGAGATCGTTGTGTTTATTATCTGGTTAATGAATAAATTTACATTATCAATACTTGTTTTGAATGAAATAGATCAATTCACAGATGCCTGTCTGAATTTCTTGTAATTGATGACCCTTATGTTTATAATTCTTTTTTTTTTAATTTTGTTCTAAATTTTATATATATTTATATATATATATATTTATATATATATAATATTATATATATAATATTATATATATGATATGACATAGCAGATATTTTAAATATTTTGCTTTATTAACGTTATTAGTTCTATTATAAATAATTTGTGTTTAATGTTAATTTCAGGAAAATAAAATAGAAAAAAGACGGTTAAGATATATGAAGAAATTACGACGTCTTTTTTTATGATTATTTTGTTTTATTTTTACATAATGCAAAATTATCTTAACTTAATGTAATATGTATATATATTTCTATATGTGTATCTATATATATATATAAATATATTGATACGTTTTGATACAGATTTTTTTACGTTTTAAAATTAAATTCTGTTTCGAAATATATTGACAATGTACGCTATAAATAACGTAGTAGTTAATATTTTAAAATTTCACTTTGAAAATCTTTTGAAATTAGCTATGAATTAAAAAATAAAAAAAATATCACGGTAACGTTATATTTTTCATAAATATAACTAAATTTAATTGAATATTTTTACTAACAGGTCGAATAATTATGAAATCATAGGTGCCACGCAGGGGAGGCAGTCGCCCCTTCAAAGTTATTATACCGTGGCCATGCCCCACTCAACGGTTAATAATTAAGGACTTTGCCCCTTCAATGTTCATTATTCAAGTGTTATAACCCATTCAGTACCATAAGTTAAAAAAATATAAATAAATTTTTTTATTAAAGAATTTAAATGAACATTTGTTTCGTCTGTTTATTGTATTTATATTTTGCGTATAATTTCGTAGATACTATTTGTTTCTTGAATTTCAGATTTACGTTAGTAGGGAAGTAATATTGGAGATAGAATGGTATTTTATTCAAAATTGTTTTCATTGACTGGTGTTCTATTCCCAAAAATTTTATATTTCTGTTTTTTTACTTTGTGATTTACACATTCCCTTTTAAATCAATCACGTTCTCATATTCTTAATTGTTGAAAGTGAATGCCGCAGTGCATAAATATTTTTTCTGTTTATCAGTAACCGATTTTATTTTACATTTTTATGAATACGATACTGTTCAACTTATTAAAATTAAACTTATGAATAAATTTATAATTAAAACAGGTAAATAATTCTCAGGTTCGGAACTGGACCTCATTAAGAATCAAATTCTGGTTTTAACCTAAAAATGTATACATATTTTCGCATATATTCACATTAAAAAATATATATATATTTACACACACACACACACACATATATATATACAATTTTTATGTGTAGAAAACAATTTTTTTAACCAGATATGTTCATGGAACATAAAAAAATATTCTTTTGCCCCTCAAAGTTTTTTTCAAGTCGGTGCACTTGTATGAAGTGGTAATATTCGTTCGGGATTTTTTTCTAAGTAAATCGTGACTATATATTTGTCCGTAACGTTTCGTAAACACTCGTATTTTTCATTTTTATTTAGATATTTCGAAGATATTTTTAATTACAGTGTTGAATTTTTTATGAAATTTCAAACTGAATCGCGACCGATCATAAAAATTAAATATTACGAGTAAATATATTTTACAAAGCCTACATTTGCAACAAATGTACATTGATTCCACATGTTTCTTTCTAAAGATATTTTTTTTTTTTAAATAACAGTCCTGGGACTATTAATTGTTACAATCTTAATTTTATATTTAATTTAATAACTAAGTTAATATACGATACTTAGTATGTACATACATACTAAATAAAATTATTGCAGCACACTAGTTCAATGACTAGGTCCTTAACCATACTTTCATTATAACTACGTATTAATTATAAGAATTATAAGACTAGGTCAACTGGATACGCAGCTGTTTCCTCATTAATGTACTGTGGTAGTCTCTCTTCTTTATGGCATCTCTCATGGATGGCACCTGAAGATCACAATGTATATAGTCGTTACGTGAATATCGATATACGCGTTAACTATTATACGTAGAATGATATTTTGTCTAGCTTGAATTTTCGTTTAATTCGAATTGCTTGTACATCCTCATAAAGCAGCTCCGTATTTCCAAATCGGTGTGATAATTTTCTTGTAACGTAGCAGCTTATGGTACATATTTAATGGTGAGTCAGAATCAATGGGCCGCCAGTAGTTCTTTAGTTTTATTCATTATTTGTTTTTGTTTCATCCTGACATGGATTTCCCAAGTGAGTCTTTTAAGTACATTCCAAGGTACTTTACGAAAGATGCCCGTGGAATCGTCAGGTTTCCTAAATATACTGTATAATTTGGATCAATGATTTCGTTAGTAAATGTAATATGGACCGACTTCAATTCATTAACACTGATCCCCCAATTCGTTGCCTAATAGCTAATTCGATGAAGTGCACGTTGGAGTTTTGTTAGGGCATCAATCTGATTGTTATCCACTTAAGAACTACAGTATCATCGGCAAACGACGCGGTTGTAGTATCGTCATCTGTTGGTAGATCCTTTGTATACAATAAGTATAAGATCGATCTCAACACGCTGCCCTGTGGTATCTCTGTTTGTATAGTGTAGCATTTTCACTGGAAACTCTGAATCGACGACGCTAATATACGACTCTAGTAGGAAACAAGTTCCTCGGCAGTAGTCTTTAAGGTCCTCGTGTCACACTTTATCGAACGTCTGGGCAATATCTAGGAATATTGTCGTACAATATATTTTGTTCTCTAAGGCACTGTTGATTGTTGAAAACCAATTAAACATGATAAAATGGATCATAGAATAATAAAGTTCAATCATAATTTTTATAATATTCGTCCTCGCTATCTACTGTCAAATAGTAACTGCTAAAATAATTCTCACAAAATATATACCTTAACAATTATGACATTGCACTTTTTGAACAGTTATAAAGTTGAAAATGGCTTGATTATTTCATGGGACATGATAAGTCAGATACTTCATTTAAATGTAGGAATATTGTTCTCTTGTGTTGTGTATAAATTTCAAGTGGATGTAAACTACAAACATATCAAAGAAACTGCGAAATTCGTGTAATATACAAATACAAGAAAATAATTATGTGCTTTCTCAATTAAAATATGAAATAAATTTTGGTCGTTAAATAACATGAAATTAAAAAAGTATTCATTGCAAGCACAAAGACGATACTAATTTCGGCAATTATATGACGTACACAAATCTATTATATATATATATATATATATATATATATATATACATTAAAAAATACACCTTTATTTACACCTGATTTCAAATATGTTATTATCTGAGGCCGTAAAAAATGAAAACTAAAACTTAATTTTTGAAAACATTGAAAGCGAATTAAAGATTCATAGTCATAAAATAGCATGATCCATTTTTTTTAAATTATATGAATTATTATGCAAGTCTATAATTTAAATTCACCACTTACATATTTTGACATCTAGTTAATCATTTAAAATTAATTGATAACACCGCTGCTTTTAGATTTATTTTTAAACTAGACCATGAAGTAATTACTCGTAAACTTTCACTGAGATTACTCAAAACAACTAAATGCAAAGAAAAAAAAACTACAACGATTTCAAATACACGCACTCATGGTTGAGAAGTATTATTTAATCCTCGAATTAAATCTTCTAGAAGCGTATTGTATTTAATAATAAGACTACATTAATATCATTTTCATTATAATTTACTTAAATTAACGGATTATGTTTAACATTTCTGGAGTTAGTATATATAAATTCTCTAAGTTTAATGTTCATATTATAAGTTTCTGTTAATGAACTTCCTTTACCTGTGTGAGGCTGAAATACTTTAGCCAAATATTTAACGAATTCATTAGCTTTATCTTTATTATTATGTGCCCATGCTCCATTATCTTTGCGAATGGGGTGAACAAGTAGCTTTGGCCTTTTTAAATTCCGGGTTGCCTTCCACAATGAATAATCCGGTGCTAAAGGAGATAGCGCAGATACGTGCTGTTTAAAGGTATCATTTTTTAATTTTTGTAGTAAACTTTTTACTTTTTTGGTTTGTTTAATTCTCGTTTAAGTAGTGGATTGCGGAATAGCTGCCATTGTTTCCATATAGCTCTTTTTTTTGAAACTTCATCGATTATTTCTTTCGGATAACATATTACAGGAACAGTTTTCTGCTTTTGAAGTGTAGCGGACCACGCCGCTTCCTGAATTAGAAAAATGAAGCTTTGGAGCGCATTCTCAATATCCACTTCAGTCTTAAGAGGTATACGCAAATTTGTATTTTTATCGATTGTTTCTCTGAATAACTCCCAATCGGTGTTGGTAGTGTGTATTTTTGGAGTTGTTTTTCTAACTATAATGCTGTTATTTAATGTCATAATAACTGGTGAGTGATCCGATGAGAGATTGTAGTCTGACTGAATTTTGATAAAGGATGTAGATAATCCTCGAGTTATGAAAAAATCAAGCAGGTCTGGCTTTTTATTTTGATCAGTCGGCGATAACCATATTGTAACTAAAAGAACAGAACTCAATATGAAAGTAAGGCGAATGTATTGGCTAATAGGAAGAAAATCAAAACTCACTTTAAATAACAAGGTGATACTTTATAAACAGATACTCATGCCAATTGTGGGGATGTAGCGTAAAAAGTAATGTAAAAATAATAAAAACATTCCGGAATAAAACTCTGAGAACACTTGCAGATGCCCCTTGGTACGTAAGCAACGAGACATTACACCGTGATTTAGCTGTACCATATGTGCAAGATGTCATTAAAAACGCAGCTAAGAAGCATGCTGATAGGTTGGATAAACATACCAACTGGACAGCAATTATCCTACTGGATAATATGGAGGAGATTCGCCGGCTACAACGGACGAAACCACTAGATTTACTCTAGTTAACGGCAGGCTATGATGAAAAGCCGCTATGTGAACACTAACTAGCTACAACATCAATGGATGGGGCGATAAGTGACTAAATTGTGATCACCTATGATAACAACTACTGATAGCCTGGACAGGCTAGGCGTAGATTATAGCAGGGATATAATAAAAAAAAAATTTAATGTAATTGTATTTCGTATAAATTTTTTCGAACCATTTCATATATTTCTAATATATAATATAAATGCAATTAATAAGAATAGACGGGTGTGTTGGCGTGATATTTAAATCCTAGTTGAATAAAATGAAATTATTATTATTATCACATATACTTTGGAAAGAAATAAAAAATTTGACTATATTTATGGTTGAAAAAATAATATCATCGTAAAATTTATATTCCATTCATAAATCTAAACATTAGGTGACCATTTCATTTTAAATTTTAGTTACATGGTTTACAAAAATGTTACATCCGTGATTAAAATTTACGTTGAAATTGGTTTTTATATATATGCATAATTAAACCTATACAACTGAAGTATCTTAAAAATAGTTTTGGAATAGCAAATGCATAACAAAAAATTAACACAATAAAAAAATAATAGGAAAACCAAATACAAAAATTCGGTAACACAGTAGAACAAATGTACATTATAAAAAATGTCGTTGATATTCTTATTACCAAAAACACATCAATATCTGTTCATTTAGTAAGATATAATTCATACATTACAAATCACCTTAATAGTACAACGCATAGTGGTTCTGGTATTATAATAAAAAACGATATTAAACATCACGAATTATCAAAATATCAGACAAACCATTTACAGCAACCAGTGTTATCATTAACGCAAGACCGAACAATAATATTGCTGTATTGGCCATGTACTGTCCACCGAAACATAAGCAGAAAAATCAATTTTTAAAGTTCTCAAAACTTTAGGTGAACGATACATCATAGGAGGGGTTATAATGCTAAAAAACCGTTATTTCCGATCAAAACTTACAGTAACAAAAGTTAAAGAACTAAATATGGCTATTGACGAGACACATAATAACGTTTACTCCTCAGGGACACCTACTTAATGGCCAACTGACTAATAAAATCCCCGATTTACTGGACTTCTTCATAGTGAACGGAATCTCAGCAACCTTTGTTGACGTTACGGCCGATGAAGTATTACCATCTTATAACTCCTAAGTAATCAATACTTAATTAAAAATAATGCGAGCCAAAACTGCATAACAAGCTCACTAATTTGGGGGTAAGTTACGGATCCAAAATTGATGCTCGAAAACTTAAAAACAAATAGAATAGTTAGAACACTTCAATAACGTAGTGCAACAGACTGCATAAAAATGTAAAAATTAATATCGAAATTTTAACAAAGAGGACGGATACTAGCTTAATGTGCCTAACGATCATCGCCCCAATGAGAAAATAATAAAAACAACTGTTAGTCGAGTAAACAACTACATTCCACACATGATGATACATTGATAAACGGACGTGCACACTGCACACAGCAGGGCGTATGTTTATCAAATAATCCGGATAACATAGCATAATCCTACAAATGTATCTGCACCTACATAACCATTTAGTTTGATAATGAAATCTGTTTTAGATACGTTACGTGAATAAAATACATACACCGGGGGAAAAAAATCACACACGTGTGGATATCAACTATGAAAGTTTAAAAGTGTATTTATATGTCACGCTCATTAAACGTCAACATATTTTTCAAACGTAATCGGTCAATTATAAAAAATAAACTTTATGTACAAGTATCTTATTTACAACTAAAAAAAAAATTATTCTTCGTTTATTCCGATCATTAACACCTGAAAAATTATAAAATCGCACTTTACGCTTCATGGATGAATTTTTCTTTAACATAAAACTTCGATATCGACTGTCATGTGAAAGGTACATCTTTTCATCGATATGAACATATTTTTCAATAAAGTTATACATTGTTCCTGAAGTCTCTGTACAATCATCGTATTTTCTCCATTTTGTCATTTATAAATCGTTTCATTATGTAGTCCATAGTCCAGGTAATGTACACAATTTTCCGATATAAAATCCGATTTCATGGCATCGTTTCAATCAAAATTATAGTGTTCTAGATTATTTTATCAATACATTTTTATTAAAAAATTTCCAGGTATCTAAAAATTAGATCACATAAAACACAATACGTAAACACAAGTATTTCACTTTTCACGTACTTAAAATGCAAGATTATTAACTAAACTAAACTTACATGGAAAATATAATGACAATATGACAATTGACAATAGAAATTTCAGGATTGTAAACACTAAACTGAGATAAAAAAAAGATTAGAGAAATTCACAATTGGCATCACGAAGAACGAAGCGATTTTTCTGATATTATTTCAAGAATTTTAGTTAATTATTTCCAATCATATTTATATTTACGGTTCATGTAAAATATACATATATAAATATTAAAATATATGTATATTTATTTAACATTTTGTTATGTAAATTTCCAATTTACAGATACCAAATTTTCAAAAAAAAAAAAGAAAAAAGTGATAAAGGTGTCTACAAATGAGCGTTTATTTTATCGTATGATCTATAATTTTAAAAGTAAAATGTACCATTTATTTGAATGCGACATAATTTTATAAGGCGCGTTCGTTATGTGAGCAATCTTTCGATATAAGTTTATTGATGCTGGTTTTTCGTGAATTTGTGTCGATTATTGTAGTTACCTCGTTACTTGACTGAATAATTCTAGTATTTTAAAATTTGATTCGACATTATTTTTTCCCTTTTTAAAAGAAGTAATCTAAATAATGGGTCGTAAGAAAAAGAAGCAGATGAAGCCTTGGTGCTGGTATGATCACATAATAATTCGATGTTTAATTTTATAATATATTTTGCCTTTAAACCAGCAACTGAACTATGAATTAGTCGAAAAATATTTTATTTATTGTTTTCACATCAAAGAAAAAAAAGAATCTTTTATTAAAATTTGTTACATTAAGTTTAACCATGGGTAAAATTATTTTATAGACTACAAACTATGAAATTAAAGTAAAATTTGTGCTCATTATATTCGTTAAATATTTATGCAACTGTTATTGTCTATTATAGATTAAGGATTTAAATTGTTAATAGTTATACATGTATAGTATATGTGAATAATGTAATATTTTGAATTATTATTTATGTTTTTTAAATATGTACAAATTTGAAAATATCACCTTAACGATGAATATAACAGGTACTGCAATAGGGTGTTTGACGATGAAAAAATTCTGATTCAACATCAGAAAGCTAAGCACTTTAAGTGCCATATTTGTCATAAAAAATTATACACAGGCCCTGGATTAGCAATTCATTGCATGCAGGTAAATATAACATGTACTTGATCGTGTTTTGTAATTTTTATGCTTAAAATAAAATTTTCAATGAAAATTTTGTGTCCTGTTGAGTAAATGTATTAACTTCGTTCTTTATATAATTTGTTTTTTGCCTTACAGCTTTTTCTTTGTTTTTTTTTTCCTTCTAATATTCTATCAATGATTAAGTTGTTTATTTATGCATTTAAGTGTTTATAATATAAATACTGATATATTGGAAATTAAAGTTATGTGAATATATCAGTGTACAAAATTTATTATTTATTTTGATACACGTGCGGTAATGTGAATTGTGAACTAGTATGAAAGCTTATGTGCATTTATATAACCGTATATTTTACGATATTTCTTTATTGTACCGTTACGTTATATTAAAATTGATAAATGAAAAGAAGAGGAATAGAATAAATAAAAATGTCAATAAGAATTTACAAATTTCTACGCATCTATGAATCAAACTCATATAAATGTCGAATTATTTGTACCAGTGACATCACTAATAATTTCGTAATTTTCTTGTTATTGTGGTGTAGTTTGTTTTAGAACCCAAGACCGAGGTTAAAAATCTGAAGTAAAGCGTTTGTAATATTAATTTTCTAAAGTTATTAACTTTAAAAAAAAAAACACAACAATTTATTATAAATTATGATTTAATTGTATATGTATATTTATTGTACATAGTTTAATAAATTGTAATGGTCAGATGTGAGGTGGCAATTGATAATGAATATATTTGACTTTGTTAACATGTATTCAAGCGAAATTTATTATTTTTATTGTATGATATTTTATTTTATTAAGAGCAATAATAATTAGTGATGAGTTTAAATGTCATAAATTGTATTTATTTTAATTAATTACCACAGAATATTAATATATTTTTTTATTTTTAGGTGCATAAACAATCGCTTGATAAAATTCCTAATGCGATTTCAGGAAGAAATACTACTGACGTTGAAATTTATGGAATGGAAGGTGTGCCGGAGAAAGATTTAAGAGAACATCTAGAAAAAAAAGCACAACGTAAAGCTTATTAAAATGTTTTATTATTATTTTATAAATTTTATAGCAGCGACAAAATAAGTATTTGTACTACACATTTTATTACATTGTGTGAATCACATGAAACCATTATCGATTTGTATATTATGTACAATACAAATTTTAACATAATTCGAATGTTGGCACTTATCTCTATTTACTAATGTATTGATAAGTCTAATTTACATTTAGGATTTTGTTAGATGGTGCTATTTTGCTTATCGTACGTGTCACTTTAGCCATTCTAGTGCTCCTTTTATTTATTTTTTTTCAGTTCATTACGACATTTTCACATTAATATATCATCTGCTAACCAATTTTGTGAGAGTTTGTTCTTTATCTACCGAAATTAATATTATTCACTTTTCATGTAATAGATCACAATTATTTAATAGTTTTCAACTAATAACGTGGTTATATTTAATTGCTGCTATTGTTTTTCTTGTTTTACCATTATTTCTAAAAGCAATCGTTTAATAAAAAAATTATTTATTGCTGTAAAAAAATAATCGTGAAAACAATTATATTTTCTGCTTGCTATTGCTAGTACAATATATTTTCAACTATTTAGAATATTTATCCCTAAAACGTCAACCAAGTTTATTCATTAATATTACAGTGGTCGTTCTAATTACAATAGTAAATCAGCACTTTTGTTTTATTGTTTGTTTTAAAGTGTGTGGATTGGTTTGGTGAGATTTTTCTTACTTCCTGTTACAGTCTGTTTCTGCATACTTCTTAAATTACTTACATTTTTTCTGCGTGGACTATAGTAGTCCGCACGGACCAGTAATGTGATAATTTACTCTTATCAGTGTTCGCTATTTGAACCTGCACTGCTAGTTTTTTGTTGTTTTTTTTTTGTATTGAGTAGAATTTTTAAGTTTCGTGCTTTGTGTAGTGAACGAATGAGTTTTGTTATCATCGTTACAAAGGACACGATGGCTCAGTTCGCAGTTGAGCAATAAATATCGTTTTAAAAAAGTTGTCAAAAAGTGCTTCTTATTCTGATACAAAATATGAGTTTCGCACTTGATAAAGTGCGCAAGTGGTTAGAGCAGTTATCTGACTCCGATTCGGAGAAGAAATATTTAATGATGTATATGCAGCGTAGATAAAAATAACTTTTTTTTCACTGTATCGGCACCAAATCACCATAAACAATGGTGACGAATAAAGTAATAAAAATGTGATTAATTAGATTCTCAGTGGCAGTGTCATTAAATTTTTAAAACTATTTTCGCGGTCGACATTCATAATTAGATACAATAATTTTGGAATAACCGCGTACAAAAAAGAAAGAAACCGATTTATTAATAAAAGTAAAACGATATATTAACAAAAACCCGAGTTTACGTTTCAAACAAAATGACCTGCCTATCATCAGAAGTTATTCCGAAATTATTGTATCTGACTAGTGTCATTAAAGTTGAAGCACTGAATTATCGGGTTATTCGTTTACTATAACCATACATAAGTTTATTATTCAACTTTTAATCGATATTCTGAATTATTTAAAATCGTTTACTCTTGTGATTTGAACTATTTCTTTTTCAAGTTATTGGAAGAGCATCTCTGCACCATCTCTTTTTTAATCGTCTTGTAGGATTACCAGGGAGAGTAAATAAATGCATTCTGCGGGGACGTGTCGGTTAATGTTAAATTGTAATTTATCAAAAAACTTTTTATATTGGTTTATATAAACTTCATAGACACATGATATATTGAGGTCATTATTGCGAGTTAAATTAGATACATATTTTGGTGTGCAGATGTGATGATACGAAGTATTTGCGATTGTTGTCGCTGTATTCTCAATATATTGCTTTTACATGCAGTTTCATATAATTCGATTCCATATTTCCAGATTGGAGCTATCATAGTTAAATAATTTCTTTTTAAAGCCAAGTTTAAAACAGATTTCTTTCCTAGAAGAGACAGCCATCTGGTTCGCGAAATCAGAGTTTTCCTCGTTTTAACCGCATGAAACCGCCATGTTATACAGCTAGTTTGCTGAATTTCATTGCCTTGGGTACATATCGGAGGACATGTTACTTGTCTGTTAGATGTCGAAAAAAAACGCAACCAAATTGTCAAAAACTGCAATAGCCCTGATTTTTTGAACATTGCGACAAATATTGTGTTTCGTCGACCGGTGGTCCGTTGCTAAAAATGTTGGTTAGTCCTATTCAGTGCTTTGAATGTTTATTTGATGATATCCTAGTAAGTACAATAACATTATGTAACAATATTTACATTCAAGAAAACGTTATTTCCATTCATATCAGGCGCAATTTCAATATTTTCAATCAAATCATTGATATCGTTGTTGTGGTATAATTCTTGAATTTAAACAAATTTCATATTCTGCTGGTATTGTTTGTTTTTTTCCCCCTTAATCCTAAGTATGAGCCGAACATGTTTTTTCCGAATAATTCGTATTAATATTAATTTGTTTCTTATATTCATCCAACATATGTCCGATGTATAGCGTCTAAAAATTGTTCATAACATCTGTGAACTACTGCACGCCACACGCCATCTGATTATCTAGCAGCATGGTAGCTAGTTCCAAATTTATTCCAATTATTTTGACAACTGCGTTTATCCACCAGGTTATTGGTTGCCCCCTCTTTCGTTTTCTTAGTAGTTTTTCTTGAGCAGCAATTTTAGCTATATTATCTGCGCACATAGTATGTAAAAAAATTCAGTAAAATTCAGTATCCGTGTTCATATATTAATATTAGTAATCTATGTTTCCGGTTTCATTCACGTAGAATAGAATCATTCGTTCTAGTTTCCCAGGGTATTCGCAGTAATTTCCTTTAGCACCATATTGGAAGAGCTTGTATTCGAGGTTAGTCTTTAATGTTTATCACCTAAGTTTCACCATATAGAAATACCGGAAATACAAAAATCTTGCACTAGTGCCATTTTAGTATTTTTAATAATATTAGTAATTTTCCAAATATTCGATAGTTACTTCGTTGTAGAACGACCTAGCTGGATTCGTATATGTATTTCTGGTTCAGTACTTCCCGAATTGTTCAGTTTCGAGCCAAGAGATATAAATTGCTGTACCATCTCATAGTTCCCAATTAATTTAGGTCGTTCCGTATTTATGTATTTGCGGTCAATCTTTTTGTTTTATTATAATTAATATTGAATCCATACGTACACTTAGGAGCTCGCTTTCTGTACTTGCTATCAGAAGGGTATCATCAGCAAACCGTACACTGGAAATTATGTTCCATCAATACTAACTTAGCCACCCCAATTTTTCAGAACTTATATATTCGCTATATATATATAATATAAAAGCGGTGAAATTACGCAGCCCTGACGAACTCTCTTTTTAATTTAACATTTTCTTGGTAGGGTTCTTATCTTCACTTTTCTCTCGTTTAATTTTTTCATTAATGTATTTGAAGTAATTCGGTATCCTCATTTTATTTAATATTGTCCATAATTTAGAGTAACAGACACTGTCGAAGGCTTTCTCGTAGTCGACGAAATAAAGGAACATAGAAATGTGATATTCGTTGATGATTCTTGCGATATTTTTTTCCATTCCTCAGTTTTCGTTCCGTACGTGGTTGTTATTTTATTATTATGATCTTTAACTGTCATATTTTTAAATTTAAATTTACCAATAATATAACCAACGTCTGTATAAATCCTTTGTGATGATCATTAAAGCAAATGTTGGAATCAGATCATGGATTATACTTTTGTTAAAGATGAAGAAAAACTCATTACTTTTTTATGTAGTATGCAAACTAGTTTGTTTTTGTAACATAATATTAAAAATTGAAACAAGAAAAATATTTTATTTGAAATGCTGCAATAATAATTTTGGGTGTACGATTATTAAGAATATTAAAAATCAGATTCGTTAATAGAATTTTCTTTCGTTTTCATCAACCTGCAGACGTTCGCTTCAATACTTCCAAGTTTTCTCTTCAATCCTGGTGAAATTTGTGCATTCAAATTTTAAGTCTTATTTTAATCGGAAATTAATCCTTCGTATCATCTAATTAATCTACCTTATTTATCTATATTACGACTACTTGAATACTTAATTGTAGTTGTCAGTTTTATTATCACCTTTCAATTAGAATTAGAGCAAACGTTTACAGTGACCTTTACATCTTTTGATATTTACACACATGTAACTTAGCTCGGCATTTTCCCGCAAATTCTCAGAACTAGTGTTCAAATAGATGATTCTATTGTTCAATAATGGTTATTCACGTAATATTACATATTGCTTTTCTAACCTCATGAATATGACATTATTAGTTTAACCTATTGCAACATTTAAGGTATAGATGCGAAAATAAATATATAACTTATAAATACAGATATTTTCAGTTGAACTCGTCACTTTTCCCTCATAGTTACTATAAGTTATTTTAAATTATGTTGATGAATAAAATTTAATCCTACAGGTGAAAGGAATACTGCCAATGAAGAAGATGATTCACCGAGTAGTAAGAAACCAAAAACAGAGGATTCTACAACGGATACGGCTCCTGTAATGAATCCATCATTAGTGCATACTTATCAAACGATGGGAATTCCCTCGTATCCACATATGACCCCAATGATGGGAATGAATAATATGATTGTTCCGCAGTACTTGGGACCTGGGTATGTATGCGTTTACTTATAATATCAATGTGTTCACACTTGGGGGGGTGAAAACCGTGTCAATTTTCAGAAAAATGAAAAATGAGTTTTCGAAACGTTACGAAGTAAGAAAATTGACATTGGTTTTCACCGACAAAAACGTGAGCTTATGGTAATCAATAATAAAAGCTTAAAATTTCATTTATTATTTGAATGTTTATGTCTTTATATTTTTATTAATGTTCTTAATTTTATATATATATATATATATATATATATATATATATATATATATATATATATATATATATATATGATCTTCAGCCTATTTCACCCCCACTGCTGGACGTAGGTTTTCCTTAATTGTTTCCAGTTATTATGATTCTGAGCTATTATTAATAAATTGTTTCCTGCGACTCATTTCAAGTCATCACACCAACGATTTAGCTGTCTACCCCTGTTTCTTTTGTTGTTAATTGGCCACCATTCCAACTCACATTTTGTCCAGGTTTTATGTTCAATGCTAGTCTTTCTTGCTCTACTTGTGTTTATCTTCCTTAATTTTGTTTTTGTAAACGTCCATGTTTGCTAACCATATATAAGAGCCAAACACATTGATTATATAATTTCCTTTTCAAACATATCGGTATTTCTTCGTTTCTGAATACGCTGTTTAGTTTTCCAAATGCTACCCATGATAGTGATATTCTGCGATTTATTTCTGCTAGCATTGACAAATTCCTGTCTGTCGTAGTTCTTTGTCCGAGGTATGTGTATTCATTTACTGTTTCTATATGCCATAAATTTTTATTCTTAGTTCCTTGTTCGTATTTGACATTACTTTTGTTTTTTGTAAATTTATTTTTAATCCTATTTTATTTGTATATGTATTTAATTCCGTTATCATCCCTTGTAGTTCTTAAGCATTGGTGCTTAGTGTCACTACATCATCTGCAGATCTAAGATAATTGAGATGTTCTCCATTAATCTTTATACCTTTTGAGTTTCAATCTATTTTTCTGAATATTGATTCTAATACAGTAATAAACAGTTTCGGCGACGGTGTATCTCCTTGTCGTACCCCTTTTCTCATGGCTATTTTTTGTTTTGTTTTGTCCCATAGTTGCGGACTGGTAGATATTCTTGATTAGTTGTACATATTATTTTTCTATTCCGCTACTACACAATGCGTCTATTAGCGCCCATATCTCTATTGAATTAAATGCCTTTTCGAAATCTTTATATGCCATGTACAGTTTTATATTATATTCGTCGCATTTCTGTATTAATGTTCTAATTGTCAGTAGGTGGTCATTTGTATTAAAATCGGATCTAAAATCTGCTTGTTCTCTTGGCTGATTAAATTCAATGTATTTTGATACTCTATTTGCTATTATACGAGTGAATAGTTTATACATTTGGGATAATAGACTGATTAGTCTATAGTTACCAAGGTTTTGTGTATCTCCTTTCTTATGAGTTAGGATTATTTCCGCTTCTGTCCACTTCTGTGGTATTGTTTTTCCTTTAGACATTTATTAAATAACCTTCGTGTCCTATTTATTAGCATATTGTCTTCGTACTTAATAATTTCTGTTAATCTATCGTCTGTGCCGGGTGCTTTATTATTTTTTGAAAATCGTAGTGCATTATAAACTTCTTATTTAGTTATTTCTATAGATTATGACGATAACGTTTAAATATTTATATTTTGTGAACTACATTTATACGTATATTCAGATCACCGGTGAGATTGAACCATTTTCACTATTTCTTTACTTTATCTTATATTATTTATTAGTTCATTATACGTATGTATATTCTATAATAACTACGTATTTATCTAGTTCTTGTATTTTATACAATATTCACCATAGTACACATT
Organism: Coronaproctus castanopsis; assembly: GCA_032883995.1. Taxonomy (NCBI): domain Eukaryota; kingdom Metazoa; phylum Arthropoda; class Insecta; order Hemiptera; family Monophlebidae; genus Coronaproctus; species Coronaproctus castanopsis. The sequence continues at coordinate 34,067,809 of CM065054.1, read as the reverse complement.
TACACACTCACTCTTGTATACGCGTGTTGTCGTCGTCGTTTTAATGGCGGTGGCAGCTATATCTACGCCAACATACACAACGCAACCACTATACACAAACGCAGAACGCAACAGAGCAACCTAATAATACCGTTGGTACGAAATTTTTACAATCGGTAAAATTTATTCCCCGCGCACACGCGGCTACCTATGCTTCTTCTTCGGACGCTGCTACCATAGAAGATACGACGGTGAACTTTTCTCACTCCTCAGCCTCGGAAACTAATTCGACTGAGAATGATAACAGTTAGTCTGTTGTTAAGAACAAACGTAAGGGGAACGAAAATTTAAGCCCGGTCATATTAAAAAAAAAAACAACAAAAAAACAAAGCAGTCCAACTTTATACCGACTAAAAATAAATTCTCAGTTCTAGCTAACCACGTAAACAGTTGAAAGGTACCATGAGTGATCACACTGAGATACCAGTAGCACAACAACAAACGTTCGAACTAAACACTTCGAGAATATCTTATGCTAAAGCAGTAAGTAGTGGTCGAAGGGAAAATCGCGAACAAAATCATTTGACTTGGAAGAAACACATCAGGATCAAAGTTAAAGATATAAAACTTAAACTGCGGAACATGTACTGGTTCCTGAGCAAAACTTCCGAATTACCTCTAAAATCGAAATTATTGCTTTACAAGGCAGTTATTAAGCCGGTGTAGACATATGGCATATCACTCTGGGGAACAGCATTAATATCAAATATTAAAATGGTGCAGCGATCGCAATCAAAACTACTAAGGATAATAGCCGGTGCACCCTGGTGTATACGAAACGAAAATTTACATAAAGATCTAAAAGTAGCAAATATGCATGAAGTGGTTCGAGATAGCAGTAAAGGTTACCTGCACAGGTTACAGGGTCACCCTAACCAGCTGGCGGTAGATTTATTAGGTTATGTCAATGAACCTCGCAGATTAAACTATCGCACACCCCTAGATCTCCCACACCGGTTTGAATGATTAAAGAGGTAGTTTGGAGTGTCATTGTTGAATGACATCTCCCATCCTGTCATAACTCAGATCTTAGTTGCTTATTGGCTACATCAGCCAGATTGCAATTTATACATATATTTAAATATATATATATATTTCAGTGAAGTAATTTGCCACTTATTCCGTTATCTTTTGCTTGTTATTGTTACACTATCCTTAGTTTTTATTTTCGTTAATATTTTCTTCCCATTTGACAATACTCTTCTATAGATTTTTGGATCTCTATTTGCTTCTAGTGTTTTCTTTATTATATTGGTATTGAACTTTCTGATATCACTTCGCATTTGTTTCCTTATTAATTTATTTAGTTCTGCCCATTCAACTAGGTTCTTGTCGTTATCTACTTTCAGTTTTCGTCTTTCAGCTTTTTTTGTATCCATACTTAATTTTCTTACTATTTTTTTCTCTACCGGAACTATTTTAACCGCACATTCCACTATCGCTTCCATAATTTAAAGGTGGTACTTTGTACCTTCCGGGATCCGGAGCTGTAACCGGAACGGGGCGCGTCCATAGGTGGCGGATAGTGGAATGGCCTACAGATATGTAGGGTAGCTATGAATAAGACAATAGTCGAATAAACAGTCGTGGACCAACAGCGGCTACTGGCGAAAAGTCTCAAGCAGACGATTCCAGTAGTGACAGGGCAAAGAGACACGAGGATGCAGATGGACAGCTTGAGGACCTGTCTAATAAAAGTCTGCAGGAATTCTGTGACTGTCTCTCCCTCGGCGGGTTAAGGTCGCCGTAAAAGCCTTTAAGTTATCTCATCAGTAACAAAACAACCCGCTGCCTTGCGGTAAGGATATTGATCCAAAGGCTAATGGAGAAAACCCTAACAGAAAATCCAGTGGAAGGCAACGGAAAACCACCACTGTACTATTCCTAGAAAGCAGCTAAATATGATGTTCGCCTTATGTGCAAAAAATTCACTCTCCCATTCATATGTCTGGGTGGAGAGTACCCATATAATTCTACAGAAAGAATTGGGAAAATTAATGCAAACGGTAATACAAATAAGTGATAGAATAGTTGTAGTAACAATGAAAACAAAACAAGTGAGCACAACTGTTATAATGGTATATATGCCAACGTCAAAAGCAAAAGATGAAGACGTTGAATAAGTCTATGAAAAAATAGAAGAAATATTATGCTCACTAAAATCCAGTGACAACACCATTATAATGGGAGACGGGAACGCTGTTGTTGGTCAAGGAAAAGAAGGCAAAATAATAGGAGAATTTGGATTAGGAAGAAAAAACAAACGCGATAAACAACTGATAGAATTTTGTAAACGACAAGACATGCTAATCACTAATACATTATTTAAAGTTCCCATGAGAAGACGATACGCATGGGTTACACCAGGAGATGAAGATATCAGATATATTATATATTGGTAAAATCAAGGTATAAAAATCAGGTGAAGAAAAGTATAGCTTATCCAAGTGCAGATATTGGAAGCGATCATAATACTATATTAATGAAGACACAATTAGTAATGAAAAGTGTAGGAAAGATAAAAAGTAATATAATAAGATGAAATACAGAAATACCAGAGAATAACACGAAGAGAAATGAATTTCAAGAAAATACAAACAAAATAAAGATAAGCGACTCCATGGATGTAGAACTAAAGTGGAAGGAGTTAAAGGAATGCATATTACAGGTAACGAATAAAGTAATAGGAAAGAAGACATATGAAGCAAAAAACCTTGGATGACAGAGGAAATCATGCTACTGATAGAAGAAAGAAGAAAACATAAAAGAGAATAGCAACAAATGGAACAGCGGAATACAAATTCTTCAAAAACGTAATTACAAAAAAATGTAGAGAAGAAAAAATGAAATATTGCGAAGAATCATGTCAAAGAACTGAAGAATTATTAAATACAGGGAAGTTACAACATGCGTATAATAACATAAAGAAACTAACTAACAACGGAGAAATCAAATGTAGAAATAGTGCAATAAAAGATGCAAATGGAAAACTTTTAATTGATAGTGAAAATATAACAAAAAGATGGAAAGAATATATAGAAATACTGTATAAAGAAGATAAACAAAATGAGAAAATAATGATAGGTGAGGAAACCGATGCAGATAAAAAAAGGTCCTAGCATAACGAGAAGAATTTGATAAAGCGGTGAGAGGGTTAAAAAATAATAAAGCTACAGGAGTTGATAATATTACGGCAGAATTAATAAAAAACATTGGTAGTGAAGCTCAGAAAACATTATTCCAACTAATCAGCCAAATATATGAAACAGGAGTAGTTCCAGTAGACTTTGTAAAATCAATAATAATCCCTATACCAAAAGTTAATAATGCAAACGCATGTGAGAAGTTCAGGACCATATCGTTATTAACGCATGCGAGTAAAATATTACTGAAAATTATATATAAAAGATTATACAACAAAATTGATATTGCATTGGGAGAAGACCAGTTTGGCTTTAGGAGAAACAATTCTACTAGGGATGCAATACTAGGATTAAAATCAGTAATAAGAAAAAGATTAGAAGTTGGTAAAAATACGTATATAGAATTTATTGATCTGGAAAAAGCATACTGGAACATAATGTTTAAAAAGATGGTGGAAATTGGAATAGATAGCAGAGATATAAAAATAATATACGAGATGTATACTAAACAAGAAGGGATATTGAAAATAAATGATAAAGAAGTAAAGGCTAGAATCCGAAAAGGAGTACGGCAGGGCTGCCAGCTTTCACCGTTGCTATTTAATCTATACATAGAAGAAGCCATACAAAACGCTACGAAAGGAAAGGATAAAGGGCTTACTGTCAATGGAGAAAATATATGCTGCTTCCGATTCGCAGATGACATTGCAATTGTAGCTGAAAACGAGAAAAGGTTAGAAAACGGATTGAAAATATTGAACGATGAGCTAAAGAAAATAAACATGAAAATAAATAAAGATAAAACCAAAATAATGGTAACTAGTACTAGGCAGGATAGAACTATCGATATTAAATTGCATGGTAATAAACTGGAACAGGTATCCAAATACAAATATCTGGGAAGTATTATGTCGCAAGACGGAAACGATACAGAAGATATAAAAAACAGAGTAAACATAGCGAAGCAACAATTATTGAAAATGAAAATTATACTCAGCAGTAATATGGGAATAGAACTGAGGAAAAGATTAATTAAAACATATGTATGGAATATTGCACTTTACGGAAGCGAAACGTGGATACTCAAGAAGGTCGATATTAAAAAACTGGAAGCATTTGAAATGTGGTGCTGGAGACGCATGATGAAGATCAAATGGACCGAAAAAATATCAAACAAGAAAGTTATGGAAAAAGTGAAAGGAAGAAAAGAATTTTATAACCACCTCTGCACAAGAAGAAATAGATGGATAGGTCATAAGACACGGTGGATTGGTTCTACGAATATTGGAAGGCATGATAGAAGGTAGAAGAAGAAGAGGCCGGCCAAGGAAGTGTTACATCAGACAAATAATGGATAGCGTAGGAATGGGCACCTATCGCGATTTGAAAATTACGGCGGAAGACAGAGGCGAATGGAAAAGGAGGCTGCAGCGCTACCAGTCAAAAGACTGATGCGACTAATGATGATGATGATACTTAATTTTCTTACTATTTTTTTCTCTACCGGAACTATTTTAACCGCACATTCCACTATCGCTTCCATAATTTAAAATTCGATTTATAATTTATTATTGTTTTATTATAATTTACTCTATTAATTATTTATTATTTTATTTAATTACTGCATACATATAATATAGTAACGCTAAACGATAAGAAGAAGAATTATCGCTTCCATTATAATTATCGTTTCTCCTTCTACTTGTGCTTCTAATTTACTTTGTAATGTAAGTTGCAACGCTTGTTTCTATGGTGTTGTATTTTGTGCTAGTTTTTCTGTATCTACTTTCCTTGATATACTCGTGATATTCGATCCTTGTTTTCGATTAATTTTAAAAATACTTCTTAGTAGTCTATATATATATATTATATTTATATATATATATATATATATATATATATATATATATGTGTGTGTGTGTGTGTGTGCGTGTTATATGAAGTATGTAAAATAGTTTGAACGATTTGGTTAAATCGTGTGCAAAGATAAACTTCACGCACACACACACACACACACATATGTGTATATATATAAGATAAATAGATAGATAGATAAGAAATTTTTAATAGTAGTTAGTAATTAGTCACTTAATCAGTTAGTCAGTTAGTTACTTAACTGTAAATAATTGTTAAGTAATAATAATGAAGTGAATAACGTAATACTTTTTTTTTTATTTTTTTAAAAGTATATATTTCATATATTTTAGAAAAGTTGTGTGTATAAAGGTGCAAAGGACCGGAGGAGAATTATATATCAATTAAACTACACAAACACCGCCAGCACATTCATACATATATAAATAATTATTTCAAACTTGTGTGTGAAGTCCTTTGCGTGTGTACTTATATTTAGGGGCAACAGTTAGGATGACGTAACATAGTCCTAACCATTACACACCATACGTACAAACTTAGAATTCAAGAATATTTTGTTTTCTATTAAAAAAGGTAAAAAATCTTTATATTAGTGATTACAATTTTTGTAGGTGACTTATTATTACATTTACAAACTTAATTTTGTAAAAACTTAATTTTCTAAACATGTAATAAATGCAGTATACCTAGGTTCAATTTTTCATAATAATGTTGCAGAATAGTAATTTGTGTATGTACATAATAGTCAGCACACAAATATGTATCAGTGTGTTCCAATATAATTTATTCCATATATATATAATGTAGTTTTTAGTATAAATATTTATTTTATAGATTTTATGATTAAGTATATATATATATATTTTTAGATATCTGTGTTTTTTATATTAACTCATTTTATATAGATATTAATTAATTATGTTAAAGAGATTGTAACTCATCGTGTTTATTAAATGTTACTTACAAATCCGCTATATATATATTATTTGCAAATACTCTATTAAATAAATATAATTTCAAATTTAATGATTTTTATATTTTTTATAAAGTTACGAATTTTAATAGCGAACGATTTATAACCAAACTGGAGAATTCGGTTATGTCTGAAATGCACAATTAAAAAGTTCACGAAAGATTGTTTAAGAGATAAAAATATAAAGAAGTTCAAATATAAATATTTAAATACTAAATTTAATGCTGAAATTTGTTTTTATATATATATTTATTTATTTTATCTATTTAAATTAATGTGCCATATACAGCAACTAATGGCTAGATGCACAGAGGAAAATAAGTATTATATCTATAATATACTGATAGGTCAGCTGATGGTTTGGCGCAATGCATAGAAACTGACTTAGATAAATTAATTGGAGACTCGCCTTTCAAGCTAATTGCTCAAACTTACGATGGAGCAAATGTAATGAGCGGCTCTACAAATGGTGTGCAGGCAAAGATAAAACAAAAATATAAATACGCTCATTTTATTCATTGTTATGCGCACCAACTGAATTTAATTATGCAAAAAGCAACAAGCCAGGATTCCAAAATTAGAATCTTTTTTTCAAATTTGTCCGCTATACCAAGCTTTTTTTCAAATTCGACTCATAGATGCGATGTACTGCAAGAAATTGTAAATAGAAAATTACCTAGAACACTACGCGTTGGAATTATAATACGCGTACAGTAAATACTGTTTTCGAAAATCGGGAAAAATTAATAGAATGTTTCGAAGAACTAGAAGAAAAATCTAACAAAAATATTACTCGCAAGGAAGCATATAGTTTACGAAGAACCTTACAAGACCCAGATTTTATATTTTGGCTTACCTTATTCCATAAAATTATGCCACATGTAGATGTATTGTTTAATCAATTTCAGTCTAAAAATAAAGACAGCACCCAGCTTTTAAGAGATAAAGAAGACTTCGAAAAAATTGTATCCACTATTACTCAAAAATGTAACGCAGTTCAAAATAACCGATAATGAAAATAAACGACGAAAAGTGGATCAAGAAAATAAAAATTCGGCTATTGCTAAAGAAGTATGCGACACCATAACTAAGTGAAAGACAGACTGTCTTATAGGGGCCACTTAGAAGCTGCATTATTAGTTTCCACTGATAATTTTTCAAATTATTCTAAACAGTTTCCCACATCAATTTTTGAATCCGTAATTAAATTTTATCCCATGTTGGAAAAAAATAAGTTAAAGACTGAACTCGAAGTAATCTAGATTTGCAAGGTATTATTGGTTGTTTAAATATGATGTCTTGTATATTTCAAAATGAATTATACGAGACATTCAGCGAAACAGTAAAACTGATCAAAATTATTTTGGTTACTCCAATGTCAACTGTGCCGAAGCAGAGCGATGTTTTTCCACTCTTAAAAGAATAAAGACGTTTTTGAGAAATTCAATGAGTGAAGATCGTCTTAACGGCTTAGCAATGATATCTGTAAATAAAAGTTTGATACACAATATATCAGAATTTGATGAAAAAGTCATTGAAAATTTTCTTTCAAAAAAAGATAGAAGGTTAAACTTTTTATATAAAAATTAATTCTTTTAAAAACTGATTTTAGTTATCATATTTATCACTTTTTTCTTTTTTTATGCTTTGCTATTTATTGAATTCGCGTATATTTTTTCGGATTAAATATTCGTTATCGTCGTTATTTCTGCTCGACAGAGGATTTTAATACATTTCGTACTTTGGACTATTAATACGAGTCATTACGAGCAGTCGTCATTTTCAACTTTGCCTCTTTTGCCAAATTTATTATCGTCCTTATACATCAGCATAAGCAATCCTTCTTTAATTGTACACTATAAATATTATTCCTTCCTTGACTTTATGACTGTTGTTTTTTTCCACATTTTGTAAAATTTCATTAGTTATACAGTGCATTCAACAGATTATCATCTTTTTTTTAATTAAATAGAACGTGAACGTATTAAACCAGTTCTATTTAGTTTAAAACATGGACAAAAAAAACGAGGTAAGTTTATGTCATTACATTTTATAAATTATTATAGTTTTATATTAAAGCCTCCACAAATTAACTTGTCACGAGCCGCCACTGATATATATATATATATATATATATATATATATATATATATATATATATATATATAATTATTCATAATTGCCGCTATTTTTCAGAGAAAAGAGTAAACATACGTTACGAATAAAAATATATGTTTTAAGAGGGTAGATATTTTGTTCGTACTTTAATTTCCAAGTACAGCGAAATATGTTCTTGAAGAATGTTTTTTTGTTTTTTTAATAATGATATTAATAAAAACGAACGTGAGTTATTTTAATTAGTTAGTGCTGATGATGAGCGCGGCATGTTGCTTGAAACGTAAACTCGGGTTTATTAATATTAATGTATAGTTAATTTATTTACAGATATAATGCTTAAATAAAGGTTAACATAAATTATAAAGAGAACACTAAGAAATTAGTAATAAACAAGAGAACACATATGTAGACGTCTAAAATAAGCATGTTACGTATAAAGGGCAGAATGTTACGTATGAAATGCAAAATGTTACGTATAGAATGCAGACCGTTATAAAAAAGTAGAACGGTTTTTAAAAATGTTTATATATACACACATGCAAAACTATATATACACATGCTCACGAACATGGATGATACTTAATAAAAGAGTAAAAAATAAGAATAAATAAAATATAACAACGGCAGAATAAAATTAAATTAAATAAAAATAATTAAAGTATAAAATGAATTTATACAACATCGTTTTTATGGAGTCCCTCCCGATATTCTTGTCCACATACCATGAATTCCTATCGACAGTATGTTTTACTAATATATAGGTTTTCCATTTATTAAACTCGATAGATCTATATATGTATATATATATATATATATATATATATATTTGTTACAATGGTGTTGTTTATCATTTTGTTTCGTTATTTATTATATAGTATGTCGTCTATTCTAAGTGGCACGCAACGTACGAATCCGATGACAATTCCATCCATGACTGCGACATCGGCTTCGGTAGTATCTACCGCCAGTAAGCCGTTATTTCCTAGTGTAGCTGCCATGGTGAGTATATTTTAAGTTATCGTTTATTGGAATCGTTTTTTTTTTTTGTTGTTGTTGTAAATTAACGTGTAAAATTAGTAATCCGATTTTCGTGCAAGTCTGTGCGCGACGAAATTAAATTACGTATGTATTTTCGGTGGAATTATTTTTAAAGAATAAAAATGTACAAAGATAAATTAAAGTCGCGTACGTTATATAGTAAATGAGGTAGCTTCGTGTAAGGTGATTATAATATATATAAGAAAATTCGTTCGATGGTGAATCATGTGACCTCTTAGAGATGAAAATATTGATTCGCGTTATTAAAAATGAATGATGTTTAAAAATTACGGAAGAATTTCCCGTCTGTAAATATAGAATCGAGACTATGTGTGAATATTTTTTTTTATAATAATTTAAGTAAAAACTTTCAGTTATTTAACTTTGTCTAAATCACTGCACGCAAAGACGGTGTAAGCAAATAAAGAATAGTTGATATAGCAGAAAACTAAAAAAAAAAAATTAAATTTTATAGTATGAATCCTAGGGAAGCGAAACGATACAATTTAGTACGAACGAATATTATTTCTGATGTAAAAATTAAAGACAGGTGTGTCGAGAGTATTAAGAAATTTAAATTATAAAAGAATTTTTTTTACGCACTTTAAAAATTTAAATAATTTTCGTTCTTCTAAAATAATTGGTTTCTTAAATTCCTTCGTATTTTCCGTATTATATTATTTACATCTAATATTGAACATATGTTGTTATTATTATTATTATTATTATATATAGAGTCAAAACGGTCCGTTCGCTATCGGTTCTGCAGTCGTTAGTAGAGCAACGGTACCTACTTTCGTACAACCGTCGTTTCCTACTTACGGGTATCGTTAATTATTATAATTATAATTTTTTTAATAAAAAAAAAAAAAAACTATTAATCAAATCATTAAGTGCCGTGTTTCCGTATCGGAGGCAGGTGACTACTTACCTATACATATTTTGTTGTACGGTGCTTATAGCGTACACGGCAATCATATTATGGCGTTAACGTAGATAAGCACACACACACGCACGAACTGACTGTCATCGCTTTGTTGTCACGGTAAAATGCTGCTTCGAGTGTTTTTATACTATACTATAATTAGCGCGCATATCGCGATAATAATATTCGGATTATTTATATTTTAATTCTCCGATGTGATAATTTTTGCGTCGTCGACCGTATTCGAACTCGGTACGTTCCGTATAATAGAAGTCCGTGCTCTAACCAACAAGGCTATCCTGACGATATAATGTTTATATTTGTATCGATCTATACTGTGTCACTATTTTGAAGAAAAGACCATTTGTTTCGGACACGTTTACGCAGTTTATTATCGAGGCAGAACATCAACTAACCTAACCTAACATTTGAGCGTGCAGTTTCTCAGGGACAGCTGTACTATTATTACCACTACTACCAATAACATAGATTCGATTGGTTGTTAGAGAGGACCGCCTCCATTATTGTTACGTAATTTTACTGAACGCGAGTAAATGTACGGATTATTTATTCTCGTTCATCGTTAGAAATTCGCTACATAAATAAAACAACGACGTTCTTTCCACACAAAGACACCAAAACGTTGCTTTCGTACGATCATGCGCACCTATTGATTTGAACGCGATAATAATATGCATCGAAACTTAAAAATTCCGACGGTCATCGATGAAATTATCATTTCAAACATGCAAAACGATTGAAAAAACACCCTAATGCTGAAATCATACAGTTGCTGGACAACTATGAGGATATAACACGGCTTAAACGTCGAAAACCACATTGTGATTTAGTGATATAATGAATAAGTCCGAGTCACTTCATCGGAAGTGTATTCTTTACGCGTGCTTTCAACTTCATCTTCGTTATTGTTCACAATAATCTTGATGAAAAGAGAAAAAAAAACTGTAATTACGAGATTATTTATATTTAAAAATAACGATGTTTTTTGTCTTTTTAATGGCGTTAAATTTTATTTTTAGATCTCCCGCCATTGCTCCGGTAAATTCGACGCCTAATATAATTACGGCGCCTGGACCGACTGTGAAAATAATTCATCCTCCGGAAGATATTTCGTTGGTAAGTAGAAAACGATACTGGGAAACCAGATCATATATATTCTTACTACATTCTACGAACTAGTTTTATAAACAGTTATATTTATATCATACCGAAGGCACTGAAGTTGAAATACAGGTGTGCCACTAGGCGGTGTACTAGGATCGTGCTTATTTTTAATATACATTAATGATTTATGCAATTTAAATGTGCCGGAGCGAATTTTCAATTACGCCGATGATACTGTGTACTGATGTTTGATTATCGTTGCTAAATACAAAAAAAAAAAAAAATTAAATAAAATTAAAAAAAAACTTCCAGCGCAACGTAATATTAACCAAATATGTAGTTGATCGGTATAATCTTTTAATTGTGAACCTTGATATACCAAGTGGCTAGTCTATTTACAGATATAAAATTATTTTTAAATAGTCGTATAATTGAAAGAGAAAAATAATCGATGAAGTCAAATACGTAGGAATTGGATTTGACTGTAAGTTGACACGGGTTAAATATTTGAAATATATATTGTAAATAAAATGAGGAAATTAAATTATCTCTTTTATTATTTGAAACGATAGTTTTCTGCAAAACAGCTGTTTCGTTTATACGTGGCCTTGTGTATCAAGCGCTCCTTTTATATATATATATATATATATATATATCACGATCACACGATAAGCCTTTGTCTATCCATTTCTGGATGAATGCTTTCCCGAACGTCTTCCACCCACTTGTGTCCTGCGATTTCCTCAAGAAATTTTTCCCAGCTACCTTTGCGCTGTATCATTGTGCCACCCCGTCATTGGCTTTCCCTGTTTCCTTTTTCTTTGACCATCTGTGTTCGAGTGTATATTTAAATCTGTTATCGTATTCTGTAGCTCTTCTACACTTCCGCTCACTATTCAAATATTTACCGTATACTCTAATACCGGTTGTATTCCAATTCAAGTTTTTAGACACGGTGTCGCAGATAAATAATTTCGGTAATATGGTACCTCGTCGTCTAGCATCTCTTTTATTGGGGTTATTTTTTTTCTTCGTTTTATTCCATAAATTTTTCTGCATTGCATCGGACCCATAAATGTTCTTTATGATGGCAATTAGGTTTAATGAATTCAGTACTCCCCCAGACCTTCACTGTATCGAACGACTTCTAATAGTCTATAAATACCATGTATATGCTTCACATTTCTGTATTAGCATTGTAATTGTCAGCAGATGTTCGTACTGAATCCTGATCTGAAGCCAGCCTGTTCTTTTGGCTGATTGAAATAAATTTGTCCGGTTATTGACGTCTTCCTTGCGGCGGCTGAACAGCGGAATACCATCCGTCGTCTTTACTACAAAAATATTTAGTAAATGAATTTAAACTCGAACGAAATAATTTTGAACTTACGAGAGTTATATGAATTTCATAAGATGAATATTCAATGTGGAAAACTAGAGCTGCCGGCGCTGAGGAAGCGAAAATACCTCGTCTTTATAAATCTCATTGCCGTATCCAAGCAATTTATGCTGGGGCCGTGGCTTACAATTTATTTTCATTCGTAAAAATTCGTTACGTCGTCATCTCCATGTTTTATTTGTTCTAATTATCTTCCAGCATTTTCATGTTACATTCTTTTTTTATATATATATATATATATATACAGTCCTGAGACTATTAATTGTTACAATCTTAATTTTACAATTAATTTAGTAACTAAGTTAATACACGGTTAGTAGGTACATACATACTAAATACAATTATTGCGGCGCACTAATCCAATTACTAGGCAACCATACTTTCATTATATCTGTACATATTAAAATAAGAATTATTATTCGTAGCATAGAATGTATCATTTCTAACGTTTTGAATGAGGGTTATTCTTTTCCTTTGGTGTACCATTTGTTTTAGGCGTAAATTGTTCAGCCTCCTGCAAAGCTTCTATTTTGCCGAGGCGATCTACAATATTACCAATTTGTTCAGTAATGGTAGCCAATGACTTTACAACATCTGCTAAAGTAGCCTCATTAATACGCTGTTCTTTGGGTATCTGTTTTTTAGGTGTTACATTAAACAATTTTTAGTTCATCTAATTTTTTTAATGAATTAATCTCATAATCGCGCACGAGTTAGCCAATAATATAATGTGTCTCTAATTTACTCAGTACTCGCGCATCTATACTTTGTACCTTGATTTATTATTTGTTCGCTATATATATATATATATATATATATATATATATATATATATATTCGTCATCCAATGTAGACAGAAATTTTTATTTGGTTTGCCTTGATTAAGACACATTTAAAATAACGGCCTCTTATTGCTTATTCACGTCTTATTGCGCTAAATTACTCAGATTCATGAGTATTCAGAAATATCGTTTTCTTTTAATTATCATTTGTAAATAGTTTTTTTTTCTTACGAAATTTTAGTCGTAATGATGTTTTAATAACTGCATTTTTTTGTATTTTCATATATGTATATGTATATATAAATTAATGAAGCAATTAAAATAATTTACAAACGGACGCTAGTTGATACTATTTCACTAATTCAAACATAATAAACGAGGTAATTGCCTACCGTTCAGCCAAAGCAAAGTAAACCGATGTCTGTTTAATTCGTAATTTGTTTTCAAAAAATAGGTATGTCGTTATTTCTTAAATTTTTTCCAATTGCTTTTTATTTAATCAATTTGTACTTTAATTTTGTCTAATATGAGATTAATTTCGTCAGTACCCTCCATTTTCAATCTTACCCTTAAAATTTGGTGTCATTCCCGTTACCGAGATACTTAAAAAAAAAAAAAAAAGTTTAGAGTAGGAGGCTGGGGAAATACCTAGCCCCCGTTTTAAATTTTGATTTGAAAATGTTTTATGCCGTTAGTATTTCGTTTTTGCTGTGTCGTTATTACTTTCGTTTTTGCCACTTTTATTTCCATTATGAGTAAGAGTTGGACCTTCGGATTTCCCATTTCGAATTTTTACCTGAAAATTTGTGTTTCGTTTGTACTGGTTTTATTTTCTGCCTTTTTCGTTCCCCGAGATATTTAAAAAAGAAATTTGAGAAAAAGTAAAGACCGTCCCATTTGTAACTTGCACCTTAAATGTTTACTATGGTTTTTTATTTATTTGCGTTGTTTTTAATTTTATATCAGTGTCGGCTGTATACGCTCTTTATTATTTAATATATATATACGGAATTTTTATTACTAGAAGAATATTTAACGACTGGGAAGGACGGAATTTCGATAGGAGGATGACTAATTAATAATCTAAGGTATGCAGACGATACCACTGTTATATATAAGTAGCTCGAAGCAAAAACTAGTGAATATCATGCAAAGATTACAGAATGTGTAAAATACGGATCGAGTATTAATAATAAAAGTCATGCTAATTGATAGGAATAAGAACCAAGCATATAAAGATGTTAGTGGTTTTCTAAGAGTGGACAGTTTCATCTATCTCGGGTCAGTGATCACTAACAATGGAAGCTGCGAGATGAATATCAAACGCAAGTTAGCTATAGTGTGTATTATTAGATTAACAAGAATCCGGAAGAACGCAAGTATTTCAATGAATACGAAATAGTCTTCTCAATTGCGGCAGGTAGAAAATTATTTAAAAGCCGATCCAAAAATTTTACATGTTTAAAAGTAAAAGTACAATAATTGCGGTACGTTAAAAATGGTAATAGTTACAAAGGGTCCATGTGTTAATAACCTAAATACACGCGTATTTGACACTATCGTGCAGATATTGTTTGTAGCGTACGTTGATTTTAAAAATATTTCTTTTAAACATTTTTAAATCCATTTCCATCGTCTAAAGAAGAATATAAATGCGAAATTGGCAATAAAGAATTCGCTCATTGCGAACCTTCCGGTACGTGATTTACATTTTCCACATGATGTACTAGCGTCGAATGTTTCAATTTAACAAAGGCAGTGTTGTACACAAATATTGACGTTTTCACCTCCTTCGATTTTTTTTTTTTAATTGTTTTATAAATTTATAATTTAAAAGTTGATGATTTTAACTTGCGAATTATAAAAACTGACATTTAAATCGATTTATTTTTTTCGAATATTTAAAGAAATTATTGCATTTTCCCGCCTGTATCGCGAATAAATCAAATATAATCTTTAATAAGTTATTTACGAATTTTATTTGAAACGTCATCAGTCGTACTGTCAAAATCCTTGCCTAACAAATGTCGAGTTTATCCTTTAGTTTACGCGCTAACGAGCAAATTTATGTATAATTTTAGGTTTTTAAATATATTTTTCTCCAGTGTGCGCCAATTAAATCGTATCGTTGTTATTTTTTTTGATAATTACCGTTTAAAAAATACGACGACGTTCATCATTATCAGTAGTAGTCACCCTAATTAGGGCATAGTGATTAATATCTTAGTATGTCGTCGAAGCAATAAGTTTCCGCCAATTGTACTCATCTGCCGTACACATTCCACGATTATTGAAAGTTCTGTCCATCGTGTCGGAATGGCCTGCAAATGTGTAGGTTAGACGTTAGTCAAATCAGCAGTCGGCGACCAAGAGCGACTACTGGCGGAAAACTTCAGGCAGATGATTCCAATAGTGAAAGGGTAGGAGACACGAGGATGCAGATGTTCAAATGGGAAAAATTCTAAAATCCTACGACTGTCTCCATCTCGGCGAATCTAGGTCGCCGTCGTAAAAACCTAAAACCTTTACCCCTCCCAGTAACAAACCGTTGCCTCGTGGTTGGGTATTTACCCAAAAATCGAATGGGAGAAAACCTAGACAGAAAATCCGATACACCCAGGATCTGCGTTGCAGTCAGATTTTCGTTCGTTTAATTCTCTTTTAAAAACACTTCCCTTTGTAAATATATATTTTGAAAATAGATATTTTTTTTTTTTACTTCCGGAACATATTTTACGATAATTTTGCTTTTGTTTAAAATATTGTGATATTCTTTATACCCTGTAATTAGTTAGTTTTTATTTTTATTTTTAATTTAATTTTTAATTTAATATTCGTTAAATGTTCAATGTGTACGTAATACATACGTTACATTTTTGATCGTTTTGAAGAATTGTATTGTGTGATGAGGGTGTAAGTAAAAGATTATATTGTATTTTTATTAATTTGCTGAAGAATTATGCGTACGTGTATATTTGGAGTTATGTAAATAATGTGTGCGAGAATTGCAATGTAGTTTTATCTGTATTTTTTTTTTTTTGTTCTTTCTGATTTTCGAATTATTCATTGTACTATTTAATAACTATATAACTTTACACTATAATTGACTTTTTGGCTATTCTGTGGCCTCAATTACAATAAATAAATATAGATTTAAATGAATTATACGATTTTGTTTCTTATTGTTTTTTACTTGTATAAATTTTTTAGGAAGAACATAGGGCTAATATGTCGAAGTATAAAGTGGAACGCCCCGTTGACCGTATCATAAATAGCGAAGTAAGCGTACTTATTTTTCGATTATAAATTAAACGCCATCTTGGTCGAATTATTTCGCGTTAACGTATTAATTTCTCCGTAAAACGACTATAAGAAATCTAATCAACTCGATGAGTCGTCAAAATTCGAGTTCATTCATTCGTACAGAGCTAAAAGGAATATACTTAAATATCTATTGAGAGTATTTGCGATGTTATGCATGTCTATTAAGGTTAATTTTTATTTGAAGAGAAGATTTTGCAACTATACAAATGATCAAGAGTATGAAGTTGACCACATTCACATAGGGGACTAGAAGCCGTTTTTCATTTATTCAATGTATTCCCGTCGTAATAATCTATCCTTCCAGTTTCTTAACGTGTTCTCCATATGTACTGCCGTTTTCTAGGATGGCTGTCTATATTTCAGTTCCCTTATTGGTTTGTAGTCTGTCTGCTTTAAGGCAGTTCTCCGCATGTGTCAAATTTACCCAAAAATAATCGCAAAGCCTTCGATTCATCTTAACGAATTTTATTATTTAACGAGCGTTGTAACTTCGACGCGATTTGGTTCCATTCGACTCTGTGTTCAGTGTTGCCAGATCGGAGATTCGTTAAAAAAATGATAGACTAAAGGGGAAAAAACCGGTAGACTAAAAAAAAAGTTCTAATTCAAATAGTTCATAACATAAACGTCGATGCGTTTTTCGACGACGTTATTTCGGATATTATGAAAATATTATCATATAACGCGAACTTCTTAATTCAGCGACGTCAGTATTTGTGTAAAACCGGTGTTGCTACATCTTAACAATACACGCTTTTAATGTGATCGGTTAAATTACGTATTACCACGTTTGTTCGAATGCTCTAGCCTATACGTCATCATCATCATCGTATTGTGCTCAATCCTTAAATTGTTTTGTCATTGATTTCCATCTCTGTCGATTCTGTGTCATCCGCTTCAGTTCTTCATACGATGACGCCGTCACATCTTCGAGTACCTGTAAAGTGTAATCTGTTCGCGGTCTTCCAATTACATTCTTTCCCGAATGAATCCCTTCAAATTAGCCCTTCGTGTCGCAGTGCCTATCATTTATGTTCTTCTTTTTACTATTATTTTTAACAACGTCGGTTTTACATCAATTCTTCTCAATACTTCCTCGTTGGTTACCTTATCATTTTATTTTTAGTAATCTTCTGTAACACCAGAGTTCGAATGCAATCAGTCTTCGCTTCTTATCTTTCGTCATTATCCAAGTTTCGCTTCCATATAGAGCAATGCTGAATACGTATACTCGCAGCAGTCTTTTCCTAACGGCTAGATCTATATTTCTCGATGTCAATAAGCTTTTCTTATTATAAAACGCTGCTTTGGCTTGGGCAATTCTATATCCCTTTTAATCCTACCATCTTTGATTATTACGCTTCCCAAATAACAAAATTCGTTTACTTGTTCTACTTTTTTGTCCCGTAATATCGATATTAAATTGATTACTTATATTATTATATTTATTGCATACTAATATTTTGGTATTTATTTTCAGATTCTATTCCGGCGGTCTTTTTCTGATTCAGCTAATACAGCGATATCATCGGCAAATGTAAGCATGCTAAAATTTTCCCCCAATCTATTGGTATTCCTTGAACTTTTTCTTTAGTTTTTTTCATCGCTTCTTCTATGTAAACATTGAATAACATGGTGATAATACACATCCTTGTTTGACACCTTTTATAATTTTTGTTTCTCTTTCTTCATTTCTAATTTTTTATAATCATCCGTTAATTATTATATAGATTGTATATAATCCTTCTTTCATAATATCTTAATCCCATTTTTTTTTTAATATTATAAATATCTTTTTCCATTCGACATTATCAAATGCCTTTTCTATATTTATAAATCCTATAAATGTGCTTTTTTATTTTCCTTTTTTATTTCTATTAATCGTAGGGATTGCTTCTCTGGTACCTTTGTTCTTTCTAAAACCAACTTCTACTAATATTCTTTCCATCATTTGTCCTGCTCTTCAATATATAATTTTTATTAAAACTTTTGACGCATGTGACAATAAACTGATTGTTCTGTGTTTTTCACATGTATCAGCCTTTTCTTTTTTCGGTATTGCGACTATTATATTAAATCGTCTAGTATATTCCCCGTCTCATATACATTTCATAATTGATATTATACAATTGTGTAATTCTTTCTTCTCCAATATTTTACCATAATCCGGATGGTATTTCATCTATCCCAGACGCTTTACCCGGTCATAATTCTTGTAACACTCTGCCAAATTCAGTTCTTAACATTATATCGCCTTTATCTTCTATATCTATCATATCTTCTTTTTCGATCATTTCTTCCTTATCATATCCCATGTATAATTCTTCCAAGTATTCTGTGCATCTATCTGCTATGTTTCTATCTTCAATTAGCATATTTCTATATTTATTTTTTTATATTTCTACTTTTTGTTCTATAGTTTGAAAAGTTCTTCTCCTTATTACTCTTTGTACGCTTCTTCAGTTTTTCTTACATCATACTTATATATAGGTAAAATAATTTTCGGTAAATCGTGTCCGGTATAATAAACTGCTCGTTACGATAATTAGTGTGTAAGTGAAACGTTGTTTAGTCGCCTGTCTATACACTTTGAAAAAAAAAAAAAAAAAACTGTTTCGCTAAACCACCATTAACAAAACGAAATAAAAACAAAGTTAATCACTATAAAAATTATTTGATTAATGCAAAATATGCTTGAAAATGACGTGATTATCGAAAAGCTTCGTATTAATAAAACACTTATGCATTGCTTCCTTCTCTTTGTAGTAATTTGATCTAGGTATATGTGTATTCACTGACCTGTTCTAATATCTAGTCATTCAGTTTTATTTGTATCTTTTGAGGTGTATATGACCATAAACAAAAGGAAGAACAAAATATCAGTATGCAATAAATATAATAAGTAATCAATTTAATATCGATGTTAAGAGAGAAAAAGTAGAACAAGTAAACGAATTTTATTATTTGGGAAGCGTAATAATCAAAGATGGTAGGATTAAAAGGGATATAGAATTGCCCAAGCCAAAGCAGCGTTTTATAATAAGAAAAGCTTTTGACATCGAGAAATATAGATCTAGCCGTTAGGAAAAGACTGCTGCGAGTATACGTATTCAGCATTGCTCTATATGGAAGCGAAACTTGGATAATGACGAAAAATAAGAAGCGAAGACTGATTGCATTCGAACTCTGGTGTTACAGAAGATTACTAAAAATAAAATGATAAGGTAACCAACCAGGAAGTTTTGAATAGAATTAATGAAAAACCGACGTTGTTAAAAATAATAGTAAAAAGAAGAACATAAATGATAGGCACTGCGACACGAAGGGCTAATAATTCGTCTAATATAAGGGATTCATCCGGGAAAGAATGTGATTGCAAGGCCGCGAATAGATTACATTTCACAGATACTCGAAGATGTGACGGCATCATCGTATGAAGAACTGAAACGGATGGCACAGAATCGACAGAGATGGAAATCAATGACAAACCAATCTTAGGATTGAGCACAATACGATGATGATGACGACCTATAGACTAGAGCATTCGAACAAACGTGGTAATACGTAATTTAACCGATCACATCAAAAGCGTGTATTGTTAAGATGTAGCAACACCGGTTTTACAAATATTGACGTCGCTGAATTAAGAAGTTCGCGGTATATGATAATATTTTCTATTTATGGTTAATCCTGCTTTTTTGGAACAGTTATGAAGGTCAGTTATCATTTCCTGTAAGGTACCAACATTATTACTAATCAACACAATGTCGTCAGCAAAACGCAAGTGACGGATTTTCTTCCCATCAATATTCATACCTTTAGACTCCCAAGACTAGTTTTTGAACATACGTTCTAAGGCTGCTTAACTTCGGAGATATTGTGTCTCCTTCTCTGACGCCTCTCTTTAACGGTATTTCGCTTGTTTTTTCCGCCAGTTGTACTTTTATCATTGGTGAATTGTAAATATTTTGTATTATGTTGATATATTCATCATCTACACCATTTTCTTCAAGCGCTTTCAACACTGTCCATGTTTCCACGGTATCGAACGCTTTATGATAATCAATGAACGCCATGTGCAATTACATGTTGTATTCCTTGCACTTAGAGATTAAAATCCTCATAGAGTGAATGTGATCATGCGTGTTGAAACCGGATCTACAGCTCGCCTGCTCGCAGGGTTTGCAGTAATCTATTTGTTTCGTCATTCGATTCACAATAATACTTATATAGAGCTTGTAAATGTGTGATAATAAGCTAATTGGTCTGTAATTTTCTAAGCTATCTGCATCACCCTTTTTGTGTATTAGGATAACATCTGCTTCATTCCATAATCGCGGGATAGAGTTCTCTTTTAAAAATCTTTTTTTTTACATAACCATAAACATGTTAAACAGGCTTTTCAGCAAATCTAAAATCTCCGCATTTCCATCTTTAATCATTTCTGGGATTATACCATCCGGTCCGCTAGCTTTGTGATGTTAATTTTCTTCAATATATATATATATATCACACAACGATCACGATATACCTTTGTCGATTCACTCCTGGACGAAGGCTTTCCTCAAAACTTTCCATCCACTTCTATTTTGTACATTTCGCATTCCGGCCACCCTCATTATGTCGTCCGGCCAACGTTCCTCTTGTGTTGACTTCATTTTTTGTCTATTGGCCACCATTGCAAAACATGTTTCATCCATCTATTATCGCTGTTTTTTTTATTATTATCGTATCAATTACGCGCTTATTTAGAGATATCCTGCATTATAAATTCACGTTCGACAGCCAGTCTTCTGCGCCTTCTTCTAGTGAATGTAGCCCAATCAGTTCTTTAGTAAAGCTATTTACTTTACACAAATTTATAAAGTGTGACATCGTTTGGATCTCGCCACAGCTGCACAGCTCCGTTTCCGACAGTTTCCATTTGTTCATTAAATATTTGCAACGACCCTGGTTGGTTCTGACGCGATTTAAATTGCACCATGTTTTTCTGTTGAGACCAAATCCTGGCACCCTGCTAGCCGGATTTGATATTAATTGTCCGTTTGTTGGAGTCTGCTTAACCCATATTTCCTTCCATTTCGTAGTTGCGTCGACACTGCTCTGTAGCTCGTTAGCCGTCAGCCATGCTGGTTTCCTGCTGCTGAGACGTGTAGGTGGGGGATCTTTGATAAATTTTTCTACGTGAGAGTGCATACTGTTGTATTTAGCCCATTCTCGTTTGAATGTTTCTTCTCTGCGGATGTGCGGTGGAAATATATTTGCCAGCACGGGAAGCCACATAGTAGGAGTAGATTTTAGCGTACCGGTTACTAAGCGTAGTGCTGCGTTCAGTTGTGTATCGATGTTCTTAGCATGCGAGCTGGCCATCCAAACGGGGCAGCAATATTCTGCAGCTGAAAACACTAGTGCCAGTGTAGCAGTCCTGATGAGTTTTGTCTCTGCTCCCCAAGCTGTACCTGCAAGGCGAGCGATAAGGTTTACTCTTGTCTTCACTTTTTGAGCTATTTTTTCGGAGTTCTCTTTGTATGTGAGAGTTCGATCAAGAACGACGCCTAGATATTTTGGCGTGGGGGGCACGGCAGAGACCTCCACGCGGTGCTCCTGGAAACGATATTAACGGTTTACTGTTGATCTCGGCTAACTCTGCCACTACGATTGCGCGCAAGATATTTGAAGAAGAAATATTATCGCTGTAATATGACCAGACCAGCTTTATTTGATTTTTACCATCTGCCCCACTGCATCATCTAGTCTTATTTGTTGAGGTATCCGTGTATTACGAATGTCTGATGTTTAACATATTTCTTTCATGCGCAGGTTTTCCTGTTCCTTTTTATGCCTGTTTTGTGAATAACCGCATTTCCGAACCGCATGTCAAGACCGGAAGTGCACACTTATTATACAATTTCTTTTTCAAGTTAATCCGTATTTTTTTATTCCCGAATACACCGCTTAATTTCCCAAATGCCACCTACGACGATGATATTCTTCTTGAAACGTTTACTTGTCTCATGTTCATATTTGTTGTAATTTTTTGGCCCAAATAAATGTACCGCCTGTTCAATTTGCTCCGAATTTATCGTTATCCTTATTCGTCTTACAGTATCTTCGTTTTGCCTAAATTCATTTTTAATATATATATATATTTAAATTTATTTATTTAGTTCCACGAGAACGAACAAAGTCCTCTATTCAAATATATGCTGGGTGACTAAGATACGTTATTTAGATTATATAGATTAACTTTAGAATTATAGTAACCATTACGTCGATCAGTTGAATAATATGAGTATTTTTTTAATATGTTTTTCGAATTATGTCACGTATGTTTTAAGTATAAAAAATCATTTCCTATCAACGCGAAAGTTCAAATTCATTGGTCCGTAATTGTTTTCTTTCAATGAATGTATTTCTACATTCATAGTAAAAACATTTTAAAATACGCGTTATTTTTTCACCAGGGACATCAGTTATCGTCGACGGCAACATTTGCCGGTGTTGCCACATCTAGCGCTAGTTTCCTGCAACAATTTACACAAACGGGAGCTACACATGTGTCCCGTATGATTCCGCCCTCATCACTTCCTATGCCAGGTAACGGTGTTCCTTCATCGGTGACTCCGATGTCAAATTCGTCGTATATGAGACCGACGATGTCTATGATGGGAAGAATGCATGGTAATCTTAATATGATGAACAGGTATCAACATCCAGGTATGTAATTGCTTGACTAATTTCTAATTCGATTCGTTTTGAATATAAAGTATAAAACAAATTATCGCTCAATATAGATATTACTTCTCTCTATTTTTCTGTATTACACACACACACACACACATACATATATATATATATATATATACTTCTTCTTCATATCAAGAAAAGAATCTTTATGCGTTATACGGTGTTTGCCAAGTACTTTGCAAACATGACACTGTTCCTATCTAGTTGTAGTGGGTCA
Organism: Coronaproctus castanopsis; assembly: GCA_032883995.1. NCBI lineage: Eukaryota > Metazoa > Arthropoda > Insecta > Hemiptera > Monophlebidae > Coronaproctus > Coronaproctus castanopsis. The sequence continues at coordinate 34,044,104 of CM065054.1, read as the reverse complement.
TTGAAATCACACCGGTGTGGGCAACTACTGCAGATTAAAAGATGCTGGATAGATTGCTCCACGCCACATATACAGGAAGAGTTGTCAGAGATTCTCCACTTTTTCCTGTTTGACCAATCATTGTTCTTAATCTGTTTAGTGAACGTCATGTTTCGAATTTTAGTTCGTCGCCTGAAGAAATATGCTCCTCAGGTTCAATTCATGGTTCGCGATTTTTCTTTGTCTATTCTTCCTCCCAGGCATTATGTCGAACGATTTCCGGGCTTACTGTTAATGACTTGATAACTGCTATAAAACTGTTGCAAGACTTCGATCTTCGTTCAGTTGGTTTATTTCAAAACATCACATGTCGGCTATCCGTTTCCTGCTTGCTCTTTTCAATGCTGGCAGCTATTTGTCGTCTAATTACAGGTAGAGCAATATCGATCGATAGATGACGGTTTAATGGCGAGTGCAGAGTAAGGGTACGTTAGAAAATACAATAAAATAATTAAAATAAAACTTCGTAATAATAAAATACGTAGGAAAAAATCTATGTATATATAGGTCTATCAGTTACGTTCATGTTATTTGTCGTATATTATAGTAAGTGTGCGCTGAGATAGATAAAAATCGAATTACAAAAAATTCCCAATAGAATATAAATAATAATTATTATTATAATAAATGCATGGCATCATATATATAGTGGTAAATGCGGGAGCTTTAGCCACACTTTGTTCTCATAATGGATTCCCGGGGAATTTTATATATATATATATATAATATAAAGGCTTTCCAACTAACAAGGGGCACATATAATAAAAAGTCAATATCCAGAAATGCCAAAATAAGACACTATAACACGGTCATTAAACCACAGTGCCTGTACACAGCCGAATGCCTAAATTTGACCTCTAACAAGAAAATACAGCAATTAGAAGTCAAATAATAAAGGAAAGAGGGTGAAGAATATTGGAAATTAAGAAGCAACAGGGAAATATATGAAACAATAGAAAAGGTTAGCGACACAATAAGGAAAAGAAGAGTCACCTTTTATGGGCAAAATAGAATGCACAACAATCGTCTTACCAAAAAAGGTGTTTGACTTTTTTGACAACAATCCGAAAAGTAGAGTGCCACGTGGATAGTACAAGCTAAAAGGGATGTGAAACATATGGCAATATTTGATGAAGAAATCAAAGATAGAAACAAGTTTAGACATAGGATCCAATCTTTCCAAGGATTTCATGAGCCTGCAACTAAAAAGACAGAAGAAAGGAAGAAGACACATTCGAATATGATGAAAGAATATTGGTTAGCAAAAAAAAAAAAAAACGAAAAGAAAATACAGAATGCCACAAGACGGTGATAAAGAAGACGGCACGAACATGGACGGAAGGAGGAAAAAAGACTCATTCGAAACGGATGAAAGAATACTGGACAAAGAAACGAGGGGAAAGAACAGAATTGACTTAAGACTAACATCGTGCGAATAGCTTTTCCGTGGTCCATAGATGGCCAAAATCGAATATAAAAATATATATGTATAATATACGAATACCATAATAATAAACAATGAACAAATATCTTATTAGAAAAAGTTATACACAACTTACGTTGCTAACATGTGTACCGGATACATCCTTACCACAATAAACAAAATTATCTTATTATAACTGAAAGTTAATGATGAAATATATATATATATATATATAAAACCTACAACTTAAAAAAAAAAAAAAAAAGGAGAAAAGGGTTAACAATTTACAAAATAATAATTAAGGTTAAGCGACCTTATAATAAATTACGCTTAATGCGTTTATATTTATACTTAGTATACATAAACTTTAGTTGCCTGGAATTACCGATCGAGGAAAAAAGCATGTTATCGTGATATGAAAACTCACTGGATACTTATAAAATAAAATTCCTAATACAGTATAGGGTGGTAATTTTAAGTAAACGTGCATTTTATGAAGTTTAGTGTAACGGAGCACGTTTAAAATACATCTTAAACACCTATTTTGAATGATTTGCAGTTTATTGAAAGTAACTTCAGATACTGAGCTCCATATTGGACAGGCATAGGTTATCGTTGGTCGGATTAATGACTTGTAGATTATCATCTTATTGTTAATATTAGGGCAAGATTTACGATTAAAAGGCGGGTATATGGAACAGATGGCTTTATTTGTCTTAAGACTAGTATTGTTTACGTGTTTAGTGAACGTCAATCTGCTGCCTAAAGTAACACCCAAATAGCGTATCTGGGTGTTACTTTAGACAGCAGATTGACAGTCACTAAACACGTGAATAAAAAAATATACAATAGCCAACCTACTTTTCGATTCGTTACTCGTACCCGTTCTAGTCTATTCGATCTACAAAAAATATATATAAAAACATAAAATGAAAAATATTAATTTAGATTAAAAATCAGCAAAGTAAAAATCACTTTGCTGACTTTGGAAATTGTTATCTAAATTAATATTTTTCCTTTATACATACATATATATATATATTATATATATATATATAATATTCGCTTGATAAATGGCCTAACAGCTGAAATGCTTTGTAATTTTTCGTAGTGATTTTAACTTCTTTTTTGTTGTTTATTTTTTAAAAATCACTACATTCCACACTTTTTCAAATTAATAGGTTTATTTTAATTTTTCCTATTGTTATTTTATTTTGTATGTTTTTTCAACTTGTTTTAAAGGTTTTTTTTTTTGTTTAATATTAGTTATTTTTTATCTTTAAATTGGTTGTGTTCGTTTTGGTTTAGAAAGTTATTCGTTTCTTATTTTTATCTTCCGTACTGCGTTAAAATATTACTGCGTGTGTTTGTGATAAGTGTAATTTACACGTCGCACACGAGATTTTTAGTTGTTTAACTGAAGTTGCCGGAGAATGTTCGTTATATATATTCACTTTAAATAGATATATTAAAGGTGACACGTTGCAACTATCTCGTCGTTGCTACACACAATGGGAATAGTATCAGTTGTTTTACATGCGTTAATGTCATACATTACGAGTGTTCGAATAATGCGGAGGTAACGTGAAGATAAAAAAGAAAGAGTATTTAGCGGTGCACTTCGTGCGCAATAATAGCGTGTGGGTACACTCGGATAATAACAGAACAAACGGAATCAGTAAATGGTAAATGTTTGTAAAATTCGATAAACTCTCGAAGGAGGTAATGGAGTGTGAAGATTCCATAGCGAGCTTAAAAAGGGAAGTGGTCGATTTAAAAAAAAAAAATTAAATAAAAAAGAACCAAATTTTAGAAGCTAAAATAGAATTTCTAGAACGATATTCTCGCCGAAACATCATTATAAGCAATGTTCCACAAACAAGGAAAGAAAACATAGTCGGCATTGTCAAAGAAAGTAGGACTTCCGGCTAGACTGCGAAGTTAATGATGCGGATATTGATATTGTCCGATTCGGTAAACAAGTGTATTATGGTAATTAAGTTTTATTGAAGTTCCGTCGGAATCAGTCTATTAAAAAACGAGAGAATTAAATGATCGGTCGAATCTATCGGAATTGTGTTAACCATTAAGAATGCTAATCTGGATCGATAGGTCCGCCAGCTACATGAAAGTCTTCATCCGCCAGATTGATGATTTGCCTGTAATATAAATACGTTGAAATCGAAAGAGTAGCAAACGTTCAATTATCTGAACACTTGGTTCTGTGAAGAAGCCGATCAGAATGTGGAAATTAGAAAAAGCTAGGTCAACTTTTATCTCCACGAAGAAGTTAATTACAAGAAAGGTATAAGTCTGCATTTGCGAATGAGGTTATGTATTTACAGTCTTATTGTACGGAGTTGAAAGTTGAACAATTACACCGGCATTGGAAAAGAAAATACAGGCCTTCCAGATGTGTATATATATATATATATATGACGAATGTTAAAATTCGTGGACAGATAAAATAACGAATCAACAATTCTTAAACGAGATGTCAAAAGAAAGGGAACTGAGTTAGTATGGTGGTATTCATCGAAATGAAAAATATCATCCTTTGAAATTTGTACTACATGCAGAAATTGTTAAAGGTAGGCAGAAAGAAACTTCATTAGGGAGTGGATCTCCAACGATTGTACACGATCGAAATTAAATAACGCGGTCGTGGATAAAGTGAAAATGGTATTACTAATCTTCAAACTCCGATTGGAGAAGGCGTAAATAAGAAGAAGAAGTGTGGAACAAATACATTAAGTCGATTTGTGTATATTGCATGTAAATTGATGATAGTGTCCGGCTTATTGAAGATAATATTGATGTGTTTCGTTGCATTATACGTCGGAAATAATATGTTTAGATGCGTATATTATATGTTTACTAGTAAATATATCGTAAGTTCGGCTTTTGTAATGTAAGTAGATTATAGAATTCCGGTGCAATGATTATATACACATGTTCCGTATTTGCCTGCGTTATAATTATGTTGATATTTCAATTATAACTGCTCGTTACTCGCGCAAATATGTGCATTTACGACGAATGAGATAGTATTTATAATACGGTGTATTTGTTCATGTATAAAAAATATGTTGATTTACAACTGCTATTAATACGATTATTACTGGTACTATGAATAGATTACTGTTATTATTATTATTTTTTATCGAGTAGCATTTATGAGACCAACTATGATGATGAACATGTACACGCCAGCATCGTTGGGTTACAGAAATATGAATCCGATTTTTCGGAATCCCATGGCGAATCAGCAACTTAGGTAATGGATTCGTCAATTCCTGCACGTTGTACGTGTGTATTATATGTATTCAACATTTGTGTATACTAAATATGATCATAATTTCTTTAAGTATATTGAAAGACTATTTAAATTTAGGACTCCAAAAGCTCTTTTGAATATATATATATATATATATATATATATATATATATATATATATATATATTTCTTTTATAAGTTGTAATTATAGAAATATCATTATATATATGTACGCGTGTTATTAAAAGATGCAGTCGATTTTTTTCATTAGATTCTAAAAGCAATACATATTTTTGAAGTTAAATCTCCTTCAATTTTCAAAATACTCATCTACATTCAAATATATATATATTCATGATTTGTTAAGTTGTATACAATAAATTTCATTCGTTTCTGTTTGTGTACTTTTTAAGAGATAATAAAATTTATACGAATTATCTTAATTTTGTCTGCCTGTTAATACAATTTATCTAAGTAATTTTTGAAACAAACGAAAATTATTTGCTTTCTTTGAAAAGTAAATTTTTCGAGCATTTGAAAAAGCAATTTTGCACTCTTGTGTTTATTTTATTTGGTTCAGAATCAGATAATTAAAGAAATGAAATTTATTCGAACAAGTTGTTGCGATGGCTTTGATTTTCTTTTAATTTACACTTTAAAACTGTATATAGATAATTGAATTTGTTTTATAATTACATCTTTCTGATAGTGGAATGTGTTCAGCGTTAAAATGCACGCGAAAACTATGCATTTCGACGCTAGTTTTAAAATTATTGGCAATACCAAACAATTAACTAGTAAATCACATAACATGAAAGTAAAGATTAAAGTATTATTGAAAATCTTGATACATTAGAAAAACACTAGAATCTTTAAAGACCGAGTTAAATAAGTTAAATAACGATGTTAACAATTTAAAAAAAAAAAAAGTTAAAAAAAAACATAAAAAATATTATTATAAACGTTATTTCGGATAATAAACCTTCATAGGCAACGAAGCTTAAAGATAAATTTAATAAAAACTAATATGAAAATGGAATATACGAAACGCTAATCATTGAAGATACCTCCCAATCGGGTAACAGAAATTGTAATGCCGATCTAGAGGAAATTAATACCAGCAAAATTTGTGTAGATGTTGGTTTTATTAAACAACTTAAAAACAAGGTAATTGTAGGGGTTCAAATGTCAATTTAATACATTGAAACGCGAGGTTTCAAGCAACATGTTGAATTTTAAAATGAAAGCTAAAATAAAAAGTGATTCGATTATTTCGATAATTAATCATAACTCTACCACGGAAGCTGACATATGGCAATCAACAATAAAACTGGACACAATCCGATAAAAGTAACGCTGAAGTGTACAAAAAAACGCAGATTACGCGCTTTTGTTCATCTCAATCCTACTTACCATATTTTACTTAACGCTGGTTATATGGTTGTAAACTGGAATAAATACAGAATTTATGACTACATTCCGGTTGCTCGTTGTTGTTTCAAATGTTTACGATTTGGACACATGAAGAACGAATGCGTTATGGATTCCGAGCAGCAGTACAAGATTAATCATAATTTAATTGAAACAAAATGCAACAACTGTTTTTCGCATCGCTGTGTTATTGTATTATGCACGAAGGTAAGCCATCGGTAAGCGATATTTAAACATATTACTGATAAAATTAATTATATCTCTTATAATTGTCCGTTATAGTAAATAAAATACAACTAAGCATTAACTATGGCTAAGTTTAAACTGTAAACATTTCCTGTTATACACTAAATTTGTTGCTATTCATGGTAATATAAAACATGTTAATTTTACTATAGTTCCTGATTATATTATAATCAAAGTAAAAACTAAGATTTTTTTAGGATTATATTTTCCTCCAGTCGTCGACTTGGAATCACACTATCATTTTCCTCAAAAACGTTAAAGAACTTTTTCAACAAAACGTAATAATTCTTAGCGATTTCAATGCCAGACTAAAAATAATGGAAAATAAAACGTTTACATGCAATTTAAGAAATATAAAATTCGAAAGTTTTATTTTTTCTGGTGATTTAATTATTAAAAATTATTATAATGTTTTTACTTTTAACAATCATAACGGACAAAATTTAATTGATTATATCATAGTTAACAGTAATTTTGAGTTTTCTTTTGTTCGGGATTTTCACTTGTGGTCCTGAAAAATCCAGTATTAATATATATAATTTGAATGTTGTCGATAACGGTATCTGTGACGAATGTGGACAAATTTGTAAATAACTTGAATCATGAAGTAGTGTTAGATTATGAAACTAAATTGAAATTAGCAAATTCCGAAAGCGTAATTAATGATTTTTGAGAAAAAATTATTGAAACATTAACTCATTCTGTCAATATTTCTAAAGTAGGAGTAATAAACTGTTGGTGGAATGAACGTTTAGAATAGTTTAAAGTAATTGTTAAAAGATTTCGTAAATTTAAACAAAAATATGATATTTCAATTCATTTATAAATTATTATTAAAATTATATATAGAAAAGAAATTAATTTTTTTAAACAACAAACATGGAGACATTTTTACAGCTCCACCAGAACATGGGGGGGAAATCGTATAAAATTTTAACAAGATCGTCTTCATTTAAATTTCCAGATTTAATTTCAGATAATATACCAATAACTATGATAAAATGAATATTTTGATGAAATCTTTTTTTTTTTAGCTTAACTCAATCTCCCTATTAAGTTAAACGGCAATATTAAGAATGTTCAGTATTCTGTCACATACAGTGAAGTAAAAAATATAATTACAAATTTAAATAATAAGAAATCTCCATCTGAAGATGATATCACGAATAAGATTATTAAAATAATTTTCTTTTACTATCTTAATATATTGTTACTACTTTATAATAAATTACTCGAATTTAAAACTTTCCCTCAATGTTGGAAACGTGCAAATTTAATTATGTTAAAAATAAGCCGAATAAAGATTTAAGCAAAATTAAGATCGATTTGTCTATTAAATTCATTAAGTGTATGAAAAAATTATGTTTAAACTCCTTAACACTAAAATCGACAATTCGGCATTATTGGATCTGTACCAGTACGGCGTCAGAAAATATTTTCTGCTGAACTTGCGGTCCACGATGTTAACGATAATTCACTTTGTAATATTAAACAAAAGAATATTTCTATAGTACCTTCGATATTGAAGGTGCTTTTAATAATTATAATCGCCAAGTTATTATCGATACCTTAATTTCAAATAGTTTTAACATCATAAAGTTAATTTATAATTATTTATCTGATAGAAAAGTAAAATAGACCTATCAAGATGATACTATCATGGTGTTCCACAAGGATCGGTCCTTGAACCAATTCTATGGAACATACTATATTCAATAATTCATCGCAATATGTGCAATTTATATCACAACGTCAGATTGTACAGTTACGCTGATAATTTATTACTTGCCTATAATATATCTATGTCCGGCAAAGTTGACCTTTCCCGCTCATGTTGACAGATGCAACACGGTAGCTAAGTTTAATAATTGATTCTTTAAACTTAAAAATGATTGTCACACGTCGTTGTTCTACATATGAGCAAATTATGTATAATAATATTTTTAATTTTATCCCTGTCAGTTCAATTAAATATCTGGATTTTGTTATAGACAATAAATTAACTTCTCCAAGCATATAGCGTATATAAATGATAAAATTAATAAACGTTATTATATTTTTAAATCTCTCGGAACAAAATTATTGGATTTAAATTACTAAGCTAAGCTAATTTTATATAATGGACTAATACAGTCGCTATATTCATCACCTACTTTAGATAAACAATATATTCGTAATATTAATTCTAATTGTAGAAAATTTCTAATAGATGTAACATCTTCGTACATTACTGTATCTAATATTTCTCTACAGGTTTTAGCACGTGTATTGCCATTGGACTTATATATTAAAAAAAGATTCCTCATCTTCAAAAACTAACTCAATGTGGTAAACTGAAAATAGCGGTAATTTCAAATATATCAATAATTTAATTCTTACTGAATTTAAATCTAGATATGATACAGAAGGTAAGGGTAAATTAATTAAAAGTTTTTTCCTGATAGCTAGTTTTAAAGATAAAAATTTTAATATTAACTTTTACATGTCACAGATATTAACTGGACGTGATTCTGTTGAATACTATTTAAACAAATTTAAGATTATTAATAATAATATATGTTGTAACTGTTACAGTAATGATATAGAAGATGTTCATCATATAATATATGTATGTTCTAAATATAATGAATTAAGATTAACGTATAATATAGATTGCTCATTGCCTTTTAATGAGATAGTTCTATTAAAATATTTTCCAATTTTTATATACGAAGTATTTAAGGTCAAATATATATATAAATAACCACTACAGGTCCATAGGCTATCCAGTATAATTATGATATTTGTTAATACATATATATATATATATATATATATATATATATATATATATATATATATATATATATATATAATTACGTAATGATTCAAGTGAAATGTAAAGCATACATATCATGTTGTCACTTACGATTGACTATTTGTTAAAGTAATTTTAAAACAAACGAAAATAGTAATTTATTTAAGCATACCAAAAAGTAATTTTAATTATATATTTATTAAAACTTTCGTGGTTGTTTTCCATTCGTCTAGAATTATTTTCGGTGAAAACTACGTTGACTACTGAAAAATCAACCAATCACAATCATACCCCTGGAAATATAATGACTACAGAAGAATTGACCAATCACCATGCAGTAATATCAGGTGATGTATCAGCTGACGGTACGACCAATCACAGCCCTGGAAATATAAAGTTCCGATTGAGAAGTGCCTATAAAAGAAAATAGCTCAAGAGTCTGTGGTTTAGTTCGTTTCTGATGATGAGTGGTGTAAGTCCATTCGAAACGTTACATTTTTTGAATAATCAGGACGTGGTTTTCACCGAAAATAATTCTAGACGGAGTAATTTTAATTTTTTTGTGGTACTGAATTCTGAGATTGTGAATTGAAAACGTTCCTGTCCACCAGAACATTTAGCGTGTAGCTTTCGTTGTACACGGTTACACTTATTAAGAAAAATAAAATGCGATTTTGTCCAAATCGAACGTAAATAAAAAAAAAAAAATTAAGACATTTAAAAAATTTGAAAGTTAGAAGAAAACTTTCGGGAGAAAACTAGTTTTGACGTTCATCTTAATGAAGGAAAATGAACGTGTGAATAGGTATAGAGGAAACACCGATAATCAAACAAAATAAGCTTTAGTTATAATTAAGAGAATCATATCGATTAACTAGTAAACAGTCTATTGAGTCAAAAAGTTTTGAGGTGATAAAAGTCACAAATATTCTCCGTTATAAAAACAAACAGCCTCTTCAAATGTTTTTCGTACACCTGCGATTCTCAAAGGATAATCATAAAATATTCGAAATCCGTAATGTCTTAAATACTATTGTGATCACTGAAGAACCCAAAAAGGACTCCCGACTCAAGCAATGTAAAAGATGTAAATTATTCGTCCACACTGCTAACTACTGTAATCTACCAACACGCTGTATTAAGTGCGCTGGTAGACATGATACCTAAGCATGTACCAAAAGTAAAACTGAGCCTGTAAAATGCGCATTATGTGAAGGGAATCATCCATCAAATTATAGAGGATGTGTGGTCTACAAGCAACAAGCACAATTTTATAACAACAAAAGATCTTCTCATGCTCGGGTCAAGGAAAATATTCGCATATATGACACACCCAATAATAATTATTACGGTCAAAGTTTAAATACAACAAATCGTAGGTCATATGCCAATGTCACTCAAAGTGGAAATACTGAACAATTCGAAACATCTTCCAACATTATTACTACAATGGATAATGGATAATAATAATTATGCTACTAATAATAATGATTTCTCAATAACATTAGCAACATTTATTAATTGAATATAAGTCTACAATAAATTCTTTGATAATATTCTTGACGAAAGTCGTTGAGAAGTTACTCTCATAATGATCAATAATAAAGTTATAATTACACACCATTCATTAGTAATAGCTTTGTGGAATGCAAATGGAATTACACAAAAAAGATGCGATCTTCAATTTTTCCTTCAACACGCTGCAATTGACATTGCATTAATTACGGAAACGCATCTCACAACCCAAAACAGTTTTAACATTTACCGATACACATCGTATTCAGCTCACCATCCTGATGGAACGGCTCATGGTGGTTCAATCATATTAGTCAGAAACATTTATAAACGATATAAGAATTTTATGCACACCACATTTGCGTACCAAATCGTAGCAATGAATATAGAAACGCTTGTAAATGATTTCTCAGTAGCCGCGCTCTATTGTCATGGGGGTTTCTACATATCAGAGTCAGAATATAATGTAATTTTCAACAAACTAGGAAAAAATTTCATATGTGGTGGAGACTATAATTGTAAAAACACTGCATGCGGATCGAGAATTACGAATTCATCTGGTAGGAAATTGTATAAACAAGCAAATTCACTCACTATCTTATCTCCAATGACTTCTACATACTGGCACACTCTAATAGAACTCCCGATGTATTAGATTTCTTTATCATTAATGGCCTACGTAGGTACAATCGGTAATGTAGAACACTTACGGATCTATCTTTCGATCATGCTCCTGCAGTTGCTGGTCTGGATGTAAATCCAAAAATTATACAACGCTAATGGAAGCTCACAAATAAAACTACAAATTTTGAATTCCATTTTCGGATATAAACAACATAAATTTAAAAGTTGAAGGACATATGTGACATTAGCAGTCAAAAATTTTTCCAATCTCATCGAACATGCATGTAAAAATTCTACTAATTACTAGTCGAAAAAGTTCAATAACAATATTTATGTACCTATCGAAATAAGAAAATTAATAAAAGAAACCAGAGCAGCCAGAAAAAGAAGTGGCAACGTTTACCCATCATTAAAAAATATGTTCAAGAAATCTTAAAAAATTTTAACAAATAAAATCGACGAATATAAAAATACGATGTTGAATCAACGTATACAAACTTTGAATAACAACGATAAATTATTTATGGTCAATTACTAAAAAACTACTGGGACAATCAGAGGAACAGTATAACATCAGAGTAGAGGATGCATGGACTAGAACGGATACAGAAAAGGCTTTTTCGCTAAACATCTTGAAACAGTCTTCACTCCGAAATCCGATTATAGCAGGGTAGCTCTTATACAAAGTGCGTTAAGAAAACTTCGTCATACCGAACATAATACCAAGCGCTTTTATCCAAAAGAGGTATCTGCATTTCTACAGAAAGCACCACTGCATAAGACCCCTGCTATCGACAAAATCACGGGAGAAATACTGTCGCATCTTCTGAAGTAAGCATCTATTATCCTATGTTATATATTTAACGCAATATTAAGATTGGGATACTATCCCGAATTGTGGAAGAAGTCGATTATTATCAAAAACGCCATCATCAGTGGTTTCCTCTTACAGGCCAATAAGCCTAGATTTTAGATCGGATGAGTTCGGTTATAATAAATTACAACATACTGCCGAACCATCAGTTTGGTTTCCGTGAGGAGCATTCTACTATTCAGCAATGCCATCGACTATGCGATTTCATTAACATTCGAAAAACAAGAGGTGTCTGTATTTCTCGATGTCAGCTTGGCATCCTGGATTGCTGTATAAAATAAGGCAGTACTTTAACGAAGACGTTTATTTATTGTTAAAATCATATTTATATAACCGATCGTTCGTGGTAAAAATAAATGATTCACTCTCAAAAGAACATTCAATCAGATCTTCTGTACCGCGAGGCAGCCTGCTGGAGCCATTACTATATTCCATCTATACGGCCGACCTGCCTATTTCCGATCAAACTTTGTTGACTACATATGCCGATGAGCAATCCTCGCGTACATTTTTTTTTAGGATAGTCGCGAATAAGATTGGCGAAAAACGAAAAAAATCGTTTGAATCTTTTTAGTCGCCGTGTCTCCTTTATATAGTACGTGAATTTTTTTTTTTTTTTAATATTATGAAAAATTCTTTACGTACTTCGACCGCACACTAATATAGAAGATGCTCAGCTACTGAACACTGTTAACGACAGTCTATTCCTTAAATCGCGACATTAAACTGATTTCGTTCTATAATTAATATGTAGATATTATAATTAGCATGGTTAAGATCCTAGCACTACAAAAAAGAAAAAAATACTCCTTACCTTAAAAACGGAAGTACACGTGTCAAAATCGGTTAGCTATATTTTACTTGGAGATCTTCAATTACTTTATGTACTACTATCTGTAATTTTGTTTCAAAAATTAATAAACTGAACAGTAATAACACGCGTAATAATTATAAAACTACCAACGTTGACAGTATTTTTACTTAGTTGTCACACTAACCCTTACATGCCCGATGTATATTTTTCGATATGTTATTTTCCAGCTTGAATATCTCACAAACATGCCAAATATTGTCAATTAAAATTGTTTTTATAAATAATCCTTCAATAATTTATTAATCACATAATTGTATGCTTTTGGATATATCGTAGTTATCATGTTACGTATTAAGTCGATTTAAAAAAAAAAAACAATACATCAATAATATTTTAATTGGAACACTTTTGCTCTAAAAATAATTTGATCGTTGTGGTGTGGACATAAAAGTGAAGCTGTAGGTCCTTTCCAACGACCAAAAACGCGACAACTGTGAAGCAGAGTCGCATAGTTGCAAAGTGTCCAATTCAAACAGCATGGACCTAGTTTAGGACTTTACTCAGAATGCTAACTTTATATTTTCACTTCCTCGTGTCATTTTCGTTAATTATTCCATGCAAATCGTGCATAAAAAAATTAATAACGCGTGCCTAATAGGGTTAAATTACCACGATGAAATATTTCTACGGAAAATTCAGTTTTCAGCACTTTACGCAGAAATCGCGTCGTTCCCCCCACATAACGTTTAGGAAATATATTTTCGAGATGCAAACTAAAGATCAGCTATTAGAAGATTTATTTATAAATTTTCCTACGGTAAAACACAGTCTAAATTTTTTGTTAATGCCTCGTTGTGAGTTGTATCCATTATTTTTATTAAAGTTAAGATTTTTATAAATTTCGATATCTGGCTTTAGCCGAATTTTCAACATCGAATTGTATTCGACAATGCGATGTGAAATCGCTGTAAGTGTATTTTTACGCTCAACCCTGCGTTCTGCACATACGTTATTAATATTTTTCTAAATGTATCCGCACGAGCGTAAAATTTTATATACACCAGCAACATATCCTCCTACCGGGGGTAAAATTCAAAGAAAGCGGTGACGTGAAAACCTAGAAATAGCTAAGTTCTGCGGTTGTATTAATTACAAATGCTGGAACACCGTCGCATTAATCTTGTAACAACTTCAGATTTTGTAATGCCATTGTTCCAATACAACGTAGAGAATTCTGAGGATCATGCTACTTGAACTTACCTTGTAAAGCATAAGAATTTTGAATTTCTCTTTTTTTCATTCTTAAAACGTGTAATTTCATCGCATTTATTACGATATTAAAACCGAATAGAGCGCAACAAGGTACGCAGTGACCATCCTTGAAAAGAGAGTTTTTTAGAAAAATTATACATATCTTGAATGACGAGTCCAACAGGAACGTGTCATGCTAAAATGTTGACCATCAGTTAGCCTTTGTAGACGTAAGAAAAACTTTGGATACTGTCAATAGAAATGTGTGGCGAATAAATTTCTAAAATTAGTATATCTAATTAAGTTTATTAACATAATTTCATCCTTCTATAATACGAGTGATACGAATATTAAACGGGGTAATTTGGCACCAAATACTCATAGAATAACTGTCAATTAAAATGCTACCTAAAAAAGCCATCGTCCAGTTAACTAATTTGATGAATGCAATGTTTAAATTTGGGTACTTCCCTTCTAGTTGGAAAGTGGCTAAAATAATTCCAGTACCAATTGCTCTCAGATAGACAATATCCGTCCAATCAGCTTGCTTAGTAATCTTAGCAAAATCGCTAAAAAAAATTATTCTGAAAACATTATGTGACTTCACTAACTCTAATAATATAATACCTAGTAGTCAATTTGAATTTCAACCAAAGCATTCCACAACACAACAGATAGCAAGAGTTGCTGACTCTATCACAGATAATTTTAAATAAACATACTGGGATGGTGTTATTTGATGTGGCAAAAACTTTCGACACAACCTGGCACGACGGTATTGTCTATAAAATGATTGTTACCAGGTTTCCAAATTATCTAATTAAACTGATTAATAGTTACTTAACTAATCGATCATCATTTTATACCATTATAAATAATGCGAAATCAAGTAGCAAATCCTGTTCTGCCGGCGTACCTCAAGGTAGCGTGCTGGGTGGGGCCATTCTTATTTACATTTTTCATGCATGATTTCCCGCATATAAATAACATTGAGGTTGCCTTCTACGCTGATGACACAGCGTTGTACTGCAGTTTCTACAGGGCAAGTAATATCAGCAATAGGTTACAATCCGGTGTTGATCGTGTAATTAAGTATTTTTCTAAATGGCAAATTGCTCTTTTAATCCTTCCAAAACGAAAGCAATTTTCTTCACTCGTCGAAGACCGTTTTTACCGACCAGACTTCATGTCAGTGGCGTTGACATAGAATGGTCTGACCAGATACGCTATCTTGGTGTCATTTTAGACAAGAGACTAACGTTTTCTAAGCATATTAACCATGCATCATTGAAGACAAACAGAGCAATCTGTTCAATTTATCCCATTTTCAAACGTAAATCTAACTTAAATATTAATAATCTACAAGTCAATCATTAGGCTAATTTTAACATATTCTTGTCCAGTTTTTTTCTTCAGTCTCAAATGCTAGTTTTAATAGACTGAAATTAGTCCAAAATCGATGTCTTAGATGTATCCTCAATGTCCCCGTATACACTAAAATTTCATATATGCATAGTGCTCTGCAGATACCATATATGTAAAAGACTATATCCTCAAACTATCCCAAAAAAATTTTCTCAGTTGTAGTGTGCACCGTATTACTTCCAGCAATAGGAAATTACGATCCCATATGGAACTAAGTATTATACTAAGTATAAGCATCGACGCATTAAACATAATGTATTATTCTCATAACGTTATAATTTGTTTTCGTTTCCATTACTTATAAATCATATTACATATTCGTTACATAATTAAATTTATTATTTTTTAAATTACCGCTTTTCATTTGTGATGGTTTTTTGTCTGACCATCGATACTATTTATATCTTGTATATTTATTATTTACCAGTTTATATTATTAGTTACTTTAATAAATGGAGAGAGCCTCCGGTACATTTATTAAATATTATTATAACTTTTTAATATAATGCCAAATATACGCGTTTTACATTTACTGTTGACAGTTACACATTCGCGCTGGATAGGTCGTGCCATTAGAATAGAGGATAGTAAACATTCGAAACGAACACAATACTAAGAACTGTTTCAAGATAAACGAATATAGGCAAGAACACGCAGAAGATACAAAGATCGATATTTGGAACTAATTAAATTAAACAACTGGCAACAAATAGATATGGAGAACCTAAATTCGGTCAAAAGTTGTCACGAATTGGACCGATCTCACACCATCCTACTCTGACCGGCCCGGATTAATGCTTTCAGAGAGCCGGGGCTAATTCATTTAATATAAAATAAGTGAAGAACCTGATATAATTAGTTTATATTTCCGTTACAAAACAAGCTTGAAATTAATTTTTTTTAAATCAGCCAACCTTTCGGCGAGTATGGGTCTACGGGTATTTTTGAGTTCACAGTTTCAGCTCAACAGCGAGTTGGGCTATGTAGGTTTAACGTTTTCGGGGTATATAGCTTTTGGGTTTTTTCGATTGTTAAAAATTCGCGGCTATTCGAAAAAAGTTTCTCAACGGGATAGGCGCACCGTTGAGGACCGGGACTGCAGCACCCTGTTAAACTGGGCGTGATAGTTAATTTCCTTTTTATTCATTTATTCAATGTAGAGACGATTTTACTTGGGTACGAATGTGTTATTATTATCATTATTATTATATTATAATAATTTGGCTTCGGTATGAATACTAAAATTACCCATCGTCAACACTATTTTTATGTAAATATATCATACGTAAGATAACAAAGAGGATACAAAAAAAAAAAAAAAAAACACTTAGAGCTTAATTTTAGATATATACACACAGGTGGCCAGAGCTGAGAGAATATTGTTGTTATTCAGGGTCAATAAGTGGACAACCGAGAAGGAGAGGGTAAATATTTAATTCTAAAACGTTATTAATTAACTCTGCTATACAAGTCACGAGCAAAAATCACATGATTAACGTCAGCTATAGTTCCCCCGCATGTACGGGACACTATTCGGAAGAAATAAGATTGATGGAGTACAATTGGCTAGGAGGGCGATTGTGGTTAGGAACGAAGTTCGACCGAGATGGAAAAGAAAAGCCAAGCTGGGATGTCTTCTATACTCTATACTTAATGTCTGTCTGTGATTTGCGAATATTTGCATTATAATCACTGCATTGGGACTTTAAATTATTGTAATTTCTGTCCTAATTGTGATGCTTTAAAAAAATAATTACACAGGCGAATATTTAATAACAAAGATTTAACAATTAAAACAAAGATGGCAGTATATAGAGCCATAATACTTCCAACGTTGTTGTATGGAGCTGAATCGTGGCCAATCATGCGGAAACGTCTAAAAAAACTGGAAACGTTTCATCAAAAAATGATAAGGAACATATTAAACATCAGCTGGAAAGATTTTATATCAAATGAAAAAGTTTTTGATATATCTGGAATGCAATCTATAATGCAAATATTGACTTCCAAACGACTGAAATGGGCAGGTCATGTCATCCGAATGGATGAAAACCGAATACCGAAAAGATTGTTGTACGGTGCTTTCGGATTGGGAAAGCGACATGTTGGAAGACCAAGATTGCGGTATAAAGACGTTATTGCAAACGATTTAAAAATAGCAGGGATAAACCCAAAACAACCAAACTAGGAAAGAAGTGCCGGAAACCGAAAGGAGTGGATAGCGATCGTACAAAGCGCAGTCGAAAATTTGGAAACTCGCCGGCGGAAGGGCAAAAAGGAAAAGAAAACGTCGAATCCAAGCTTTGGAACAGCAGACGAAAAGCAACATCAATTCAAATGCCAGCATTGTGATTTCAGCAGCAGCCATCACATCGGCTTAATTTCACATAATCGCCATAGATATCAATGAAGGACAGTACTCATACTCGGAGTCGAGGGAGTTCAGAAGAGATATATATATATATACCTACATAGGAATATATGCGTCCATTTTCATAGTAAAACTGTAGTGCCTGTCTGTGATTTGCGAATATTTGCATTATAATCATTGCATTGGGACTTTAAATTATTGTAATTTCTGTCCTATTTGTCATGCTTATAATTACATAGGCGAAGCCGTGGATAACTTTCAGTATATATATATATATATATATATATATATATATATATATATATATATATATATATAAAGTTGGGAATGTAGTGATTTTTTAAAAAATAAACAACAAAAAAGAAGTTAACATCCTCTCAGATTATTTAAAAATACTGTTTCATCACTTTGATAATTTTTTTGTGTATCTAAATAATATTTTTTACATTTTATATTTTTATAAATTAGTATATATATATATATTTTTTCATTTATACTTTTTGTATTCACTTGATAATCACAGCCGAAAAAACTTAATGATTTTTCATTTTAAAAAAATTATAATTTCAACTCCTTTTTGTTTTTATTAATATATAGGAACGAACGACGAAGTTTAGGAGCGAAAAAAGCAACAATTATGAATAACAACGATGATAATAATAATAATATATTAATGTTTGTTTATCGGTTAGATGGCGGAAGTAGACTAGGTTAATCCTGCGTCCATTTAAATATATGTACGCGAGTAAGAGGGAGCGAGAGAGTTAAATATTTTGATTTTGAAATAATTACTTATTGATGCCCCTAAATTTAACGTTCATCCGTCACCTATTTAGGGGGGGGGAGGAAGATATTTTTAATGTTTGAAAGAACACATTGACGGCTGCGATAATTCATATTTAGGTCAAACTTTAAATGATAGAACTATACCATCGTACGTCATTTTCAGTATCTTCTTTTTTTTTTTTATTCTATTTTATTTATTTCCCTTCAATCGATTTTCTGTAAACCCTTAACTACTCCGCTTATATTAACGAGCGCATTTAATTCGATTGTAATGGGGCGGCGGTGGCTTACTACTCTGGCGAAACCTGGGCCAAATTTGAAAAATTTAATAGAGTGTTTTTTTTTTGTTTTCAAACGAGACGGAAATAATATTCAACGCTATTTTTAAATAACATATTTTCAAGAAATTCGGCTTCTCCTAAAGAGGAAAAAAAGTTCGTTTGAAATATCTTTTTTATTATGCATCTATCGTCTTAATTTTACGATTAAATTTATTTCGAATAGCGCTACATGTCGCGCAACGAGTGATGGATATTGTAGGTAAACAATTTGTCTCGTCGCGAATTAGTCACTAAGATGGCGCGATTTGATTTCCCTTGATTTTTTTTTTTTGATGGGGTGATTTCTTAAAGTCGCAGGTTTATGACGATAAGCGATGATCGACTAACGTCCTTCAAGTCAATGATACCAACGCTATCGTTCAAATTCAGCTAAATCTATACGGCAGAATTGAACCACTCGATTCCGTGCAAATGTGAAATGTCGCGGTGGACATTCGAAATACTCCACACACACACATAGCGGCTTCCATGGATCTTTTAAATGAAAATATACGCAGCTTATTCAATTTCAACATCAACCCGAATTGCCTTTATTGGAAAACCCTATTTTATATATATATATATATATGTAATATATAGGATGACCCAGAGAAGGCTGACCGGTTTTTTCTGTTTTTTGTATAACTCGTAAACTACTCAACCAAAATTTTCGAATGAAATTTTAGTTTAAAAATAGTAAAACGAGAGACATTAGCTCGCAATCATTTACATCGTTCATCGCAATGATACGTTCAATCAGTCTTTTCACAACATCTTCGAACACTCGATGAATTTTTGACATTTCTTCATATATCCGAGTTTTCATCCACATCTCGTGTACGTGTTTCGTAAACGCGGTTCTTAAGGTATCCCGGCCAACAAAATCTGAGGTCGAATCTGGGGCGAGGAGCGAAATCCGTGCGACGCGACGATATTACCAAGCGCTTCTTTCAGTATTGCGAGAGCGTTTCTGTCAAAAAGTGACACGTCTCACGATCTTGTTAAAATCATGCACGGCCCAGACGATGACGACGACGACGACGACGACGAAGGGAGGTAAGCGAAATCGAGTGTATCATCTGGATATAGAGCGTTCCGTTGACGGTACCGGTGAAAAAATAGAACCCCACTATTTGCCTCTCCAAGACGGGGTTACTCTGTGTGACGGCTTCTGTTCGATTGAATTCGGACCAGTAAGTTCTGTTTGTTTACGAATCCAGATAGCTGTTTCTCAGTCTTGTTAAGATTGGTGGGAAGTTAATTTAAAATGTCAAAATCCTCCGGATGGCGTCATTTTTTTTTTTAAATGTTACTACAT
This sequence comes from Coronaproctus castanopsis, assembly GCA_032883995.1. Taxonomy (NCBI): domain Eukaryota; kingdom Metazoa; phylum Arthropoda; class Insecta; order Hemiptera; family Monophlebidae; genus Coronaproctus; species Coronaproctus castanopsis. The sequence continues at coordinate 34,023,593 of CM065054.1, read as the reverse complement.
CCTGTTGCTTGTAAAATTTATTTAGTATATCTTCTATCGCGCTTTCAATTATTTATGTTTAACGTTCATTGTGTCTGAAAATATATCCATTTGTATCTATTAATTTTCCTTCCTAGAATAATTCAAATACTTCTTTGTTACCGACTTTACCTATCCAATCTGCTTCGAGTTCAGGTTTCGAACGGCTCCAATTGGCTTCGCGTCTTTTTATCCATCTTCCGAGCTTCCGAATCGTAAAGTATATATATATACGTATCGTTGTTTACATTTTCGATAGTTTCACAGTTTATAGCTTCGAAATATAATTTTACGTTTCCGGTTACGATTTTTAAACGTTTCATTTAAATCTCCATCCTATAAATTAATAATTAACAGTCGTTCTTACTGATCCATTAGTAAGAAACGGAGGATTTTTATTTCGACGAAATCTTTTATTAGTATATTTAGTTCGTGAAATCTACAATTATTTCCCCATATAGCGACATTTCTAGAGAAGTCAGCATCCTTGATTAAGATATGTAGATAGCCCACACAGTATCACGTTAAGCTGTAAAGGCACCCCATTAAAAAAAAAAAGAAAAAAAAAGAAAAAAAAACGTTCGTGAAAAGTATCGGAAGGTTGATTATTATTATATTTGTTTTTCATTTCCTATAGGCAATTCTTAATTATCAGGAAGAACGTAGTAGCACGGCACTCCGTATAATATTAAATAATGCCTCGAATGCTAGCTCAATTTGTACGTAAAAATAAGCGTACAATGACTAGTCGATGATGATAGGTATAATAATAATAATCGACATACGTCATACTCAATACATATCCGCGCGCGTGCGTGCGAGAGTAAGGGGGAAAGAACATAAATTAAAAATTAAAGCGGTTTATTTTTATCGCAAATTTATAATAGTTTTCAAGATAATAAATAAATTAAAACGCTTTATATATATATATATATATATATATATATATATAAAATATTGCATATGTATATATATATATATATACGTAATATATGTATGCATCTGTGTGTTTGCGCGTAATATTCGTGTATAATTATTTTCGAAATTAACGAGCGTACATTAAATCTTCATCGTGTATCTCTAGTAAACAATCATTTTGATAAATCTATTGTTTAATATTTTTTATTTCTATCAAATAAATTACGTTCCTCCCGTCTATATATATATATATATTCCAAGCGATTAATAATAAATAAATCTTTTTCGTCTGTCTTTTATTTCATTATTTATTTATCGATCGTTTTTTTAAACACCTTTCGTCGAAGCCATTTTTTTAAGTTTTCGTTTCAGGAAACGCCTCTTTACAATTCTGGTGACGATCGCGATGATGACTACGGCTGCGATTACGTGATAGATCAGATATTGTTTTAATATTTCTTTTAACGTGCTATCGAAATCGATAGTAGCGATGATCTTGGTTCGATATGGATTATCCGTTACAGTCGTTACTACGCTACTTTCTATCTGTCCTTTTCCATTAGCGAATACAGCGTCGTGATAAACGAGTTCGTCGACTTTTTCACCGAAATGAAACTAAATAAAAAAATAATAATAATAATAATAAAAAAATTAAAATTTACCATAATAATAATAATAATAATTTAACACCGATTTCAATTTATTTATTTTTTCTTCGATACGCTTCAATTTGTAAAAACATAAAACATCCTACTACAGAAACCAATTCGAAATATAATACACGACGTTCATCGAAGAAGTTAAACAATTTAGTGATTTTTACGAACGGCCATTAGTTATTTCAACCAAGGGCTGTAATAAACGGATTAATATACCTTATTAAATATTTATACTACACACGCTGATATGTAATCAAATATGATCATGTATATTGAGCTGAGCACGCATCTCTGAGATTAGTTGGATTCCTTTACTTACAATATGTGACAGGAATTTTTTTTCGTATACTCTGCAATAACTGCAGCTGAAAAATAGTAGTCGGTTTTCATCGGCGATCTGATCTCCATCGCAAAGGATGGATACAGAATGGCGAAGGGGTAAATTGGGTGTGAATAAAACGTATGGAATGTTGACGTTAAGCGTTGGGTCAAAAAAATAATAATAATAATAATTATAAATAAAAAATTATAAAACTTATTATTAATAATTTATTTAATGGAGTTAGTCGCATATTATATAAGTTCTTTACGAACGTGTGGTATACGTGCAGAATTGCGTATAACTATGTTATGATATTCAGTACAAAAATGTAGTTTTATTATCAATTAATTAATATTGTGCGTATAAGCATTGAAACTTTTCTAATTTTATTTCGTTTAATAATAATAAAACTAAAATTCTCATAACTGCCGATTTAACGAAAATTATCATCGATGATTCACGTATAATAATAATAATAATTAAATAAACGACAAAAACTTTTCGGCTATTTAAACCATTATCGAGCGGACATTATATATATATATATATATATATATATATATATATACAAAAATTTATAAAAATATAAAACAAAAAATAAAATGTTAAAAAATACTTAATTTAGATACACAAAAAAATAGAAAAGTGAAAAAAGAGTCATTTATAAAATATAAAAAAGAGTTGAAATCACTAATTTTAGTAATTTTAACTTCCTTTTTTTTTTTGTTTACTTTTTTTTTTTAAATCATTACATTACTTTTCAAATTATTTATAAAATAATCTGCTCTATCAGATTATTTTATAAATAACTGTTTTTTCGCTTCGTTATTTTTTCTAATATCGCACATCTAACTTAAGTATTTTCTTACATTTGATTTTATTTCTGGGTTTTTCCTTCTATATTTTATAAATTGTATATTTTTATATTTAATTTTTTTTTTTTTTTATCCACTTCGTTATGACTCAATAACCGAAAAGATTCGTGGTTTTTTTATACAAAAATTTAGTAATTTTATCTACTTTTTTTTTTTTTTTTTTTTATTGTTTAACATTGCTCAAACAATAATAATTATGATTATTATTATTATCACGTATAGTAGTAATAACAATAATGCTGATGATGATGGTTATTATTATGTGTAAAAAGTTATTAAGAGGGGGCGGGATAATTTACTACCCCGATGTCCGATAAAATGTAAGTATAACGTGGTGTTCTCTAAAAATTGGCCGGATAACGATAGATGAACTTGTACCTATAAAGCCAAACCACCCTACTAACCGTGCAATATCTATACATCATGTAGTGTCGGTCTATGATTTGGAAATACTTTCATTATAATCACTGCATTGGGCTATTTTTCTCATACATAAACAGAAAATCTATTTTTCAAAAATTTTTGTCTATCTTTCTATTTGTTCGGATCTAACTCGAAATTACTATTAAGGCAAATATATTATCGTATTCGTTCTAAGCTTTTCTTCGCATTGACATCATAAATAGGGCAGAAATTACGACGATTTAAAGTTTTGAAAAGTAGGAGACAGCGATATCCCTGTCAAAGACCATCTGTAAAATATCTCATCATCGATCTTTTCTGGAATAGTTGTGTTCGTGTAATAAAAGAAAAAAGACAGCGATATTGTATTAAAATAATAATTACACAGGCGAAGCAGCGGGTAACTTCTAGTAGTTTTATAAATTAACTAACGATTTTGTAAAATGAGAAGATTTATTTTTTTATTTTTTTTTTAATCATTTTTCTCCACAAAACTTATACGCTTCAATTTCCGTTTTATTTTAAATACGTTAAATCGAACGCGCTACTATTTGTACATAAATTAATTTAACTTTCTGTCTGGGCTGCACTTATCTGTAACTTATTTCCTTTTTACCGACATTTATCAATAATGATTTATTCCTGTGTTCATTTGTCATGGCAATTCAATAAGACGTAGAAAAGTTGTTTCATTTTAACTTCCGAACAAATATAATTTAAAAAGCCACACTTCACGAATAACCTAATACATATATATATATATATATATATATATATATATATATATATATATATATATAAATTCAAAACCTGTTTTTTAAATTCTGCTAAAAACGTTTCCGCCTGAAGATCAGATAAACAAATTATACCACCAAATTTCATTCTAATTTCTTTTTGTAATCCATAAAGCTTTAACGTTCCCATGGACATATTGATCTCTTCGTTGTCAACCACAATTTTAACAATACCGCCTGAACAAAGTAATAATAATAATAATAAAGAAAAATATCATTTTTTAACATTTAGGCATATTATTATTGTCATTGTAATCATTATTATTATTATGATTATTATTATGCATTGTTCAGTAGGCGTTACTTTTAATAGAAATAAAAACATTCGAACGAAATAATAGCACTACAGAATTTTTTTAAATGTTATGTACGTACTTATCCATATATATGCATCCACATACATACATATTATGTATATATATATATATATATATATATATATATATATATATATATATATATATATATATATATATATTAGTGGCGGTTCGTAGTTAAAAAACCTAGCGGTTGCAATTACACCTTACCGCCTCTTCCACTGCAACATACACACACATACAAAAAAAATCTATAACAATTTACCACATCTGTAATACGATTTAGTTCTCGAAAGAATGACCTGAAGAGTGGTGTCATATACCTTATATAAGAAAGGATCGCCTAAGTATCGTGAAAACTATGGAACTATCTCACTAATTCCTCACATAAGCAAAGTGATGATTAAAATTTTCATAATCGCATGTGTACTCCTTAATGCATAATCAGATTCCGCCAGAGCAGCCTGGTTTTACGAAAGTTAGAGGAACAAAGGAATTGATTCTAATCTTAGACCACTTGTTGAAAAAGCGTGTGAATACAGTATCTCAGCTATATCAAGAAAATATTTGACCGCGTGCACTGGCCAAGATTGTGGTCGATATTACTAGACATGGATGCACCAGTACATCTTGTACGGGCGATCAACGGTTATATGAAACAGCACGACAAATTAATAAACTCAGATAAGTTTCATCCTGAGCGTGGTGTCCGCAAGGGTTGTATCCTCTCACCGCTTCTGTTTAATAACCTATGCAGTGAATGTTTAATACGTAAAACTCTCCAAATCGACACACAAACAGTACATTAAAATTGAATGGAGCCATTTCAATTGAAGGAGTGTACTTAATAATCTCTAGTAGGCAGATTATATAAGGTTAGCGGCAAAAAATGTGGGGGGAAATGTCATATATTTTAAATCGGCTGATGGAAATATGGTCTACACCTTAACAAGGCCAGAACTAAAATTATGATTATCAACCAAATAGAGAACAACTGCCCTGCGTTATGTGAAATTGAAGCGGTAAACCGATTCACATATTTGGGCTCTATAGTGGAAAATAGCATGAGCTATGCCACAGAGTACAGCTCACACGAATCATAATGAAACGTTTGAATAGAATATGAAACGAGTCCGCAGTTAGTAAAGCTGTGAAGATACAGATAGTGAACTCCCTCGTTTTCTCGGTGTTTCTCTATATGGCTGGAGACTTGGTCATTGAGCAAGAAAGAAAACATATTTGGAGACCATTGTTCCGTGTCCCATTCATACTAAACGATATTGGCAACTCGAAAAGATAAAAATCGATTTTTCTCAGCAGGATACTCTGATTTTTGATCGCGTAATCAAAGCCGAAAATATGGAGGTGTTGTTCGTTCAAGGTAGTGGCTGGTAAAAGAAAGCGAGGTTGTATATCTATCCGACTTGGACGCGATGTACAAGATAACTGGACGTACTTTTCAGGATTGTATACACATCGCACGCGACCATACTTTTAGCCGATACTCCTACATGAGGTGGTAGGACACGCCGATGATGATAATATATATATACGTATGACACAACGTCAAGGAGTATAATGCACATCACAAAATTAACCAGCGAACTTCACGGCCTCTCCACTCCTACCTCGGCATCTGCCTGTTTATGGGGCACCCTTGCTAAGCTGAGCAAACTTGTGTAACTGACGACTCAAATTTAGGAGGTAGACAAACAAAGTGATGTACGAGGAGTAAAAAGGACGAATATTGACTTCAACGTGAAAACGATCTTCTCAAACCGCGTAGTAACAGGATAGGTTATCTATCTAATGAACGGCTGCGATTAATCCAAGTAGGATTCAACAGCGGAGTTCGTAAGCTTTTGTTAATACGGTTACTGCTTGCATTACTCGGGTCGACAGGTCGGTTAGTATATTATCTTGTTGCAACTATTTATTTATGTAAGAACGATATGAATCATAATTTGTTAGTTGCTTGGACGTTCCTCACAGGCCACACAGGTTGACATTGCTTGGCCGACGTAAAATTTTCAAACATAAAGGAGACCCATCAGATTGTTGCAATTATCGACCGATATGGCTGTTGGCACATTTGCTAAAAATACTGAAGCCGGTGAAATATAAATAATTAGTACGGCTTTGTTAAAGGTCGCGGTGCATTACACTTTGCAAGATCTTGGAAGAGCACGGGTAAAAGGAGAAATGTTCATGTGACTTTTATAGATTTGGAAAAAGCCTACGAGCGTATTGCACATCATTTAATTTGGTACACTTTTCAGGATCATAGATCGTCTGAATAATTGAGAAAATGCGTTCAAGTATTACATCGGATGTGATAAGTTAGGTCAGATGAAGCGAGGGTATCCAATGACCTTGTTGTGCAAATAGGGTTATATCGGGGTTCTATGCTCTCCTCGTCACTACTCTTCAATCTAGTCCTCTCGAGACAGTTAGTCAGGAATACAACCACCGCCACCTTGGACCTTACTATATGTGGTTGATATTGTATTAAGTGCTGATCGAAAAAATGCCCTCCAGATTAGAGTACAGATATAGTAAAATAAATTAGAAAAATTTACAAATAAATGTTATTGGATATATGAAAATGAATGTAAACGTAACTGGATCTATCCGTCACATTAAACAGCTACCGTAGACAATTAGCTTCAAATATCTCAGTTTCTGTATTCGGACAAATAATAATATATCTAAAGTAGTTGTAACCAGATAAATGCAGCCTGGTGGAAGTAGAAGTTAATAACCGAAGGGTTAAACTTGTGCCTACTAGATTTAGATTACGTCGAAAATCTACCACATTGTCATGCGGTCAGCCGCCTTGTTTTGCGGGGAATGTTCGCAAATCGAAAATGAACGAATTCTTCACAGAGTAGAAATGCGTATGCTACATTGGACACATGGTATCCGGTTATTTAATCGAATTAGAAATGATAAGATACATGAAGCAATAGGCCTAGCAAGCATTACTGATAAACTATATAATCGTGTCTAAGATAATATAGGCATGTATTGCAAGCCCAGAGAAATGAAGCACAATCACTGCTTTCAGTGACCTATCAATTACAATGGAACGATAAAAGCCAGTAGAACGGCCAAACCGAAGATGGATGGAGGCGATCATCGATTTACAAAGCGCTAGTATCAATCGAAAACTGACATTTAATCGAAGCTCCAAAAAGCGTTTTCTATAGTAATAGCAGACCCCGTACTAGTGAGAATATACTTTCGAAGAAGTAGAAGATATATATATATATATATCCCGCCCAGAGGTACTTTGTACCTCCTGGGATCCGGAGCTCTAACCGGAATCGGGCGCGTCCACAGTGGTAGATAATGGAATGGCCAGTAGATATACTGGTTAGCTGCAAATAACCAATAAGCAGTCGCGAACCAAGAGCGGCTACTGGAGGAAAGCCTCTTGCAGGTGATTCCAGTAGTGACAGGATAATGAGGCACGAGGGTGTAGAGGGGCAGCTTGGTGAACTGTCTAATTAAAACTCTACATAATCCTGTTAACTGTCTCATCCTTGGCGAGTCTAGGCCGCCATAAAAGTCTAAACAACTCTACCTCACCAGTAGAACCTGGAATTGGGCAGCAGCAATTTCAGTACCAAATTAAGGCATAAATGAAATGATCGTGGATTGGCTTAATTTTGGATTATCAGGAGGCGTAGATGAAGATCGTCAAATACGGCAACTGAACTGCGATGAGGAAGGCAAAGGAAAACCACCTCATTATAATTTCTCAGGATCTAATTTTTTTCCAATATATATGATGTGTTCCTCTGATGTAAAAATAAATTCCGGAGTAATACTCCCCCGTTCATATCTCCGGGTGGGGAGTACCTCAGAAGAACATGTGGTTGAAAGAATGAAGACAAAAGAATTTCTAAAAATTGCAACATGGAATGTGAGAACCCTAAATAGATGTGGAAAGCTGGAAAATTTAAAAATGGAAATAAAACGAATGGGAATCGATATTCTGGGTATTAGTGAAATAAGATGGTCCACTAACGGTGATTTCTGGTCTGATGAACAGAGAATAATTCACACTGCAGCAAGGAACGGAATAGCGGGAGTGGGGTTTGTAATGAAAAAACATATAGGTAAATTAGTAAAAACAATATGGATGTACAATGAAAGAATAATATTGATTAGAATTAACACAAAACCTAAAGACACAGTTATTGTGCAAGTATACATGCCTACTTCGACAGAAGATGAAGTAGAGATTGAGAAAGTATATGAACAATTAGAAGAAGTTATAGAAAAAATTAAAGGCGATGAAAATCTAATTTTGCTATGAGATTGGAACGCGGTAGTAGGAGAGGAAACATCTAACAGTAAAGCAATGGGAAATTATGGGCTAGGTGATAGAAATAACAGAGGAGAAAGATTATTAGAATTCTGTGAAAAACATAAGCTGTTATTAACAAATACTTGCTTTGAACACCATAGAAGAAGAAGATTCACTTGGAAAATGCCTGGTGATATTGGAAGATATCAATTAGATTATATAATAGTTAAACAAAGATTTAAAAATCAGGTTAAAGATTGCAGAGCTTATCCTGGAGCTGACATGGATTCTGATCACAATTTGGTAATGATGAAGTGTAAGTTGAAATGGAAAACATTGAGGAAAGCAGGAACTGTGCAACTAAATCTGCATAAGTTAAAAAATCCAACTATCGCTAGAGAATTTGAAGAACAATTGAATAAATCGTTGATACCAATAAGAAATGAAGATATTGAAGACAACTGGACTGCTTTTAAAATGGAAATATTGAAAACCGCGGAAAATAAGCTTAGAAAAGATAGAAAAACCGCAAGGAAGCCCTGCATTTCTGAAGAAATAATACAAAAAATTGATGAAAGACGGAAATACAAAAATAGTAAATCGCAAGGGGATAAAATAAAGTATAATGCGATAAAAAATGAAATAAACCGATTGTGTAAGCTAGCGAAAGAAGATTGGTTAAATAGAAAATGTTATGAAATAGAAAAAGAATTCAATGAAGGAAGAATTGATATGAGTTAGAAATTATTAAAACAAAATATGTATAAATCCAGATATAGATCAACAACTATTAGAGATATAAACGGTCAGTTGTTAATAGAGGATCACGAAAAAGCTCGAAGGTGGAAAGAATATTTGGAAGAGTTATATAATTCAAATGAAGATAACAATGCGAGTCAAGATGAAGAAAATGAAATACTAAGAAGCGAATTCGATAAAGCTCTAAAAGAAATACGGAATAATAAGTCAACGGGTATTGATAATTTTCCGATTGAGCTAATAAAAGCAGGAGGAATACAGGCAAATAATTTTCTATACGAGCTGATAAGAAAGATATATAAGAATGAGACAATACCGATGGATTTTATAACAGGAAAAATAATTGCAATACCAAAAAGAACGAACTCAGATAAATGTGAAGATTTTAGAACATTAAACTTAATAAGTCATGCATCAAAGATATTGGTAAGAATATTGTATACAAGAATAGTAAATTAAGTATAAATTGTATTAGGAGATGCTCAGTTCGGATTTAGGAGACGTGTAGGTACTCGCGAAGCAATTCTGGCACTAAGACTGTTAATCGAACAAAGATTTAGAATCGGAAATTCACTTTATATTGCATTCATAGATATACAAAAAGACTTTGATAATGTCAATACATTGTTTACAATATTACAGAAAACGGAAATAAACAAGAAGGATATTAAATTAATATATAAATTATACGAAAATCAGAAAGCAATGATACAGATTGACAATGTGAACAAAGAAGTTAAAATATTGAAAGGAGTTAGACAGGGCTGTGCTTTATCACCGATATTATTCAACCTGTATATTAATAATGAAATAAATTAAAGAAAAAACAAAGAAAATGGTGTAAAATAATAAGCACATTTCAATTTGCCGATGATATAGCTGTTCTAGCAGTAAATCAAAATCAATTGAAGGAAACATTAAAAGTAATGGAAGATGTATTTAAGAAATATGGAATGCAAATAAATAAAAATAAAACAAAAATTATGATATGCGAAAAAAATAACAGTCGAAAGAAAATAAGTGCAGATATTGACGGTGTTAAAATACAAGAAGTGAATGAATTTCATTACTTGGGTAGTAAAATCACCAGAGATGGCAGGTGTAGCAAGGACATTAGAAAACGGATCAATCAAGCAAAGCAAGTTTTTTACGATCGGAAAAATATTTTAACCAACAAAGCTATAAGTACAAATTTGAGGAAAAAATGTTTAACCTTATTTGTTTGGAATGCAGCGTTGTACGGATGTGAAACATGGATGATTGGAAAGGCGGAGAAAAAAAACATAGAAGCCTTCGAAATATGGTGCTATAGGAGAATGTTGAAAATAAGATGGACCGATAAATTAACAAATGAAGAGGTGTTAGGAAAAATTGGCGAGGGAAGAACATTATGGAAAAAAATAATAAAACGAAGAACTAATATGATCGGTCACATTTTAAGACATGAAAGCTTATTAAAGATAATTATAGAAGGACAGATGAATGGGAAATGCGGAAAGGGAAGACCAAGAAATCAATATACACAGCAACTAATAGAAGACACTGGTAGCACAGGATATACGGATATGAAGAGGAAAACAGAAAACCGTCAGTTGTGGAAGAAATTAGCAAACCAGTCTTAGGACTGATGACTACGTGATGATTATACATATATATATATATATATATATATATATATATATATCCCCCCAGGGGGTACTTTGTACCTTCTGGGGACCAGAGCTCTAACTGGTATAGGGCGCGTCCACAGGTGGCGGATAGTGGAACGGCCTACAGATATGTAGGTTAGCTGCGAATAAGACATTAGTCAAATAAGCAGTCGCGGACCAAGAGCGGCTACTGGTGGAAAGCCTCAGGCAGGTGATTCCAGTAGCGACAGGGTAAGAGACACGAGGATGCAGATGGCCAGCTTGAGGAACTGGCCAATAAAAGTCTGCACAAATCTTATGACTGTCTCTCCCTCGGCGTGTTTAGGTCGCCGTAAAAGCCTAACAAATGTTACCTCCTCAGTAACAAACCGTTGCCTTGCGGTTAGGGTCTTTACCCAAAGGCTAAGGGAGTAAACCCTGACATAAAATCCTCAGGCAGGCAACGGGAAACCACCTGAGTAACTTTCCCAAGAACATCAAGATGACAGACGATTCAATAAAAAATATGACGCCATGCGATCCGAAGGGCAATCGGCGTCCTGAATACCGGGGTCAGGATGTAAAGTATGTGACCGGCCATATGGACAGAGACTCCCAGCTTCCATATGGAAAATGTGCGACTGGGAGATTTACAAAGGCAAAATTCAATTTGGGAACTTGGAATGTCAGAGGTCTTCAAGAACCAGGCAAACTCCTTGTGGTGGAAATGGAATTAAGAAGATATGGAGTAGATATATGTGGAATTGCCGAAACACATTATCGTCAAACCGGTCATTTTGAAACGACTCATAATATCGTATTTTGTTCGAGTAATGTTAACGAAAGTAGAAATGGCGTAGCAATACTAGTAAATAAACGACTGTGTAGTTTAGTTACGGGGTATAGAACTAAAAGCGATCGAGTAATCGCACTAAGAATAAATACAAGACCAATAGCAGTCAATTTAATACAGGTGTATGCACCAACAAATGTTTCGAAAGATGAGAAGGTAGAAGAGTTCTATACCGATGTTCAAGAAGAAATCAATAGAATACCGAGAAATGAAATGGTAATTGTGATGGGCGATCTAAATGCAAAGGTTGGAGCAACATGTGCAGACAAACATTTAAAACATGTAGTCGGAAAATTTGGAGTGGGAACACGTAATGAAAGGGGTGAGCGACTCATAGAATTTGCAATTGAAAATAAACTGATGATAGCGAATACGATCTTCCAACATCACCATAGAAGATTGAACACATGGATCTCCCCTGGAAATCGGCATAGAAATCAAATAGATTATTTCATGATCTCAAATAGATGGAAGTCATGTTGTAAGAATGTTATTGTTCGACCTGGAGCTGAGTGCGGTTCTGACCACAGATTAATAATAATGGAAATGCAGGGAAAACTGAAAGCTCCTAGGAAGCAGCAGCGAGCACAGAGATTGGTGATCAATGATCCCAAAGCCTTTGTAACAGCACTTGAAACAAGAACAATAACGAACGCAGTAAACTTATCAGCACAACAACAGTGGGATAAAATGAAAAATATCATAAAGAAGACATATAAGGAAACACAAAGACAGAATCAGCAATCATTGAATAAAAAACCATGGCTGTCTGAAGAAACTATGAAACTTATTAACAACCGAAGAGAAATGAAGGAAAATGGACAGTACAACGCAGATATAACAAAATTAATAAATCGACAAATTTCAAAAAGTTGTAAAAATGATAAAAATACGTACATCAAAAATATATGTAAAGAAATCCAATCCCACGCGGAGAATGTGGAACCAAAGGATTTGTACAAGAAAGTAAAACTATTATCACGTGATTTTCAAACTAGGAATTGGATGATTGAAGATGAAAAAGGTATTATTAGAACAGAAAAGAAAGAAGTAGCGGAAGTATGGAGAAATTATTGCCGATCTTTATATTATCATGATGATGAACGAACACTGGCAATCTCACAACCGCTGACAGAATTAGAAATAGAACAAGACATACTAAAAAGCGAAGTCATAGAAGCTATTAATTATTTAAAAAACAATAAAGCTGTGGGCGTTGATGGAATACCAGCAGAAGTCCTAAAAAATACTGGAGAAGTAGGCGTGCAGATGCTGCATTCTATATGTAACACCATATGGAAAACTACAGAATGGCCACATGAATGGTGTAAATCTATGTATATTCCTCTATATAAGAAAGGAAAGAGAACTAAATGTGACAATTATCGAACCATTTCTCTATTGCCGCACGCTAGTAAAGTAATGTTACGAATTCTTAACAATCGTATCCGCGGAAAAATGAGCGAACAAATTGCCAAAGAACAAGCTGGATTCGTTAAAGGACGAAGCACAGGGGAACAGATCCTAAATATGAGACAATTAATAGAGAAATCAAGAGAATACAATGTGCCTATAGTGATGTGTTTCATTGATTACCGAAAGGCTTTCGATAATGTAATCTGGAGCAAACTCTGGGAAATATTGATGGAGATGGGTGCCTCAAAGCACATTATACATCTGATTCAAAAACTATATGAGCACAACCAAAATATCATAAAGCTAGAACTCGGTACACAGTCCGAAGAATTTACTGTAAAGAAAGGTGTAAAACAAGGATGTGTACTTTCACCCATATTGTTTAATTTATACGGAGAACATATAATGAGAAAAGTTTTAGAGGATTGGGATGAAGGCGTTTCTATCGGAGGATTCAAAGTTACAAACTTACGGTTTGCTGACGATATAGCATTGATAGCACCTAATATAGAAAAAATGCAAAGATTACTGAAGAAATTAGAAGATATAAGTAAATGCTATGGTCTACAAATAAATAATGGAAAAACTAAGTTAATGGTAATTGATCGGAAGAATACAATAAAGGAAAAACATAAAACCATTCCTGGTTATGAAACGGTAGAAAATTTCGTTTATTTGGGATCCTTGTTGGAAAGTAAAGGCGGATCTGAAGGTGAGATCAAGAGAAGAATTCAACTAGCACGGAGTGCGATGGTTAAACTAACACGGATATGGAAAGATTCCTCTGTTACGAAAAATACAAAAATTCAACTTGTACGCACTCTGGTTTTTTCAATATTTCTATATGGTTCAGAAACGTGGACGATCAGAAAGTCCGAACAAACTCGCATAAATAGTTTCGAAATATGGTGCTGGAGGCGGCTCCTTCGAGTTTCGTGGATGGAAAAGCGTACTAATACGTCTATTTTGGAAGAAATTCGTCCAACCCGCAGATTAACAACAGAAGTTCTCGCACGTATTATGAGATTTTTTGGTCATATCATACGAAAACATGACGGAATCGAAAGAACAATAGTTATCGGAAGAATGAATGGTGTGCGGCCAAAAGGCAGAGTACCAATTAAATGGACAGATGCAGTGACTGCTGCAGCTCGGATGTCATTTTCAAAATGCGTTCATGATGCCGAAGATCGTCCAGGATGGAGGCAGAAAATAATGAAACTGTTACCTTGATCACGATACTCCTACGTGGAGTTACGACTAAATGATGATGATATATATATATATATATATATATATATATATATATATATATATATATATAATTAATCAAAAAAAAAAAGAATGTACATCTCAATAACCCCCATTTTCCAAATGACCCTATACCAAAGCTACTGAGCATACTATCGATATATCACATAAGCTTCATCCCAAAATCAACATTGAATTACAATATAATGATACCTCCTTGGGAACCTTCCGAAACAAAAATAGATTTATCTCTCACACAGCATAATAAACCTATACACCCTACAAATATAAAAGAAATGGTATTAAGCACTGTTCAAAAATACAATGACTACACACACGCATACACAGGCGGAGCAAAATCTACAGCGCGCGGTGACAATTCACCAGCAGCTTGCTCTTACCAAATTAATAATACACTACACTCAATCCGACTAAGCGATGGCTGCACTTCTCTGGATGCAGAGCTGTATGGAATTATGTACTGTATTCGGTACATCAGATCAGCTGTACTTTCACATCGAAAACCATTGGTTAAAACAGACTCCCTCTCTACAACTAATATGCCGTCAAGACAATAAGAATACCATAACATTAGAAGTCCAACACAATCTACACGCACTACATAAGGAAGGATGAGAAATCCGCTTTTTGTGGATCCCAAGTTACATTGGAATGCACGGTAGTGGTAAAGTAGACGTTGAAGCTCGGTCTGTGGTACTTTCACCAGTATCAGAATACTCACCACCTCCACCAACATTAGCACACGTACTCATGAACAACAGTAAACAGGAATGGACTACCGACTGGACCTCATAAACAACCTTCCTTAGGAGAGCATAAAATCAACCATAGAATCTATTTAGCCTCCAGATAGCACAAGCAGAAAATAATATGGTACCCTAAACCGTCTACGTGTGGGTCATACAGCCGTATCACACAATTATCTGTATACCAAAAGCCCTCCAACCAACAAACTGCCCCTATGCGCGAACATTTAACAGAACCAACAGTCACACACTTAATCTACAAGTACCATACACTCACACCACACAGGTTAAAACACAAAAGACAGCGACCGATACACAAAATCCTCACAAACAACCCTCAATCAATAGGTAGCATTCTGACGTTTGTCAGAGAAAGCGGACTCCTAGCATACGTATAAACTAGACACATGTCTCCTTATGCTGTAATAACCCTGGTAGTTACAAACGGCATATGGAGATTAACATAATATTTTTTTTGTAAAAATAAAGCAAAATAATTAATTATTTCAAAATAATGGCACAACGGCAATAATGAAATTATTAGTATATATAATTATACATACATATGTATATGTGTGTGTGTGTGTTACTAATTTTGTATTCTTTCTTTTCTCGATGTTATGATTTTCATATATCCACTTGCTTTTATAACAAGTTAACTTTCACCATAACTGTTCCATGTACCCGCGTGCTGATTTGTTCTTTTCTTTATTTATTTCAGCCCGGTTTTCAGCTTTTGACCAGTTGTTTACCTTTATATAATCGTTATACTGTCACAAATTTATAAACTTGCTTTTAATGATATATATATATATATATATATGTATATATGCAATGTAAAACGCAGTAGCGAAATTACGTCAGCACTATTTTTTTGTAAGTAGTATCGTTAGTGTATTCCACGTCTGTACTAAATTAGATATTGTTTCATCTCTATTCTTGTGTCTGCGACCGGACCAAATGTAAAGTTCAATATTGTTGTCTATGTAGCATAACTTAGAGTCATCATTTATAACCATTACTAAGGCAGTATTATCTAGTGTGCAATCGTGATCAGCTCGTAACCTGATGAATATAAGAAACAAAATCCATCCCAACATTACCTCGGTGTTCAAACCAGGGTTATTTCATTATAGGAATCAGCATATTTTGCAGCCTATAATATGTTTTCATGATTGGAGTATAAAAGTTTTGACCGATTATTAAATTTGTAAGTTTTAGGACCACTTGTGTCATAAGTACAATTTAATGTTCTTCTCAATAGAGTCCGATCGAGTAAGGGTGTCAGCAATTTCATTTCCACGTATGCCACAGTGTGCTGAGACATTCATTTAAATTTTACCTTAGTTTACAGTTATACAACTGTGTAAAAACGTTGGATTGAAAGTTCTACTTTATTCATTGTACGGTCCGCGAATCTAGTAAGTTTGAAGAAGACATTCAAGGAATCGGTAAAAATCGAAATATTTTTATCTGATGTACAATAAAACTTATATAGCGTACATTAACATCAGAAATGTATAATGTTGATTAAACCAGAAAAAAGCTGATAAATATCCATTTAGTAACAAATCAATTTAACCACCTAACTATATATACTGTCGTAGGAAACGTACATCTCTCTCCGAAAAAAAAAAAAAAAAAAAAACCCTACAGTTATATCGGTAAACGTTATTTATTAAGTAGAACTAACCTACGCGATTTATATACAGGGTGACCTACAGAAGTTGTTATTTTCTGAATAACTTAAAAACTACTAGACCAAAATATCTGAACGAAACTTAATTTAAAAATTGGAAAGCAAGAGATTAGCTTACAATCATCGGTGCAACGCAATATCATTCGGATGAGCGTCATTTGCAACACATTCAGTTTTTTTACATTTTCAATTTCGGAACATAGGTTGCTGAATTTTTGAAATTTCTTCAGAAATTCGAATTTTCAGATGTTTCAGATCTTATGGACGTGTTCTTTTTTTAAATGGGAGCTTAAGGTAGACCCCCCTCGAAAAAATTAAAAATAAACATCTTCGGTGATTTCGAAAATGATTTTTTTTTTCATACGTCACATTGTAATATCGCGCGCATATATAGGCGCTTATATATATTACAATGTTGTTAACGTTAAATAATGAATGAGCTAAAAACGAATTTATTATTATTTAGACAATCGAAATAACGTTGTAACGACTATAATTTTTAGAACTAAAAATTTCTTTAAGCCTTTATTAGAACGTTATACATACCTTCAGTTCTCGGCATGTACATTTTATTAGGACAACGCTTGTAATTTTCTTCGTAGGAATTTCTCACTTTAGCAGCTGCTAAAAATGAATCAGCGAGGTCCACATCGTCACTATTCGCCGTATGTTCATTAAGGTTGGCGTTTCCTAAATTTGTTAGCAATACAAAATTGTTTAATTAACGACGCGAATATAATAATACTATAAAATAGACGAGACGATTATAACGAATTTTATCATGATAAAATAATTTCAAAAATTCAGCGACCTCTGCACGAAAAAGTGTTCGAAAATTTTGTAAAGACATCTATTGTTTAGCAAATGGCGGAATGTTGTGTTCCACAAAATCTCACGTTTTTCTATTTTTAAATAAAATTTCGTTCAAATATTTCGGTCGAGTAGTTTTTGAGTTATATATAAGCAGTTTCGTTTGCTTCGACCACTTTTCGCAGCGCATTTGTTTCGGTAATAATATGGTCTCTCTCTTTATGAAATCTTCAAAATACGGCGATATATATATATATATATATATAATATACCAACGCTTTCAAACGTAGATATGAAAATTCAACTTTCTTTACTGTAGAGCAGTACCAGACGTAATATCGCACCAGCCATAATCTTAGATTAATACCTTTCCGGGTCATCAGATTTTTCATATTTAAACGGAGAGTCTTCCTTGCTTTTTTCTATATACGCGAATTGATCGGTTTCCTCGTGAAACCAGGTTCGAAAATGTTGAAATTTACAACTCGAACATTGGCAGTAAATTTAATTTTTGATACTGGTATCGTTTCTTCTATCTAATGCTAACCATTTTGTGTTTTGCCTACATTTATTTCAAGACCATATTCTTCGCTTACTGTGTGTCGATTCGATCGACTATTTCTTATCAATGTTATCTGAAATTTGCGTTGTCGCGTCTGCATGTCTTATATTTGAAATATGAGGATTTTTAATCCGTGACTGCTCTTATTTATTAAATATATTAAATACTAACGGTGACAACCTTTTTCGCGTACCTTTCTTAATTGGTGTTTCTTCTGATTCGATATTTTCACCGTATAGAAAATTTATTATAAATCTTTATTGACATTAAGTTACGTTTATTTTTTTTAAATTTTTCTAAAATTCTTTGAAATCAAATGCATATCAGGGGTTAAAAAGCGATTTATTTGGACGTACGGATCGAAAATGTGTTTAAGGTTGATATATCCGTCTACGTTGAAACACGAATCTATATAGTGTAATTGTTTATATACACATTGAACTAAATTGTCGTTTTTTTTTTGTTTTTTAACTCTACGAAAATCTTAAAAAATTTATAACAGGCAATGCGCGATATCGAAGACTTGAAAGGATAGAATGGCTTAACGTTGTTGATAGACATTAATAGTTGTACACGTGCATCGAAGTAAGTTACTTTTTTTAAACAAAAGATAACTTTATTTATCGGATAGAAAAATATAACCAAATTGCCAACAGCATAATATAAATCAAATTTTCATAATTTTAAAAACAAACAAAATTATTTATTTTTTATAATAACAATTTATAGTTTCGCGCATTAGTAATTATTGCTGCACACTAGAATATATATATATATATATATATATATATATATATGTATGTATGTGTGCGTGTGTGTATCTATAATAGTAATGGGCATAACTGTCTACTTCACATAACCGATTAATTATTAATACCGTTTAAAAAGAAAAAAAAACAAAACGAAACTAATTATTCGGGTTTTTATTTAGTTAGATTTTAATTCTTTATTAGTACAATATAAACACGGCATGGCAAATGAAACCTAAATTATAATGAATTATACAACGAATAACTGATGATATAAAATAAACTAAATGTTTTTAAAATAAAGTTAAAAAATATATTTCAATCGAAGAATTTTGAATTGTACGAACTTTGTGTGAAATAAGTTACGTAATTATACAGATTTTAGAACTCCGTCGATAATTTGAATTTATTTCAATAAAACACGAATATACGTAATCGGTGTTTTACAAAATCAATAATTTATTCTAAAATATAACGTAAGAACCATCGTATTCAAAATCCGACTGATTTTCAATCGATTCTAGTGAAACCTACTAATATCGATGTACAAACTTTCCAGTTGGTTTAACAAAATATACACTAATGTATGATAATCTAGTATCGTTTGAAATGTTGTGAAACGAATCATGGTACAAATTTTAGAACTCCATTTTAATAAATTAAATATATTTTAATACAACGTGAATATTTTTAATTGGTGTTTTATAAAATCAATAATGTGTATTCTGGTAAAAATATATAACTAAGAATAGCCGTTTTCAAA
Organism: Coronaproctus castanopsis; assembly: GCA_032883995.1. Classification (NCBI taxonomy): domain Eukaryota; kingdom Metazoa; phylum Arthropoda; class Insecta; order Hemiptera; family Monophlebidae; genus Coronaproctus; species Coronaproctus castanopsis. The sequence continues at coordinate 34,003,716 of CM065054.1, read as the reverse complement.
ATACGACTAATTTTCAGTCGGTTCTAGAAAAACCTACTATATCAATATAAATCCGACTACTTTTCAATCGGTTCTAACAAAACTTACTAATGTCGATATTTTCTGCGTTTCGTATCTTTAAATTACTAAAAATCAAATTATAATTACTGTTAAACTATTATATTCGAAGTAAACTTTGATAAACGTAATGAAAAAAAAAAAAAACCACAATAGAATATTCCGGTTGAAATGTGATTAGATAATTTTAATCGAACTGCAATCCTACTAACAGATATTAATCGGAATGCGACTAAATTCAATCGGATTTACGTTATCCGATTTTAAAGTAGTCGGTTTTTTATTCTAAAGCACATCATACACTTCTTAACGAATTAAATGAAATAATGTTTCAAAATTTACTTGTACGTACAAAATAACATCTTTACAAGGATTTATAATGTAAACATCGTATATAAAGAAAAAAAAATGATTATTTAATCAATTGCTTAAATTGATAAACTAATTTAAAATGTATTTTCAGAATTAGTCATTTAATCATAAGTCGGTTGTGCATATCATTAGTAATATACATTTTTTTTTTTTTTCAATTAAATTCGATGAAACTTTTCTATTTTATAATTTTATTCAGAAAGGATGAATAATTCTCCAATAGGGATGAAAATCGTTGGCATAATAATATTTCGATCAATTCCGCTGGCTATATAATAAAGTACCTAAGAACCGTTAGAGAGAGAAAAAAAAAAAACAGAAACGGGTACATTATACCTTTTTCTAAAGATAATTTTTTTTTTGCACTATGTACTGCTACTATGGCCGGAAGCAGCCGAAAGTAAAAATGAGATGTTAGATGAGATTGATCATATTTATAGTTTGAAAGAACTCTGAAGTGCTACTTTCATAGCAGTTGGATCATCAGATAAAACTGTTTCGAATGAATTACAACTGAAGTGTTGGGTATACGGAATATCGCGGGCAGTCAAAAAATAAGTGTTGTCGCGTTAAGAGCGTCCGGACGCAATGATCGCACAAAGGTGGATTTTATTCAAAATATGACCACGAGTCAGCGAATACGGATACGGGACAGTACTACTTTCTGCTGTGCGCAGAATACTTCAAAGGAAAACAAGAGGAGCGAATAGATCTAAGATGATTTGTTGAGGGAATTGCATTCCACAGATCACAAAACAATTTCTTTATTATATATTCGACGGAGGCGATTGCGTCTGTTTCGGATATACGGATTAAAGGATAAGGTTGAATTCGAGCTGCCTGTTTAGCTGCTTTATCAGCTAAATCATTGAAATCCTGGGTGACTTGGAATCCATATTAGAGTTATTTTTAAAGTAGGATGTTGGTATAAGAGATTTAAGATTTTTATAGCAATAGGATGAAATTTGGAAGGATTAAAGTTGAAACACGTAATGGAACAGAATGTATAGAAATAATTTTTTTTTTTATTGTAATTGTTAATATAATACAATCTTATCTATGAGATAAATAAGTATTAATTATAAAATAGAACCCATAACTTTAGATATTTATATATATATATGTACAGTTACATACATATATAAACTAATAAGTCGTGCGATATTATTCGCTAAAGGCGTATTAAATCTAACTATTATAAATCATGTGGTTTTGTTCGTTGAAGGCGTCTTAATTCACAATTGCGATTGATTAAATCTGATGCTTCAGGATTTGGATGTTGGTGAAGTCGGTTTGTATGTTTCTTTGCGAAGCGGCGAATTACATCGTCGACCCACGGAATGTTCAAGTCCGAATGTATGTCACGATTTCGTTGGTACCACTGAGCCGCTGTGATAGTCCGCAAACAGCTGTTTTGAGCTCGCCGAATAATCAAACGATCGCTCTGCTTTGTACAGCCCCATAGCTGGATGCCGTATGTCCAGATCGGCTTAATCAGCTGGTTATATATTAAAACTTTGTTAAATAAACTGAGTTTTGAATACCGCCCTAACACTCAGTCTATTTCCCGTAACTTATGGGAAATTTGTTTTCTTTTCATCTTAACACGCACCTTCTAGTTCAGACGTGAGTCCAGATGCATGCCAAGGTACTTGGCTGAATCTGCCTTGGAGACTGCAATGCCATCAATATACTGGTAAATATCGTCTGAGAGTGAATATGACACGAGCTGATTTCCGGTGATTAACTAAGATTTTCCAAACACGCATCCATTTACTAATTTTGTGTACGGCTCGTTGCAGGTTAGTTGTTGCACTTTCCATTGTATCACCAACTGACAGAATAGCAGTATCATCAGCAAATGTGGCAATACAGGTTTCTGTAGTTGGCGGTATATCTGCTGTGTATAACAGGTACAATGTAGGTCTATGGCACTCCTGCCTTTATTAGATACGGTAACGATATAGCCTCTGCCAGAGAGACCTGAAAACTTCTCTCTGCAAGGTAGGAGTCGAGTAATTGACACATATTTGTAAAGAAATAATGTGTAAAATATTTACATCGAACGATTTCATAAAAATTTGTTCTTATTATATTTTTTCGAAAGAGCGAAAACGATGATTATATTAGTTTACAATCTTCTTTTTTTTTTCATAATATTTATTACATTAATTATTACATTAATTATTACATTAATTATTACATTAATTATTACATTAATTATTACATTAATTATTACATTAATTATTACATTAATTATTACATTAATTATTACATTAATTATTACATTAATTATTACATTAATTATTACATTAATTATTACATTAATTATTACATTACCGAAAGTATTTTCAACATTAACGGCTTGCGTAGAATTCTGAGTAGCAGCAGTAATGGTCGTGTTCACGTTAAAAGTAAGTTTAACATCACCATTACCTTCAGTTTTTCCAACGTCCTTTGTAATCAATTTTTTCACGCTATCAGTGTTTTTGATCATTTTTATCGGTACAGAATTTCGTAGAATGACATTACTACCGATAGCGTTTCCGTCTTTATGGTCGAAGTAATTATCGAAAAATAAACTACCATCATATCCGTCATCTTCGCCAAAAGCGTCATACTTCACTGTAATCAGAAATCGATAGCCTACACCTGTAAACAGTGAGAAGATGTAATATAGCGAGAGAAAAACAATAGGATAAGATGATAAAAAATCACTTATTTCAGATATTTCCTTGATAAATTCTGAAAAAAATATTAAAGTTCACTATTCACTACCGCATATTCTTCCTTCCTTGTTTCTTTTTCTATTGGTCACCGTTGTCATTTATTATTTTTTTACACATAACTTATGTAAATTATATATATATATATATATATATATATATATATATATATATATATATATATATATATATATATATATTGAGTCGTGTAAACCATACAGAAATATCATAACCATGATTTATCACCCAGCTGACGCTATGTAAATAATTACAGCCGCGTACGATATGTATGAAATTCTGTTGCCTCGCAAATCGCATCTAAAAATTGATATGTAAACGACCACACCCTTTTTTTCCATCCGCTATTCCTTGGACATACATTTTCCCCTTTGATTACATGACAATATATATATATATATTGCCTACTATCCAAGTGATGGGTTCTATTAGCTGTTCGTGTGACAAGCGGCATATGTCCGATACACTTTCCAGGCTAGAGCTCAATCCTATAGGTGGCGAATATTGGAACGACCTTCATATATATATATATATATATATATATATATATATATATTGGTCACCTGTGAATAAGACATTAGTAAAATAGCAGTTGTGGACTAACAGTGGATATCAGCAACAAAATTTCAGACAGCAGTTTCAGTAGTAGCAGGATATTAGATATGGAGGAGAGAAAGACAGGTTTGAAACTATCTACAAAACTATATATTATGCCGCGATGATATAAACGCTCAACTATCAACCCAACGGTCGAGAGTTCGATCCCAGCTTACGTCATAAAGTTCGTCATCGTTACATAACTTTTAATTATCACGGACATGGCAACGGAACTCCACTCCACACAACATCACATGTGCTGGAACCTGCTGCGTTGCGTATAATTAACGCTTTGAATGGTAGCCCGTTTTGTATGCAAAAATAACGTACAATAAGCTAGGCACGATATTACGCACAATGTGATAGTGAGGACGATGATATACATATGTATGTATAATATCGATGATGATATAGTAAGAAGATTCGGCGAAGAATTTCAATGACCTAGGAGGCGCTTATAAAAAAAAGGCCGGATAATTTTACACGGAATATGTCATTTACAAAAATGTGTATTTTGAAGTTTTATGTATGACACTTTTTGAAACGTGGACGATGACAAAAGGACATAAATAAAAAAATTACGTTACGACGCTTGCGTGAAATCTCGTGGATTGATAAAATATTAAATGAAAAAAAATGTCAAAAATCACAGGATAGAAACAGTATTTTTCAGAAAATTCGAAGTAAATAGGAAACGCCTTTTAAGTTATGGTTTTGCCTGTTGATGAAGAATATTGCAGAAAGGAAAATACCTATTTCATCATTTTTATTACGAATTTTACTAATGCTGAAATAAGAGAAATAATTCCCGGCAGACGTTGACGGATACAGTCGGGTACGAAGCAAATGTCATTAGCAGTGAATGGAAAAAGTGAAAAATAGGAGCGAATCAGTCAAATGACCACACATACTAACGACGCGATGGTATTAATACGATGCAAATTCAGCACGTGTAAAATACGTACTGTTAAATGCTAATTATAGACCGTTCGAAATCGCATCGATTTTATCTATATATATGTAAAAATCTCGTGTCACGGAGTTCGTGGTTGTATACTTCTTTCAAACAGCTCGATCGATTTTTATGAAGAAATTTTTCATGTATATTTAGTAGGTATGAGAATAGATCGTAAGGTATATTTCATACCGCCGGGTGATTAAGGTGTACTTATCCAGAAAAACTTTTTCTATTTTTTGAAATCTTTTTGTAGGGTTTTGTTTTTTTTATTTATCATAAAAAAATACCTATAACCCCAAAATTTTCAACCTCATCCACTAATTTTTTAATCGCCATTTCAATATTTTTGTATGAACAATATACAAATAATTTAGTCGTCGTACGTAATTAAAACAGAACGAAATTATTAATGATACACTATGTCCGCTTCATCGAACTTTCATCCACACGTGCGCAAGTCTTTCATAAGAAGCGTCTCGTCATTTTTCATTCTGAACTTTTTATGCGTCGCAACGCAGTGCGTGCAAAATTTTGTACGATTTATTTTTAAATGTATAAGAAATATACGTATGTTTTATGATTTTAAAAAGAACAAATACATTATCGATGTATCGTTTTTCATCAGTAGGTACGATTTTGTCCATTTGTTTGTGTATATTACAGCGAACAATGCCAGCAAGATACGAGCGGACCCATTAGGGCCGTCGAACGATGATTTTATTTTTTTTTAAGGAATAATACATATTAATTAACTAAATTTAAAATTTAAAATCTATTCTTCGCGTTTTTCTACAAAATTCTTCTAACACCTCCTATATTACAAAACTATTTATTTACTTCAAAAACAAAGAAATTTAAATAAAATAAATCAAAATTTAAAAAAAAATAGGTTTAACAAATGCAAAACTGCATTTAACAACGAGCATATATTTTCTTATTAGATTCCAATGGGGGGGGGTTCAGACTACCAAAATCACCCCCCGGGCTACGGCACTGAACGTTCATTATTGAGGATGAAGCAATACTTATAGCGTACTTATTCAACCTGGAGCGAATTTACACAAATAATCGTCCTCTATTTACCGGAATGGTTTTATACGTCAGAAGTACTACATTTAATTGTATCCTCGATGTTTTTATGTTGACGAAATTTAGAAATAAGAACAATTTCATCCCCGGCATATAGCCTATTTAAAAGTGTAGAAACCGAAGAAAATATTTGTGATCGTGAACAGAAGATACGTGTTTTCAATTTTTCGAAATAATATTGTTTTCTACATTACAGTTGTACATATTAACTATTATATGCCACATCATATTTTATATATATATTTATATATATATATATATATATATGTTCCCCCCCCTGGGGGTACTTTGTACCTTCAGGGAACCGGAGCTCTAACCGGCATGGGACGCGTCCACAGGTGGCGGATAGTGGAACGATCTACAGATATGTGGGTTAGCTGCGAATAAGACATTAGTCAAATAAGCAGTCGCGGACCAAGAGCGGCTACTGGTGGAAAGCCTCATGCAGGTGATTCCAGTAGCGACAGAGCAATGAGAACGAGGATGTAGAGAGACAGGTTGGGGAACTGTCTGCCAAAACTCTACATGAGTCCAATGACTTCTCACCCTTGGCAAGTTGAGGCCGCCATAAATGTCTCATCAGGCTATTCCGCAATATCAAACCGCTGCCTTGCGGTAAAGATTTGGTTACTCAAAGGCTAAGGGAGTAAACAAACATGTTATATAATATGAAAAAAAAAAACAAAATAAAGACCAAAATATTAGTACGCAATAAATATAATAATATAAGGAATCAATTTAATACCGATATTACGGGACAAAAAAGTAGAACAAGTAAACGAATTTTGTTACTTGGGAAGCGTAATAACCAAAGATGGTAGAAGTAAACGGAATATAAAAAGCAGAACTGCCCAAAGCAGCGTTTTATAATAAGAAAAGCTTATTGACATCGAGAAATATAGATCTAGCCGTTAGGAAAAGACGAGAAACGAAGACTGATGGCATTAGAAGTCTGGTGTTATAGAAATTATTGGAAATAAAATGGACAGATAAGGTAACCAACGAGGAAGTTTTGAGAAGAATTAATGAAAACCCGACGTTGTTAAAAATTAAAATGAAGAACCCAAATGATTGGCACTGCGACACGAAGGGCTAATAATTCGTCTAATAGAAGAGATGCATAAAGAATGTGATTGCAAGGCCTTTAAATATCCGAAAATCATGATAGATTACAGATTCATACACAAAAACGTCTTAGTTGAAGCATAGGTGGATAAAAAGATACCTTTCCACACAGATAGCTTAAAATCAAGAGAAGAGACGTTTTTTCACCAAGTATATGTATATTTTATATATTTTATATATTTTATATATTTTATATATTTTATATATTTTATATATTTTATATATTTTATATATATATATATATATGTATTTATTTATTTAAAATTTACAATACACCGGTACAACAACTTTCGCCAATTACTGCACAGCGCAGTATAAGAAAAAACCATAAATAAATATACCGCACACATATACATGGGAAACGAAATTATTAATACACTTATATACTTAAAAGATCGCACACTCATATACATATGCATACAAAACGTAAATACATGTGCACGCATACATGTAAATTCTATCAAGTACACATAGACGCAAACCGTGTCTTTGCTTATCTAATAACTTTAGTTTTATTAATGTTTATTTTCATTCCTATCTTCTAACCTGCTGCTAATATTATATGGATTATTTTTACAGATTCTTTCCGGAACTCGCCGTGTCTATACCTGGTCATCAGCGTAACTTATATGTGCTATTTTTATAATATTCAATCCTAGACTACCAATATTCGACGTTGCTGTCATTTCTTCAGCGTATGCATCGAAGAGTCCCAACCTTGTCTTACTTCTTTGTCCATACGGCAATAATCTTCTGATTAACGAAATCGCATATCTTGTTTCTCGTTTTGCGATGTATTCGTATTGCGTTTTGCTTAGACATTTGTCTATTTTATTTTCTTTCACCTTGTTTATTATCAGCAACAACAACGTATACTTCAATATAATTTACGCGTCCTCTATCGTTACTCAGTAACCTAGGTAAAATTGCTGAAAAAATTATATTCGGTAGAACTAAAAAGTTTACAGATGATAATAATGTGATAGTAGAACAACAACTCGGGTTCAGAAAAAAAATTATCAACTCTCATGCAACTAGCGCGAATTACTGACTTCATCACTGACGGTTTTAATCAAAATAAGCACACAGGTTTGCTACTTCTTGATATAGAAAAAGCATTTGACATGGCATCTTGGTTTAATTTACAAAATTATTCAAATTAAATTTCCCGCGTATCTAATCCACCTTATTATTAGAAATTATTTGACTTTCTGTTGTAAAAGTGAATAATGTAAATTCCGATGTAAGGTCTAGCTGGAGTACCTCAGGGAAGTATGACCCTTCTTGTTTCTCCTTTTTATCAATGACATAAAATCACGAATTTAAAGATGGCTCTATATGCAGATGATACAGCGATTTATTGCTCTTCGTTACCGATAGAATACAAAAACGGTTATGGTTTCGCTAAGCTAAATAAATATTTTATTAAAGGGAAAATTAACATAAATGCTGATAAAACTCAAGTGATTCTGTTTACCTAAAAGATGGCCGCCTTCGCAGGATCCTGTAATTGTAAATAACACTAGATTAGATTGGAAAACGCATGTTAAATATTTAGGAGTAATCCTAGATAAAGGCAGTGGCGTATTTCAACTTTTGTCGCCCCTACGCCACACAAGTGGTGCCGCCCCATGTAAGGCCATCGATTTTCCAAAATTTTGTTACTCAAATATGTTGGTTCGGTTACAAAATTTTATTTTCTGAAAAGTGTTTTACTATTCTTAAACACAAAAATAAAAAATTTAAAGTCTATGGTATGAGTAAATTATGAAAATTTGATCGAAGAATTCGCCTTAAGAAAGTCAAGAAAAATTGTAATATAAAATAATTACTTGTATTTTTTGTGATAAATATATCTGATTTAAAACTAAAAAAATTAATTTTTTTTGTTAACAAAATTTATTTTTGGCCCTACATGCCGCCCTCTCAAAATTTGCCGCCCTATGCCATGGCATTCTTGGCATTGGGGGTAATACGCCCCTGGATAAAGGTCTCACATTCATCAAACATGTTGAGTACATATCTAACAAAATAAAGCTGTTTTTAGTCTATACCCAATCTTTAATAGACGATGCCAAATTAGTCCTGTTAATAAACTAATTATCTATAAAACTATATTAAGGCCAATTATATGCATGCCCAATATATGGTCGTATACAAGCCGTTCAAATGTGTCCAGATTACAACGTCTTCAGAATAATTGTTGCATGATAATTCTTAAACTTCCTATCTATGCAAGAACAGATCGCATGCATCGTATATTAGACTTGCCGGTTGTGGGTGATACCATTAGGCAGCGTACAAAAAAATTTTTTGACGATTGTAGACGCAGCCAACACTCAATAATAAATAATATATATATATATGCGCGTACTAGTCTTCAGTTAAAAAGATATAAACATAAAAGAATAAAACACACGCTATTATAATGCATCACCTGCTTTTTAATCGTACGTAATTTACATATTTAATTTTATAAACTTTATTAATGTAATATATATATAAATAGCTGAGCAGTCATTTTGTTTATATTTATTATTACTGCCTTAAAATTCTTCATAGAGTTGTCCTGAAATTGCATAGACAGGTTTTGGTTTTCCCCCTGTAATCTAGTTCATTATTACTGTATTTATTATTTCTTTTTGTTTTCATTTTGTATATAAGAATTTGTTCGGTATACGTAATAATATTGTTTCGACATTTATTTTCTAATTTATATTGCGTGCTAAATACACTTTTTATTTATCTATTTATTTATTTACGCGGAAAATTAAAATTTTAAACATTAATTACGTAACGCTCATGATGGCTCACCGTACAACAGAATTAGTATAAAGTCCGGTAATATAGAAAAGAAACATACTTATAATGTAACGACGGTCGAAAAAAAAAAAAAAAAAAAAAAAAAAAAAAATGAAAAAAAAACAGTTATAATAATAATAATAAAACAAAAGAATGGCACGTTACATAAAAGTAAATATATAAGAAATAATAACTCGTAAAATAAGCGCCGTATAATTTCAATCAAAAATTGCACGATTTTGATGAACTTTTTGCGTTTTGTTCATATTGAACCCCCATAAAAATACCCCCTCAGCTAGAAATTCTATTTTAAACTAAACGAAATTATTTTATTACACCAATTTTCAACTTTTATCCCTGAATTATTTGAAATAATATATATATATATATTTATATTAAATTAATTACAAAATTAGTTAAAATCACTAACGTTTATTTTCTTCGCGAAAAAATCACAAAGGTTTTCGACATTTACGTCATTATCAAGTGATAAAATAAAAATAAATATATAAAATAAAAAACACAAAAATAAAATTTTTAAATCACAAATTTATAATTATAAGGGATCTCCATTATTACCAATTCTAACTGATGATATTTATATGAAGAAATTAGAGAATAACATTAAAAGTAATGATATATTTAAAAATAACGTTGAATTATGGAAAAGATATGTTGATGATATTTGAATAATATGTAATAATAATAATAATGATAATATTTCGAATAATTCTGTATCTAATCTAAATAATTATAAAATAAAAGCATTCAGTTTACATTAGAAATAGGAGGTAAAATGATAAATTTTCTAGATTTAAAGATTAACATTATTAACCAAAAAATTGATATAGATATATATACAGAAAGCCTACACAAACGGATATATTAATACCAAAAGATAAAATGCATAAATTAGCAAGTTTAAGAAGTCTTATCAATAGAGCAAAATCAATTTTAACAGACAGTGATAAATTGAATAAAGAAAAAAAGATATTATAAAACATATAGCAATAAGTAACAAATATAAACCCCATTATAGTTGATCAAATATGGAATAAAACTAAAGTCAATATTAATATAGAACAAGATGAAAATAATTATTTACGTTCAATAAATTATGTATGAAGTCGTACGTATAAAATAATTAAGATATTTAACAGATATAACATTGATTTAGCAATAAGAAATAATAATACATTATTAAAATCAGTTAGTAATAACAAAATAGAAGATAGAAATATATTTAAAAATTCAGGAGTCTATAAATTAAATTGTAAATAGGAAAAACACAGGCAGACAATTAATAACAAGATTTAAAGAACATTTAAATTCATATGCAAATAATGATGAAAAATCGTTGTTTGGAAAACATTGTGTAGAATTAGATCACAAAATAAATAATAATGAAAATTATCAAAATTTTATATACAGAAAAACATTTAAAAAAAAGAAAACTACTCGAAAAAAATGTAAATTATAAAAGAAAGTGATAAAAATAATTTATTAAATTCAGTGGTAAATTTTGAAGAAGAATTAATTTTAAAAAGTATATTGTAAAAAATTTGTATTATTTTACTGGCTATTAATTTTCGATTATAAATTATTTTTCATTGTTCAACTATATATATTTTTTTTTAAATAATTATTTTCCGGCTACTGCTTTGTATTTTATATTGATGATAGTTGATTGTGTTAATACATTTTTTTTTCTTTTTTTTATTGTCAATTTGCACCTAGCCTAGTAAGGCTATCAACAAATGATTGAAAAGAGACTCGTGTATGGGGAGCACACCCATTGGTGTGTTCTACCCTATTTGTTTACACTATCTTGAATCTTGATCATCTTGAGACGTCTTGTCACTGGTTTGTTCGGGATCGCTGCCGCTAGCTGATTGGAGTGTCCATACTGACGCATCATGTGATTTTGAGTTCGTCTGTTAATGACCTTATCAATGGTATGAATCCCTAAATCTCGATGGATCCAGTTCATTGGTGACGTACCAAGGCATATATCAATCTGAGGGTTTTGTTCTGAAACCGTTGGATGATCATCCGATTTGGTTTCGCGCATCCCCACAACGGTGCAGCGTAGGTCCATATTGGTTTTAGCATGGTATTATATATTAACAGCTTGTTTCGTAGCGACAGCTGCGATTGATATCCTATAAGCCAGTATAGGTTTCTCAGCTTTAGGTTCAATTCGTTCCTCTTCTTCTGTATATGAATCTTCCAATTTAGAGTGGAATCCAAATGTACACCAAGGTATTTGGTCCCTTTGCTTCGCGGTACCAGTATATTATTTAACGTTAATTGTTTATTGTGAACCTTTCTATTGGAGAATGAGACGTGTGTACATTTTTCAGGATTTATTTGGAGGTTCCACTTTTGTGTCCGTTTAAGTACGGTGTTTAAGTTTGCCTGTAAAATGGCAACAGCCTTATTCGCATCTTCATCGGATGCAATTAACATCGTGTCATTTGCAAATGTTGCTACTTGTACATGTTCGTCAGTTGGTAAGTCGGCAGTATAGATAGAATATAAGAGAAGCCCAAATACACACTGCTCTGTGGCACACCAGCGTGTATAGAGTATATTTCCGAGTGCTCATCGTCATATTTGTCATGACATAGCCTGTCTGTCAGGTAGGATTGTAATAACTGATAATATTTTTCCGGGAAAATCTTTCTAATTTTATATAATAGACCTTTATGCCATATTTTATCACAGGCTTTAGAGATATCGATAAAAAATTGCTTCATTATATTTTTATTCTCAGTTCCTTCTTCAATTGTTTCCACAACTCCGTGTACTTGCTGTTCGGTAGAATGTGAGCTTCTGACGCCAAATTGATGTTCTGGAATTACTTTTTTTTTTCCTCGACAATTTTATTTAATCGATTTAGTATCAATTTCTCTAGTAGTTTGCCAAGAGTTGAAAGTAGTGAGATGGTTCTATAGGATGTAGGCTTATTGCCATCCTTTCCAGGCTTCAGTATTATAATTATTTCTGAGAACTTCCACTGAATAGGAAAATGTGATGTTCTGACAATGGTATTGTGTATATATATATATATATATATATGTATTAGTAGCATTATTGATCTTTTAGGTAACTCTTTCAACATTTTCGATGTTATCAGGTCAAAGCCTGGGGATTTTCTATTGTTCAGTAATTTTATGTGCTTGTGCACTTCCTAAGGAGAAAATATTTTAATTTTTGTTGCATCTTGTCTATGCTGGGATTCTCATAGTTTTATTGTAGTGTTGGAAACATTAAATACACCAGCTAGGTATTTTGCTAGAGTGTTTGCCTTTTGTTTAGCAGTTCTTGTTTATCACATATCACTGTCAAATTGTTTTAAGTATTTATTCTTCATTTTATAATTGTAAATTTGTGATCTAAAAATTTTATTTTTGTGTTTTTTATTTTATATTTATCACTTGATAATGGTGTAAATGCCTAAAAAGCTTTGTGATTTTTTTGCAAAGAAAATAAACGTTAGTGATTTGAACTAATTTTGTAATTAATTTAATAAATAATCATTACATTCCACAATCTATATATATATATATATATATATATATATATATATATATATATATATATATATATTAGTTACTAGTAGCCATAGGACAATTTTGCAGGCTATTACAGTTTTGTCATGCATATTATTAGATTCAAGTACTTGACTTCCCGGGCTTTACTTGATATTTATTTGATTATTGTTTTTGTTTTTAATACGTATCACATACCATTAAGAACCATTACATATAACTATAAAAATATCGAATTTTTGACGAATATCAGAAAGTGGTCTCCGCGCTTAATGTTTTTTGGAGACAAATTTTGGAATTTTTCGGATGGAATTTTTTTCCTTAAAATTATTTATTCATATATTAAGAAATATTTAAGGAATATTCAGTGGCGAATTTAAGCGCGATGCCGTCTTAGGCCCAATTTAAGATACCGTCCTTTTACACTCTCAAGGTAAGTTTTTGAACATACGTTCTAAGGCTGCTACAAATAACTTCGGAATATATATATGCGAACTTCGTATCGCTACAGAATCAATAAATTTATTAGCTTATTTGCTGAATTAAATTAAAAAAATACCGAGGGAGAATTAGGAATTAAAAACTTAAAAAACAAATTTGTAACGAACCTTATACGATATGCCTATCACTTTTTAATTTTTGTAGATTTATTGAACTTAATTAAAAATTGTATTTAATTCAGCTTTGACGTCGCGAGTTAATTTTAGTGACATTTACGTTGTAACATAAATGCTAGATATCCACGTCTACTTTCTTTTAATGCCAACCCGAACCCCCCCTACCTATCATAGGGGCCGTAAAAACGGGCCAAAACCCAAAAACTTTTTAACCTCTAATTTCTCGATGAGTATTTGCTATAAAAATATGGCAATACCATCATTAGAAGCGTATTTTAATGCCGCGTAATTTTCGTTTAAATAATTTTCCCCCGATTTCGAATCGTTCGCGAATTATTGCGAAAATTTTGAAAAAAATCGCACACTCTTCTTTAAATTTTCGGATTCAGTTTGAAATTTTTTTCGCGATTTTTTTCACTTTATTAGGTAGATCTTATATAGAAATGACTATTTCCAGAGTCGGAATCGTTTAAAAATGTTTACGTCGCGCGCTATGTCCTGCCAAAGATGGCGAGTCGCCAATTTTTAAAAATTCGCAGCTCGAGACCTATTGGTCGTAATCGAAAACCGTTTTTTTGTTTCGAATTCGTCATTTTAATATCTATCAAACTGATTCTATGGAAATTTTTTAAAATCGAAATTCAAAAAGGTCACCACCAAAACCCATCAACAATTTTTTTTTTATTATTTTTGATAGCCTAAAACCTTCCCGGCATTGGTGGTAATAATCTTGCAAAATTTCTGCCCAATCGGATAAGCGGTTTAGCCGTCTTTAAAACGCGAACAAACAAACAAACAAACATTCTCTTATATATTAGAAAAATATATTGCGTGTAAATGAAATACAAATACAATAGAAATAACAGAATGTCCAGAACCCGTCCAATTAAGTTTATGTCGAACGAGAGCAAGTAGACGTGCGAAACGAATGTTGCAATGGTGAGCCACTTCGTAAGAGAAAAAAATACTGACGTACCACCACCAGGTTGGTACAATGATATAGCTCGGAATCAAAATAGATTCAGAACTGAACAAGTGGGAGAAATTGTGAAACGTACAGTAATGAATCGAAAAATCTGCAAACCGTGTATATACGTAAATTTCATTGTGGGTATGCGGGTATTTTTTTTTAGGTATTTTTGATGGAAAAATGTTGTTTATCAAAAAACCTTTTATTTAGTTATTAATTGTAGACTTACTTCACCTAAATACATAGTTGTAATCGTTACTGTACGCCCGTTATATATATGTATGTATGTATGTGTTTAGGTGAAAATTTGCTAGGATAATAATTGTCCATTATTATCGTTTTATTTTGTAGCGGAATTCGATTTTAGTTTTTTTTCCAATTTTACATTTTGATTTAAGATAGCGTATATTATTCTACTAGATTTACTAGAAATAAGAGGTATTCAAAATTTTGAAGCTCGTAATTTGCATTGTGACATGTGATTTAAAATGTTGTAACTTTTGATAATGATAACATTTTTAAAGACAATTTAACAACATCAACGTTACATATTTTAAAGGGCCGTACTATTTAATCGAAGAAATATATACAAAGGTAATAAATAATTGTAACAAATTAGAAATTCGATTAATATGTAACGTAGGCAAATTTCATTAAAATTCTTATATTATTCGGATAAACTGTATCGTCGAAAGGTTGTATATGTATACATTCTACGTGTCATACTGTACGTGTGTTAGTATAGCTTGGAAAAATGTTACTATTTCAATTATAAATAAATACGTTATATTTTCCTTAAATTTTTTTTGCTGGGAGATGGTTTTATTGCTTCGTGTTAATCTTAAACTAATTAGTGTTAAGATATCGTATTGTTAAATCTTTGCTACTACCATTCCGCGTATTCGCAGCGTGTACTATTATTTATTGTATTAGGAATATTTGAGAAGAATGCGGAAAGTAGAGGTTTTTTTTTTCTATTAAAATAAAAACAACGAAGAAGTTAAAATCATTTTTTTTTCTTT
The DNA here is from genome assembly GCA_032883995.1 of Coronaproctus castanopsis. Lineage (NCBI taxonomy): Eukaryota > Metazoa > Arthropoda > Insecta > Hemiptera > Monophlebidae > Coronaproctus > Coronaproctus castanopsis. Next base: position 33,987,809 of record CM065054.1, on the reverse strand, counting down.
ATGAAAGATCACAAAACTTTTATCAATAGAACATTTAAAGCGATAAAAAATATCAAATGAAAAAATATTAAAGATTACAATTCACGAAACAAAAAAACAGCAAAATTAAGAATAGTATTAAAATAAAATATTCGGATTGTTTTATTTTTTGCTGGGGTTTTTTTTTGTTTTTTTTTTTTTTTTTTTTTTGTGAATCGTAATCTTTAATAAAGAAAACATTTTACCGATTTGAATTTCTTTTTTGTTATTTATCGTATTATATATATATATATATATATATATGTGTTTGGTAAATAAAAATGATTTGATTTGAAATAACTACGTATGACATTTTTAATATAAGTTCGTTCAAATCTCTAAAAAAAAAAAAAGGTCATAATATTAAGAATATAAATTTATTAACGTACGTAACGGAGTACTAGACGAATAAATTTCGTAGATATTTTAAATATGTCGTACGAAATAATAATATACGACGATGGTTGGGAGTAAATTTAAATTTATTAAATATTTTATATTCGACCTCCCGCCAATCCCAAAAAAAAAAAGTAAATAAAAATAAAAAAGCATACTCACATAGGCATATCAACAATGATAAAAACAACAATTGTGTAGATAAAGTCATGTTGTCGACCGCTTTATTTGTATCGTTTCGAATCAACGCTATCCAACTGAACTGCATACGACAAAATACACCTGACGAATAACGACTAGAATCCCCGGTAAAAATTCGTGTGTAAAATTTCAGCAAAACTATCGTGTGCCACGTATTTTGGTACCAGAAACGGGCAAGCAGAAGTCAACGTACGAGCGAATAAAACGAATTACGAGAGATGTCGTTCTCTCCTTCATCTGAGCCCAGATTTATCGATTAGTTAACCCTCTTATTAATAGGCGAAAAATGAAAGATGGTTACAAATCTCGTTGAATGATATATATATATATATATATATATATATATATATATATATATATATATAAAATCTGACATTCTCACCTATTGTTCAACCCTTATTTTTACCAATACATGTTCTGTACAACCGAACTTTAAAAATTTTAGCTCGTTTACACGCCTTCACAATAAAACCATTTTTCATATGTTGCCACGCGTTGCACAAGCTGTTCGCATCGACAAGAAAAGTAAGAAGTTTGCAATAACACATGCCGCTGACGAAGGGGGTTTGCAATGATGATATATTCGATAGATATTTCCTTCGATTTTTGACAACAGTTTTAAGAATCCTATAATTAATATAAATAGGTGCTCCATATCCAATCACTTTTGTGACAGAAAACAGATATTTTTATTAAAAAAAAAAAAAAAAAAAAAAAAATGGAGAGAAAAAAAAGGGAAAAAAGAAAAAAGAAAATAAAAACATATTAACTATCACGATAACACTACAACATTTAAGAAACCACGCACACACACAAAAGTAGAAAGCTAAAAAACAATCTTTCGAAAGTAAATGACAAAAATTACTTTTAAATTACAATTAATAAATTACTGAACGGATGTTATCGGTAACGGGAAAATCGAGCAGCGGATAAGTTGGGAAGAAAAAGTCCAAAATAAACAGGTGCTCCGGCAAATCGAAGAGAAGAGGTCCTTAATAAATCGAATAAGGAAAACACGTATAACTTGGAGTGACCACGTGTACTTCGACACGGCGGATTACTGCGAGATACCTTTGAAGGTAAAATTCGAGGAAAAAGAATAAGGCCGAGAAATACGTTTGTAACAACTTTGCTAGAAGACTCCGGATTAGAAAATTACACCGAATTAAAAAGAACTACAGAAAAAAATTATCGACACTCGTGTCCGAATTAAGTTGTTCGGATTGGTAAGTGTGAGATGAAATGCGAGGAAAAGAAAATTACAGAATGAAAAAACAGAAATAGGAGTCTGTAGAAAGTTGCGCGTGAATTGATCGTGTAGAAGCAGCATACAAAACTGTACAACGACATTTCAGCAACCGCACATGTTTTTATCCAGTTGCAACACGGAGAAGACGACCAATAATACGGCCTATGCTGAGAAATAAGGAGAGAAAATCTGAAAAGAAATAGGATAAGAAGGAAAAATGGAAAAGGAAATGCCACTATTTTTATACTCAGCTATCTCGAAAACGGCTCTAACGATTTCGATGAAATTTTGTACATATTTGTAATTCATTCAATAATTAAAAATAATCTGTATAGGTAATCAAATTTAAAATTTTTGGATCCCGACTCGGAGTTCGGCCCCATTAAATTTTGAAAACTTCGATTTTTTTTTTCAATCTTCTTATTCTCGATACTTATCTAAATTTGTACGTTAAAACTTTCAACTCAGTCGCATTAACCGTTCGAATGTTATAAGCTTAGAAATTTACACCTCGTAAGTGGTGTGTTAGAAATTAAATTTTATATCTCGCGTTTAGATTTTGCGGTACGGTCTTACGGAAATATTTCCAAATTTCGTTTTCAAAAAAAAAAAAAAAAAAAAAAAAACACAATTAAGGACCCCTTCTGATGTTAACTAACATTTTTGGTTATAATTCCGGCGGAAGGAGTTTACAAGATGAAAACAAGTTGTGTAACGGTTTTTAATAGTTATGTGATTCTTATCTAAATGTATTTTTCAAAAATAAAAAACCTTACAAAAAAATCGAGCATATTAGCTCGGTCACCTAACTTCTATATGCATATATATATGTCTTCTTATTTTCCTCAATCCGTAGATTGGCGGATAATCTTTATGACTCTCATGATTCAAGCGAGTTCAACTAAAATTGTCTTTTTCTTTGCCCTTCTTTTATGGTTTGACTTGTTGCTGCCGTATCTTCTTTTATTTGAACTATATATTTACTTATTGGCCTTCCTCTGTGTCGTTTTCTTTCCATTTTCCCTTGAGCTAAACGTAAAAGAGTTTTTTTTTAATTTTTTTAATTTTTTTAATTTTTTGCTTTTTTTATTTATGTATTTGTACGTTTTATTGTATTTTAAAGTTATATTTGTAATATACAAAAATTACGATACTTCTGGAAAAATAATATTCTTTGTGGCCATTATTTAGTTGCAGGGTAATAAAATATATTGACTCTCTATATCAACAGTTCTAGAAACTGCTACATATAATTGTCCATACGAGAAACTTTCCGAATGTCTATCTCTGTGATTTGTTGATTGTGGTGGCGAAAGAGTTTTATCGGAAATTGTAGTCTTTTAAATTGGTATGGTAAATCAGATGCAATCGGTGGGATACGAGACAGACTCTCTTGCAGCTTGACCGGTTAAAATAATCGCTTCAATAATGTTATTGCACACGCTTTTCACTTACAATCTCGTACCGTTACATAACTTTGGAAGATCAAGGTTTCGCAGTAGTAATGATAGAGTTTGTAAGGTGGAAATCATGCAGGATCAAGTTTAAAAATTCTGTTGAATAGTGAACAGCATCTTCTGTATATAAATAGATTTATACTCTTTATCGTGGCGTTTTGTCTAAAATAACATTATTAATTTCGAAAGCTGATGAATTTGGAAGTATTATTATCGATCATTCGCAAAGCCACTCGTACGATTTTTGTAATAAGCAGTTAATTTCAGGATAAATATGAAAAATTATTTCATCTAAATTATGTAATACGGTACGAATATTATTATTATTATCTACTACAGAAACATAACCATTATCACGATATACACATATATATATATATATATATATATATATATATATATATATATATATATATTTGTAAAACAATTTTTGTATTAAATACTCAATCAATTAACCTATAATAACTAATTGAAAAAGATTTTTTGTATTTGAAAACTATGTTTTAATTAATTATTACAAGTTAATATATTAATTGAATGTTTAATACAAAAACTGTTCTACAACGTTTGTTGTCATGCACGCGATCATTGTAAAATAATTATTACGCTAAAAACGATAATTAATCGATTAATACATTCAAGTAATGCACGTTGAAACTATTCTATGATCCGTCTACGTGATACTCACGATCAAGTGAAAAGGTTCGTTAACGATTGGTAACACAGGTTTTTCAAAAAACGTGAACAAGGAAAAACCGCTTTGTCTTTATACAATATTATAGATTATTATTATTATTATTATTGCTAAGGAAATTATCATGGATCGTGTTAAGACGAGCATAAATGGAAATGAAAAATTAATATCGAAAACTTTCAACGTTTATTTTAACGAATGCGTACGCTACTACATAGTCTCACAGTTTTGCTAGGCAGACTAGTTCTTCTTCCTCTGTAACACTTTTGAAAAATTGTTCAGATTTTTTCGCTTTTTACAAATTTACACACGACGACGTACGAAATTCTATTCTTTCCATACCAAAAAAAATTTCTTGCGGTTTTGACAAAATTTCAATTACGTTAATTAAGGACAACGTTGATTACTTCATCGAGCCACTAACATATTTATTCAACGAATCTATCGAAGCGGATGAGTTTCCAGAAATTTTAAAATTAGGTAATTATTACGCCAATTTAGCTGAACATTTCGAATTATAGGCCAGTCTGCATTCTATCAACTATTTCAGAAATATTTGAGAAATTTATAAAGAAAATTATGTTGAATTACTTAGATCGTATAAACTTTTTTAGTTTAAATCAATTTGGTTTCTTAGCGGGTAATGGAACTGACGATGCATTATTTCGTCATAACTCTTACATTACTGAAAATTTAGAAGAGGGGAAATCCGTTGTTGCTATCTACTTCGATTTATGCAAAGCGTTCGATACAGTTGATCATTCGATATTATTGAAAAAATTATACTCATGCGATTTTAGGGGGAACATGTATCGATGGTTTAGTTCGTATTTAACAAGTAGAAGGTACGTTAGAAAAATGTGTGGGTTAATAAGTGAAAATAATGTTCGAGAATTTGGTGTACCTCGAGGTAGTATATTAGGTGTCCCTCTTTATTCTTAATATATATTAAAATGATTTTTGTAATCTAAACGTGTGAATTGCTTTGTTACGCAGACGATGCTGTTCTTTTAATAAATTCGAGTTTTCCGAGCGTGATGCAGACGTTGGTACAGGCTGATGTGGACAAAATTCCGAATTAGTTACATAATAATCATTTAATCCTTAATACAAATATATTGCGTATACAAATCAAAACCAAAATATTTGGGACGAATTAAAAATTCATGTAAAAGATGGTATAGTAAGATGAACGGTTTGTTCCGTATAAAATATCTCGGAATTAGACTGTAAACTTAACTGGAATGCACATTTAGATTATTTGACAAAAAAAATACGAAAATTAAATTATCTTTTTTATTATTTAAGCCGATATTTCTCGAAAATCCATCTTCGCAGATTATATTTATCTATCAACCTGTTATACGTTATGATCATATTCGGCCTTTAACAATCGTTACAAAACGCGCTATTTAATAAAATTTGGCAAAGATAAGAACGAAAAAGGATTCTAAATGTGCGGCAATTGTACGAAGTTGAACTTTTTTGTTTTAAAAATCGTAAAAGATTTGACATAAATATTCACGCAGGTATAACAAGATTGTCAGCTGATGAGAGAGCGAAGATTCCAAAATTCGATAAATTCCATTCACGAATAGAGCCTGTATATGCAGGAGCCATGCTAATTCGCTACCCCTTATGTTGTAAAAGAATCGATTAGAAATTATAAAGGACGACGAAAGTATTTGGTAGCGTATGTTTTAAATAAATAACCTACTTAAAAATATAATTAAATAGTTTACAACTGAATTGTTTCCTTTGTAACATTTTAATTGCCAGGATATGCGGGCGTGTATGTGTGTGTGAAGTATAGTGTGAGCCATATGTGTTTACATATTTACGAATATCGGGAATATTTGTGTGTAAGTACATGGTGTGTGAGAGCGAGTGAATTCGGATGAACGGATGTAAATGGTTAGAGCTTTTTAAAGGATGTTTTAAGTGAATATTACGAGCAATTTTATTCTTATTTATGTGTATACGTGGTTGTACATATGTATATATTACTATTATTATTTTCGCGTTATACTAATTTGGTTTTCGTCTTTATATATACATTTTTTAAATGTATTATATTAGTTTCAAACAAAATCCGCTGCTCACGCAACTTATACACTTTGAAATATGATTAATGTGTGTATATTGTATAAATATTTATCTATAATTTATGTACACGTGAATACACACGTTTATATGTTTACACTGCGTTAGTGTATGAAAAGGTTCGGAAGTACGGACCGGTGTATCATCGTTTATTTATAATTATTTCTTCTGCTTCCTTTCTCTTATTATTGTATTTATTTCATTATGATATTTAGCCGGTGTAACACTTTATTTCTATAAAATAAACTTTGATTTGATTTGATTATGGTCAACATTATTATTATTATTATTATTATTATTACTCTTAAGAAAATTTGAACTTTAAAATGATGTCTGTATATAAAACAATGGTTTACCAACAGTTTTCTGTTATATTCGGTTACCAGATTTGTCCAGGTAGGATACCATGTGAGACGGCTCACGGCCGATAAATAAGAATACGCGATATTAGATAATAAAATATTTATTGAATTTTATTCAATAAAAAAATTACCATTTTCCGGATCTTTATATATAATATATATTTATCGCCGCAGTTAGTCAAAACTGTCAGCGGAGAGGTCTGAAGTTTAAAAAAAAAAAAAATTTCCATTATGGTTGTAGATAGAGATAAATAGTTACCTGGAAACTTGAACTTAATACCAGATACATGTTGTATATCTTGAAACGTACCTGTCTAATAAAGGGAGGATGCAATCAAGAAATTAACCGCCGGATATATTCAACGATATGAGTTTCATCTGGTGTTCTATTTAACATAATGCATCTTTATAATAGATCAGTTGGTTTATTCCGCTTCAGGCGTCTGACTTCATTGGAGTGATCCAGCAATGCAACCAGGCTATTTGTGTGGTGCTATAGCTTTCAACCGTACTGTTCCGCAACCTTTTTGATCTCCTCGTGGATTACACTCATATATGGAGGTCTCTGTATGTAATTTGCTGGTGTACCACGGAGGGTTTGTAATTTCACTCGAGATTTTGTTTTGGCAACGTTGTATATGCGCAATATATTACTGGGCTTAGCGCATCCCTACAGTTGACATCCGTAAGTCCAAATTGGTTTCAGTATCTGTTTGTATAACAATAATTTGTTTTCCAGAGACAGCGAAGATTTCCTTCCAAAAAACCATAGTAGATTTCTATATTTTATTTTTTATTTTCATTTCGTTTCTATAAGTGTCTCTTCGGGAAAACGTCTTTAAGTTTCACTTCTTCCCTTGCGTATTATCTCAGCAACGATACGCAGCACACCGACTGCATGGCTTCCAGTTCTTACGAACATTCAACCGCCTCATATTCGAAGAACCGACTCGTTGAAAAAGAACTCAGCTAAATTCAAAGAAAATGAAAATTTACTAATTATAAAATTTATAACAGAAGCTCCTAAAGTTAGATTAAAATCTAGGAAATCCCCATGGACAAATTTGGATCAAGCACGATTTGCATTCGATTGGAAAGAACAATGGATCAAGGTATGGAATTCGATGCGTAATTCGTTCATAAATGGACCCCTCGTCGAAAACCCTTCGGAGCAACCTCTAGGAATGGAACTTCGACGAAAGGAGTGGCGACTCTTGAACAGAATCCGAACTGGTCATGGTAGATGCGATCACCTTCTGCGGAAGTGGAGTATTTCTGACTCGGCTAGTTGCTGTTGCGGACATCCCATGCAAACAGTAAAACACATCGTCGAAGAATGCGAAGTATACTCGGAAAATGGGATTACGGTTGAAGATGTACATCATCTGCGCTGCGGGAGTTTAGACTGGCTTTCCCGTTTAGAGCTCGATCTATAAATCAATATCATACGATACGATACTTCTTCCCTGTGCTCTGAGGCATCGTGGGTTTTTTTTTTTAAATTTATTTTCGGCAAATTTTTATATATATTTCGAATATTTCAGTCTCACTTCCTTTTATTACTTAAAGCATTTTGTTGTTTAAAAACTGACAGTTTAACTACTAAAAAAGTTTTGCCATTTCGCATTTTTCGCGGATATTCGCAGCGATGTAGGGAGCTGATCGTCGGAGGCCTGCTACGACGACGTCGTCGATTTTCTTCATATGTTTACCGTAAACTTATATATATATATATACACGCATATCTTCAATGAACTCACCGTTCTCACTGTGGTTCATTGTATAGCAGAATGTTGCACGTGGAAAGCCGGTGAATGTCAAAAGTGACACATACTGTTTTTGCTACCGAGAAAGTTAGTCCTTACTTTTCAGCCCATTTGAATTTACGTGTGGTCTCTACAAGTTGCCCGAATTTTTCTATTTCCATCGATTCTTAACTGGAAAATGAGATTATTATCGATATTTAACATTTAATTTTTTTTTAGCCACGTGACTAGCCCGACTCCATTTGATTTTTACCATGCCCTCAACTGCGTCATTTAGTTTTGTTTGCTCGCGTATCCGTGTATTACGAATGCGATCCAGCTGTCTAATGTTTTTAACAACATTTTTCTTTAGTACGCAGTTTGTGTTTGTTCCTGATCGTTTTTATGCCTGTTTTTGTGAATGGTCACGTTTCCGAAACGTATATCAGTTATACAGTTTCTTTTTCAAGTTAATCGGGGTACTTTTTTTTATTCCCGAATACACCGCTTAATTTACCAAATGTCATCCCTTCTTGAAATTTCTGCTTCCGTCGTGTTCTTCTTGTTCGCTCTAATTTTTTGGCCAAAATAAATGTACCATCTGTTCCGAATTTATCGTTATTCTTATTCGTCTTACAGTGTTTTGTCATTATAGCGAGAGTCGTGCGTGAAACAGCCGAAAAGAGAAAGGCGATTAATTATAGTGTAGTAATTACAGCGAATACTAAGTAAAATATGGGTTGTCCACTAACTATGATTTGTCTATATATTTATCCGATCTACGGGTATATAGGTAACAAATTTCTCACTAGTCAATAACAGATACAAGATGTTTCTTAGTTTCTTATTCTGGCATCGACTACTATATAACGCTACATATAAACAAATAATATTATTATTATTATTCTTTCGGAAATAATGTCGGCCCTTGTTAACATCGCCGACCAACCGTTGTTGAAAAATACGACGCATAATACCCACATCAATATCACGATAAGCCTTTGTCTATCCAGTCCCGGGTAAAGTCTTTCACCAGTCTCTTCCACCCGCTTCTGTCATGTCATCACCGATTGTTTATGGCGCTTTGGTGCCGGTATAATGAAAAGAAAAATTCAGAAAATAATTTATGTATAAAACTACGATAATTTCATATTTTTTTTTTAAAGGCGATTAATAATTTTTTAAATTTGGTTGTTTTTTTTTTCGTTCAAGATGGAATGAGTGAGAAATATCGACTAGAATTAGTCTAGAAAAAATGGCTTTCGATAAAAAGAGATCTTTACTAATGTCAAGAGAAATTTAAAAGTATAAAAATCATACGTACGGAGCATACTGATGTATAAATCAGAAACTAGGACGATCAACCGTCAAATATATAAAACAATAGAAGCCTTCGAAACTCTGTGTTGGCGTATTAGTTGGACAGAAAAAGTGAGAAAGTTTTTAAAAAGATAAACGAATCGAGGAATTTAATTCAGAAGCTAAAAACTAGAAGAATTAAATACGGATAGACCACTTATATCGACACAATTCAAGTTTCGTATAATTGAAGGGAAAATGAAAGAAACCCGATACGGAGGAAGGCCAAAATAATAGAAGACGGAGCAGAAAAAAAGACAAGCCAAAATAATAGAAGACGGAGCAGAAAAAAAGACAATTTCAAACTTACTAGAATCATCAATCATAAAGGTTATCCACCGATCTACGGATTGAGGAAGAAGATTAAATCACACGACTTCAATAATCGTAATCGGCTAAAATCGGTATTTAATGGAAAACTTATTACATACATGCACACACGTACGTACACTTGCTACAAATGTTATTTTCTTATTTAGTTTTCCTCGTTTAAATAAAAAGAGCAAGCAAGAGCATCTGTTGTTACTATTAACAGAAATTCCCTCCTACGTCATTTTCGTCATTTGAAATTTGCATATTTCATAATATTTTCGTCTTGCTTTAAAACTGCGAACAATAAAACAATTTTCTCAAAACCAACTACCTAATTCTCATAATTCGAATTATTAGCACTAACTTAACACGTTTATAATGACGGTCAATATCGTTTCTTCTACTGTAGCAAATCTATTTATAAACGTGTTATTATTTTTAGCTAAATAATTCACTCGTTCTTATAAGCTTTCCATTTATTTCTGCATTTGTTATATTCTATAACAATATTAAAATTCGAACTAGCGTTTAATACGCACGTAATTATGACTTGGACGAAATTTATCATTTTAGCCCCAGCAGGTTATAGTCACTATACAAATGATGAATATACAATATAGTTTAACAATAGTGATACGTAAACTACTAAAACTTGATATTATTATAGTACAGGTACAATTTGCTTGCAGCGTTGTTATCATTCAGAGCGCTTTAGTCGTAGATCATCCGTTTACTACTATTGAGTCTATGCCGCTAATAGTTAAGCTGTAAGCCGTCTGTCGTGCGATACGTGTCTGTAGCCAGGGCCGGATTAAAAATTCGGTCGCAACTGAGTCCGTGATTGTTGGGGCCCCCTTGTAAGGGTAGACTTTTTAACGTTTTTAAACAAGAATGTTTTGGTTTTTTTTTCGTACAATATAAAATTGTACGTGAATATAAATATCGCTTTGCATAAAAACGTAGAATTGATCGTACATTATTATATATACTATCAACAATTTGCCATTAACAAGCTTAATAATACTAAAAATATACGTAGGATGCGAGAAAGTTCTTAATAAAAAATCTACAAATCTAGACTAAAACTACCCTTAAAATCCATCATCCCTTATACCACAAATTGGGGTTGAAACCGGTGCGATTTTCCGAGTAAAGTGTTACGACTCCGGTCGCAGAATCGCGCGTTAAGTCGCTTAGGGAGATTTTAACGAGTATATATATACATACCCCTGTGTTCAACTCGCGCGCAGTACTTAAGGGTTGAAAATCGGCTTAAAATCGGACTTTTTTTACTTAGGACGATATAAAAAAAAACCCGAGGCCTAAATCGAAAATCTGTCCCGACAAAAGTTTCTAAATGTCCTAACGAACATTTTCCGTCATAAATATCATCCCTCTATCTATCACCCAGGTCTCGGAAAGAGTCGAGTTTTAAAGGGGTTGAAATTTTTGCAAATCATCCCTTTTTTAGAGTTTTTTTAATAGCCGTCTAATTATTCGTCCGAGACCGTCTGAAGGTTTTTTCCATCTTATCATATAGCGGAAAATTTTACCTATATATACCGATTCTCTATATAGAATAGTAGCGGAGTTTCATTGGCCGGAAGAAGACCTATTTTAGGGGGTGGGGGAGAAAAGTGCAAAATTTTCGCAAATTTGCAACGCCTGTTTCGCAACTTTAGATGCGATTTAAAATCGCCTTCTTTGAGGAAATCAAGTCAGACTATTTCCTTTTAAACGACGTAACACTCAATCGTCTATATAGAACGGTATTGGCTGTAGCCTTAACGAAAGTTTTCAACTTGCGATGTCTTTAAAATGCTTAAACTCGCCTATGCCTTAAAGCCGTTTCCCTATCGTCATTATCGCGATCGACGTTATTAGCTTTTTTTTACTACGGGTAGACTTTTTAACGTTTTTAAACAAGAATGTTTTTTTTTTTTCATACAATATAAAATTGTACGTGAATATAAATATTGCTGTAAAATTGAATATAAATATAAATATCGCTTTGCATAAAAACGTAGAATTGATCGTACATTTTTATATTTTAATATTTTCCGCATTTAAATAAATAATTAAATAATAATAATATTTATTAAACATTTATAATTTATTAAAATCAAATATTACATACATTTTCGCCTTACTTTTTGCTTTATAAATTCGTCTATTATATCGTCGAAGTTAATCGACTGCAATAAATCATTTTCGATGCAGATTAATTTTTTTTTAGTTCATAGTATACTTCTACGTTTTATTAAAGCTAGTCCGGGAAATGTTCTTCCGCCTGTACAATTCTGTCGGTAAGATAGTTCAAAATATTTTTATAGCTATTTCTACATGTGGAAATACTGAAACTATATATGGTCATCGTACAATTCGCACATCTTCCTTATCGATTTTCTCGATTCGTAATTTAATTTATTCGTTAAATAACATTTAAAATGTATAAATTCGGATGCCATACGAACATTGTCAAAGTCACTAGGGTATATTTCACGAAGTTTTTTACAATACATTTTAATATCTTCATCGCTTGGCTTAGTAAATCCCGACGCTGTTTAAAAATTCTTTAACCGTTTCGTTGATAACTAGTCATCTTTCATCGCCCGCGTTATTAAGTCGTCTCTTCTGTATGTCTTATAGTTTATAATGGAACTCGTACCAATCGTATTGAGAGTACACGAAGAGTAGCTAAAACTACTGCTTCTTATAGTGGCTACCTAACTCGGTAAATATGTAGTAAACGTCGCCAACTATTGGATAAGACTAGGTAATTTTTCCGTTGCGCGTCTAAGGTTTATAACCTCAGCCTGAATTCCACTTCTCACGTAAACATCTATTCGTATGCTGGGACACTTCCGACAAGGAATAGAGCATTCACGTATGATATTTTATATTACATAATTCATTCGATGATGAGCTGTTTTTCAAAAATTACATTTTTATCTAAATTTTAAATAAAACATTTTTCCGCGGAACGTGAAATTTTTATATTTCTAAATGTAGGAATCGGACGTAACTTTTGAATATCTTCACTAGATAGCGGTAGTGTCTGCATTTCCACGCAAAGCCCACTTGAATTTTTAATTTTTCCTAAAAATTGTTGTTTCAGCGAAAAAATTCATTTCGGCTTATTTTTATCGAAATATGATTTTATAATATAGAAGTTCATTCGCAAACTTCATTCATTTACAAGTTTTTTTTTTGTTTTTTTTTTTTCAAATAGAAATACAAAAGTATTAGAATATGATTTTTATTTTATATAAATGATTATCTAATGAATAAATAGTAAATTCATACTGTTCGGTATTAAAATTAATTAAAGCTATTCGCAACCTAAAAGTTATAAACACAGAGCTAAAAACCATTAAAATTACTAATTCTAAACAAAAAAATTACTTAAATACAAGAAAGATTTTTTTTTTTACTTTCGTTCTAGTCAATTACTAGCACATAGTGTTACAAATGGCAGACGTCACAGTTAAACGTATGAAAGGTATTATTTATTAATCGTAAATTCACAATTATATTTGATCATTTGGTATCCTCAGTTGAACAACATATTTACGAAATGCGTACGAAAATCTTATTAGTAATTTTAAATATATATAATAAGTATAATATGTTCGAAAGCTGTATCGTACCTCCTTATTTTATGTAGAAGAATCTATGCGTTTTGAAAGAACATTATCAATGAATAAATGTTGAAATATAATTATATAAGAAATTTCTTTTATAAATACGAAGTATCTGTAATTTAAACTTCCGGACTGACAACACTGGTAATTCATTTATCATTTATTTTTATCAGTTTGTGTTTGAATATTTCTTATCTGTTTGAATGTTCATTATTTACGCAGTTGTTAAAATTTATATGTTTATAATTTACATATTTTTCTCCAGATAATGGTATAGTCACATTAATTTTCATAGTATAGTCTATTTTATATTTAACTATTAGTAGGTTTTTAGAGCGTTTTCATAATTAATCAACAAAAAAAAAAAAAAAAAAACGAAGTGACCAGTAAATGAATTTATCGATAAAACAAATTGTTCGGTGATAAAAAATTATAGAGAAAGTTAATTTTTAAATTCGAATAAAATTGTTTACGTCATTAATTATATATATATATATAATATTAGTTATAAAATATTATTTATATATCACATTTATTAAGCCTGATCAGTAATATGGACATTCCGTTAGTTGTTGGCATTGGAAATCCTAACATGGATTTTATCGTTCAAGTTACAAATGATAATTTACTTGTTAAATACGATTTAGTTACGAATAGTCAATCGAAGATCCCGTATGAAACGTTACTCGCTATTATAGACGATATACAGAGGTAAGTTGTCGTTTTTATACCGCGTAAATGAGATATCGAAGTTCTTATGGCAAACGTATTTTTTCGGTACAGCTATTTTATATAATAGTTAATATTTAAACGGGCGTTATATATATTTTCTAATCTATAATCGTCCATCTACAGAGAAAATTACTTTTCCGTTCGCACTGCTGGAGGGTGTACACAAAATTCGTTAACGGTACTTAAATGGCTGTGTAAATCACGCATTCAGACTGTTATGCTGGGTGCAGTTGGAAAAGATAACAATGCAGAAATATTACGTAAAATAATGAAAAAATCGGGTGTAGTTACAGAGTAAGTACTCGCTCTCACACATTTCGTGTTACTCTATATTTCTATATATATATGTAATGTTTTTTTTTTTATTACAAATCGCAGATATATTTTTTGATATTGAACTAAAGTTCCGATTAATAAAATGTATTATTGCAGTTGTCTAAACAATAAGTTAAGTTGGTGTTTTTTTTTAGTAGCCTGGTTGTACATACTACTTGGCCACAGAAAATATTTTAAGTTCTTCATATAGTATGCTGACAATAATAAAGAAAACATCTTTGTTTTATCGTAGCGTGATCGGATATGTTATTTAAACGTAAATGACCGAAAGTAAATTATGGAACGTAAAGTATTGTTTATTTTTTTATATACCTATATTATTAAGAATACAGGGATTATAATCTCACTGTCGCTAGCTGATCGAAATATGCTCGTTATCTTGGACTAGTCTTGTACTATCATACAGTATATTGTTTAATAGAAAATCTATATTGACAATAAGATAATTTCATATAAAATTCTTATTCGTCCCGTTATTACGTATGTTTCTAATAAAATTTTAACAAATTACAGACGTCTCAAATATATATTTTATATATATATATATATATATATATATATATATATATGTGTGTGTGTGTGTGTACATGTAATAAAATGGTCAATATGCGTTTAAATCCTGACTTCTGCGATAATTGTAGTATGTAATGATTATTTACAATTTTTTTTTTTTTTAATTTTCATGTTTTTATTTACGATCTGCACATAGTGCAATAAGTAAATGTGATGAAGGAACATGAAAGAATCTCGATACTGTTGATAGTCCATTGACCACAACTTAGGACATATCTAGAAGAAGTGAAAGAAGTTGGAAGTTTTACGATTGTCTCTTGGCCAGTTTCTCTTCAACCGACGCGATGAAGCGTATGGTATATTAGTCAGTTTTAGAATAGCCGGATTAGCGTCATTTCTTAGTCTGCTGAAAAAGAGTTTCTTTTTTCGGCTACTTCTGAAATATATCCGCAAGTTAGAACGTAGACATTGATTTGACACGAACTAAGGAGCGTCTATAATCTGACTTCGATTCCATTGACTGTAATGTTAGCTGGCTCAGCAGTGCCATATAGTTCACAAAAGTACAAATCGGTTCTGAGTTGTACAATAATAGTTTGTTTTCAATCGATAGTTTTGGCTGTTTTCTAAAAAAGGCAACAGACCATATCGTTTCCGTACATCCTTAATTTTATTACTAATGTGTTGACTCCAGGTGATATCAAGACATAAACCACGGTATTTAACATGGTTAACTTGAAGGATGGATGTCCCCATCTAGACGGACCGATTAAGCAGAGTAAATTAAGTTTTAATATTTAGTAATGTAACATACACGTTTCTTTTTTTCTTTCTTTAATTTTTGTCGATGCAGCAATTTTGACTTTAATAATTATATCCGACATAATACTTAAAATTTAATTGATTATTTAAATATAATAACACGATCATATCTGAGCCACCACACATTTTCAGTAATACTGATTTCAGTTGTTTTTGAAATAGCTCTCGTATTAATTATTATGATTAAAAAACGAATCTAAAATATTTTAAAACCGAGAAAATATCTACAAAATAAAATTATATTTTTGTTTATAATTTTAATCTTTTATTTTTGCTTTGTGTTATATAGATCCGATGATTTTTCCCTCTGTATTACACTTCGAATAATATAACCAGATACCGAATTCGTTTCGATTTTTACATATTTAACGTTTTCATTTTTTAATAATCAAACTAAGAACCTCTAAAAACAGTCAAATTCCGAAATGAATATTTATAATTTCTTATTACGTTCTGGTTTTCTTAATTTATGCTTTTATACCGTTTTCTGTGTTTTTTTTTTTTTTTAAATTTATATTCCGACCTGTTTTAGGGTAGTACGTTAGAAAATAAGATATAGGGTGACCCAAAGAAGACGGACGGTTTTGTTGTGGTTTTTTGTTTTTTTTTTTTTGTTAACTCAAAAACTACTCGACCAAAATTTTTGAATTAAATTTTGTTTGAAAATATAAAAAAACGAGAAATTAGCTTACATTCGTTTGTGGAACATATAATATTGTCCAGATGACCGCCATTTGCAACAATACATTCATTCTTTTTACGACATTTTCAAACACTTTTTCGAGCATAGGTAGCTGAATTTTTGAAATTTCTTCAGAAATCCGAATTTTCAGGTCTTCCAGATCTCGTGGAGATGTTTCGTAAACGCGTCTCTTAAGGTATCTGCACAAAAAGAAAAACTTACGTAACTTCGAATTATTTTCGAAACTCTGATTCGTCGTGATCGATTCATGCCGACATAACATTCCACGCAAAGAGCGCGCTTCTTCTCGTTATAGGATGCCGTGATAATTGAAACTGAACAAAAACGAATAATGTCACGCGTGTACACTAAACGCCGAACATGCGGTTTGCGTTGTAGCAGTGTTACCGCTATTCAAAAACCGTCCGTATTCTCTCGGTTACCCTATATTATATTTTTTTAATGTTATTTTAAAAATATATAAATATGCATATTGTAATCGTATAATAGATACGTCGTTCTCCCTTTAATTATTATTTTCTTGTTAGTTATTTCGTTTTTTTTTTCCGTTCTCTTTAATTCTAAAACTCAATGAGCATAAATTCGTTCACGTAAACTACGCTCTAAAAAACAGTTAATCCGCGGTATAGTGTTTACATCAATAACCAGCAGCAGATCCTGCAGAAGAATTCAGCTAAATATCTTGGATTTTGATGCTCATTTAACGTGGAAGCATCGGGCGAGGCAGAAAGAAATCCGACTTAAAATCCGTCAAATTTGATCTCTACAGTAAACGACTACGCTCTCCCCCAGTCGATAATCAAACCCATCTGGATGTATGGAATCCGACTTGATAGTCGAAATAAAGTTATTCGCCCAATTACCGATGCATGTTGATATCGGAAAAACGGTATTTAAATCTGAAATCGGTAGACGAGGTCATTTGTGACGTCGTTACCAAGTATGAAAACGACTATATAAACATCTGCATATCGAGGCAACCCATTTCCTAGATTGTAGACGCTATTTTAAGCGATTCCAAACGATTTAATTATGTAAACAATACTTATAAAAGTTAACGATTCTATACGTGTTTTTAGTCGTATATATCAATTATTTAAACGTTAATTTAAGAAGAAGAAAATTTTTTTTTATTTGCATAAATTATAACGATAGTACGAAGAATCAGAATTTCAATATCCTTACCACTGAGAACCTAAATTCTTTATTGCGGTATTTCTTATAGAAATTAGTATATTTACCAGTGTCTGACGAATATGAAAAAAAGCCCACTCCATAAAACACTTTGTATCGCATTAAGCGTACGAAACAAAACAAAAAAAACAGCATATTATTCGATAGAAAAACAATAATAATAATAATAATAAGAAAGATTGATAATATAATACACATCGTATACACACCTATACAGAAGAAGAAAGAAAAGAAGTATATTTCGATTGATTAAATTTTACCCGAGAAAAGAATAACTTTATAATAATATAGCGTTCTATCGTTCCGAAAATAAATAATGTCTTAACCGATAAACTTAATAATAGTTTTTTAAAAATATACATAATTAATAGTTATAAAAACATTCATTGCTTAATGAAATTTACAGGAAAAATTAAACCTGCAACGTGTAGTAATTCGTAAGTAAATGTTAAACGCAACGGTTAAAATAATTTATAACATTTAAAAGAGAAAACAATACAAAAATAAATCAAATAAAATTTATCTATAATATCGTCGAATTTTAATACTACCCTAGTAAGATATGTTTAATTCGTCTTATATTTTTTATTATACCTGTGTCGTAGTGACTGCTAATCGTAGTTTCCAATTTCATCGACATTTTGCTCAGCAGACATTATGCATTAAAAAATTTTAAGGTCCTGTTTTTTAATAATACATACTCGCGTGTATACATGTATAAAAAAAAATAATGTTAGCAGATGACATTTTATCAGATATTATTAATTAATATACAGTATAATATTATTAAACTGTAGTTGCCCGAAATCGTAATTTCCGATCGTTGGGATAATTTTCATGCAATATACAATTATCGCAAAATAAACGAGTTATAGTGTAAGAATATATAATCCCTAATAAAAGGTAAATATGTCGTGCACGTTATTCCGGTATATATTTTGCGGGGTACTTAATACGCATCTTAAACATCTATTTTTTGTATTATAATTTATTAGAGCTCGTCTTTTTTTTCGAGATAGAAGGTCAGGGGCGGGACAAGCGTAAGAGATTACGGGACGAATAAGCGTTTTTATAAATGTCGAGCTTATTATTAACATTAAGGTATGATTTACGATTGAATAACGCATACACATTTGTTTTTAAAGTCGCGTAATTTACACGCGCCGAGAATCGTCTATCTAATAAAACACCCGATTAACGAAGACTATTCGACCAACGATTGCGATATATATATATCTTTTTCTTGATCGATTATCCCAACGGGGTGTCGTGATCATGACTCTGTCGATAAGGATGATAACCTCTCCGATATTCCCGATCCATAGCTGGATGAACACGTGTACATTTAATCGTGTCAGTTCTTGAATTCCATCGAACCGTCCTGATGATCGTCTTCCAGGCCCTAGCAACGATCGACGCTCGGTCTCATTTTCATTCCGCGTAAAATGTCCAAAAAATTTCCTCTTACGCATATATATATATATATATGTTAGACAATCGTTAGTGCGTCCTGATTTTATATGCAGGAACTTCATGTCCGTCCATCTGCATTACATTATTATCTTTATCATTATTTACACCAAAGCCATATGAAATAAACTCTTAGTTTATCTGGTAGTTCTCTCATTTCATAGAAGTTTTTGCGTCGATGAATGTTTTGCCATCTATGCATATCGCAGAAAATACATATATATATATTAAAAAATTTATTCCGTTAAATAGATACGTCGAAGTGGATAATCATAAAACGACCGAAGTAGTTATATTAACGGGACAACGGTATAGAACCGCGGTATCGTACGTAGATGCTGGAAGAATGTTTACGTTAGACCATTTAGTGATGACGGATCGATTTACCGGTCATTTGAATAAATCGGATATAATTTTAACGGAAGGATTTTTCGTCGCTAGAAAACCGGAAGTATGTAATTATATTATGAATCGTTATCGGGCGGATAAAATTATTTTATTTAATATCGCCACCGCTTATATATTCGACGACGACGCGTCGACGGTCGACGATATTATCGATTTTTCTAAACGATGCGATATAGTCATCGGTAATCGGACGGAATTTAAAGCGATGACCGATAAAGCCGGTTTGTCCGATATCGATAATATAATCGATTCGATGAAACGATTTTATCGATTAATGCGAAGAACAGAGCGAAAATGTCCGAGAAAAAAACTTTACGATAATTGGGAGAAAATATTAATCGTCACCGGGGACGATCGTCCGGTTTATTTCATTTACGAATTCGACGACGTATTAATTCAAAACGTTTACCGTTTAAACGACGAACATATCGTAGATACGACCGGAGCCGGGGATTCGTTCGTAGCCGGTTTTCTTTACGGACTCGTTAACGATTACGACGTTCGTAAATCCGTTCGTACAGCTTGTAAAGTGGCGGCCGAATTCATAAAACGACACGGCGTCTCTTTACCGGATCGTGAAATAGATACTTCGGAACCGGCTATATTATCGACTATATAAGATCGTTCCGTAAGATTATGTATATATTTAGTCCGGTTTTTCAACAAATTTTAAATATCTAAACGTTTATATTAACGTTTTGATTTTTTTTTTTTGACTAGCGGTTTATAAAGTAAACTTTATACCGTAATTTTAACAAAATTATCTTAATTTTAAACGAGTATGTTACAATTAACGGTAGTAAGAAATGTATACAAACGTGTAGGGAAATGAGATAATTATAGAGGGCGTAATGAGAGAAAAGGTAATGTCAACATTCCAGGAAAATGTGATTTGCATCCGCGATATAGTGGATGTGTGAAGGATGTACACAGAACGGAGAAACAACGAGATGCTTTTTGAAAAATCGTTTGACGATTTTTTGTAAAGCGACAATAAAACCACGGAACGGACCAAGTTTTGTGTATTTCGATATTATAGAACCAGAGTGTAGAAAAAGAAGATCAGGCTGAAGCACTTTATTATATTGTGCGACATTATAGAGATTATTCTAAGTAACTTTCCAATTTTTTTTTTTTTTTTTTTGCTTTCTTAATAATAGAAAATAAATGCGGGGTTTGAAAACGATAAACGAACCTAGGTATGATATACATTTAGCATAATGATCGACAAATTCCCTCTAATGCCAGCGTGACCAAGAGTCCGTATTAACAGTGGTTTATTGTACTAGCGTAATGATCGACAAGTGTGTAAATTTCCTCTAATGCCAACGTGACCAGGAATCCGTGCGAACCTAACAGATAATTTCTAGTTTAAGGCATCAACTGTCACGTGCCCTGGAATCTACTTTAAAATTATTGCGGTGTTTAACTTTTTAAGTTTATTCACTAGTTTCCTAATTTTCATTTTTATATTATTAACATTTTTTTTTTTTTTTTTCGTTCGGATTAATGGTGTGTAGTTTACTTACTACTGCGAATCTGTCGCTGTTAAAATGCTTTGGTCTCGTATTTTTTTTTTCCTTGTTTAACGAATTTTCAATATTTCTTTATTTATGTAATAAGAAACTGAAGTATATATCGTCCTACTGACTTATCTATAGAAAAACGTCCGTATAGATTATTTCCAAGTAGTTCGCGTTGAGAATGATAGAACCCATTAGTTTTTTAGAAGTTAATGTGCGTACCTTTTCAGTCGTTAAAATTTCGACATAAAATTATGAATTTTATATAGGTGCCTCTCTGTTTCTCGCGTGTAGAATAATTTTTAATATATTTCTATAACTATTTTTAAAATCGCGACATTTCGGTTATCATTAAAATTTCACGTGCCACATAGTGAACATTGTGATTGAAAGGTAATTATTTATTTGTTCGTAGTGAATTTTACTTCATACTAATTAAACTGTGCAAAAATAATATAGAATAAATCGGCCGGCATACTGTCGACGAGAAATAATGTCACTCGTCATTCTATTACGCCGAATCGTCGATATCATTATGGAATATAGAAAAGTAAGAGATTCAATTTTGATGCATCTATTTTAGGCTTTTAACAGTATATAGCTGATGAAAGTTCTTATAACTTAAAATTGGAACTAACAAGCTGATTGTTTTTAATGCTCAAATTATTTTTTTATAATTTACAT
The DNA here is from genome assembly GCA_032883995.1 of Coronaproctus castanopsis. Taxonomy (NCBI): domain Eukaryota; kingdom Metazoa; phylum Arthropoda; class Insecta; order Hemiptera; family Monophlebidae; genus Coronaproctus; species Coronaproctus castanopsis. The sequence continues at coordinate 33,965,884 of CM065054.1, read as the reverse complement.
TTTTTTTTTTTTCTACACCGGCCAATAATCGTATTGGCATTCTCACTTCACAAACATAGATAAAAATATCGCGAATCAATATTTTTAATTGATTTTGCGTTGTGTGTTCTGCGTAAGACAGCGGGCTTTACAAAAAGATACTGAGACTAGTTCATTATATGAATTATATAGATTTGATTTTTTTTTTTTTTAATTGTACCGGCACCAAAGCATCATAAACGATGGTGATGAGTAAAGCAATAAAAATCTGATTAATCTAACGTCTCCAGTGTGACAGATTCTCGGTGACGGTATCATCAATTTTAGAGAACTGAATTATTGGGTTATTTAACAAAACGAAATAAAAACAATGTTAATCGCTATAAAATTTATTGTATGCGAAGCTTTTCAACTATGAAGTCATTTTCGAGCAAATACAAAAAGAACGTTTTTGTATTTGCTTGTGAAAATGACTTTATAGTTGAAAAGCTTTGCTAAAATAAAATAAATTTTATAGCGATTAACATTATTTTCGTTTTGTTAATTCATAAAATCACTACTCTCCAATACATCAATATTGGATTATTCGATTACTAATACACATAAGTTTATTATTAAACTTTTAATCGATATTCCGAATTATTTAATTTACTCACCCTAGATTATGTATCTTGATGAGCACATAGTTTAAATCTTCAGACGGTTATATAGTAAAATTACGATTCGATAAATAAAAAATCGAAATAACTAAGAAAAACCTGCGCTTTTATTATCAGACGATCGATTATTACGACAAATATTATTAAATATTATTTTCTGCAAAAATAAATTATTTCATTTGCGACTTTTTACGCGTCCTTCACTTGAGAAACATTAATATTTGAGAATAATCCAGGTACATCTTGAAATAATGATATTCTTTTAAAAAAGTACAATTTACTGACACGTTGTTTTTAGATGATCTTACACATAGATGTAATCTTTTACGTTGAAATAAACGATGTGTAAAATCCGTTTAAGTGTTTATCTAGATAGTATTTGAAATCTTATGTTTATTTTCAGCATCTATAATTTTTTTTTTTTTAAATTCGCAGATTTTTCTTAATTAAGCATACATAATACACAATCGGTTATTAACGAAAGCAATTAAATTATTATTCGAATATTTCATGAAACTGAAAAATGAACTAAATCACATTTCGATGCTTTGCCGATACGCGATAGAATTTAGTAGAAAAATATAATTACGGCGCATAGATGGGTTAGATAATAAAATCGGTACTATAAACCGTATTAACGATTTTTTTCTATGCTTAAAATTAAAAGCCCAATTATTAGTTACGAATAAGTTGGTTGAAAATACATATTTTTACACGGACCACTTTTTTTTTTCCCCTATGCAAAGAACATACATCTACGTAAAATATAAAATTACGCGTTTATAAATAAAAATGACGATTAGAAATTTTATTTTGTAATTAATTTTACCGTGATTTATTTTTAAGAAGATAGATTCGTATTTTTCTTATTCGCTTTGTTTATCTTTTATTCTCGTATTTTTAATCGCGTATATATACATTTTTAAATATTCCCATTCGGTATATTCATTTTTAATTAGTATCGTATAATTATTTTACATTTCTGAAACTTAGACTCTATATTTTGAAATATTCATTTGTAAAGCTGAAGAAATCGGTGATAAATTTAATTAAATAGAATGTTCAGTCTTTATTTTACTACGGTTTATAATTTTATATCGTGTAAATAAAAATATTCATTTCTCCGATGAAAAACTTTCAGAAATCACGGTAAAATTTCTTTTCGAAGTAAATTAAAATAAATATGAAAGTAAATATAAATATTCGAAGAACTGTGGAAAAAACCCAAAACTGCATTCGGTGCTTTTTTGCTTTCCGTCCGCCAAGACCGATTTCAATATTTATCTATCGCTGTCCTTAAATTTTAAGAAATAAATCCGATTTCAACATTAGAGTATTACACGCGTAAAAATATGAAGCAGCCGGTAAACGCGACCGGAATATTATTGTGTTTTGTCAGAGATGATTTTTTCGAATAAACTCGATTTCAGTGTTACACAGTATTATCATTACTAATAAACCAAAAACACACGTGTAAAAATATGAAGTACTTTTTTCTCAGAATGACTTAAATATTTATCTATCGCTGCTCTTAAATATTTTTGACGAACTAGTAATTGTTTAATACGTAAAATGTAATTAATACGTAAAATGATTTTTTATTCTTCCGTCATTTTTACGCTGGGGTTGGAATGCAACGGCATCTAAATTTTTTTTTTTTTTTCGAAGAAATGATTTCGATTTCTTTCACGCAATATAAACTCGCACGAATAGCAATCCAGTCGAGTCATTCTCTTAACAAATTCTCGTTTATTTCGTATCTTCGCTTGCTACCACATCACGTCGACGGAATTTGTGTGCGCGGTATTAGAACGATTCACAAAGTTTATCGAATGATTTCAACGTTAGTAATTCATAATAGTTGCAACGTTGTCATACGCTTTACAAAGGTCAGAGATTATCGTTGTCTCAGGACGAATACGTTGACGGATCACCTGAAGCGAAGTCACTGCAGTTCTGGGATAACCGCGAAAAAAACCTACTGCTGATTCGGCCCACCTGATTTTTCAGTCTTGTAAAGCAGGGTTCATCGATTTCAACGGTGAGATTTGGACCCGCCGATCGCTATTTGATTCTTTAGCGACGAATCTACACGAACTTCGCGTAAATAGCTTTACCAGTCTGCAATAGCTTCTGTAGCCGTGCTTAACCGTGAAATATTTTGTCGTGGTATATATTATCTGGCCACGATTTTAGAAGTAGAACCTATACCCTGAAAGCTATAAAACGACACTACTTAGAAATTTGGCAAAAAAGATGGGAACAAGATAATACTGGCCGACACACCCACAGCCTAATCCCCAATATATTAAATAGACACGATATTAAAATTACTCCTGATTTCTACACTATCCAATTATTAACGGGGCATGGAAAATTTGGGTCTTATTTATTTCTTCTTAAGTTAAGTAATGATGACAAGTGTGAATGCGCGGCGCAGTAGAAACTGCGAACCATGTACTATTTGTATGCCCCACTATGGACCATTTAAGATTTTACAATAAAAATAATTTTAACCTACAACACAAATACACTGCACGACAATTCCACTTATTCGCATTTAATGTAATGCATAAGAAATTCCATGGTCGCTGAAGTTTTTCGCGGTTTGAATCCGTGATAAAACGTTTACAGTAATATGTATAACGAGTGTATTTCTGCACACGTACATATATGTACACCGGTGTTTGTGCGGAATTTAAGCGTGTAATGTTTAAGTTCTGTATATGTATGTGTCATTATGGATAATTCGTACATTTATGCATCTAGTATACCTAAGTTATAATTTTAATTATTAACTAGTATAAGAGAAGTTATAAGCGAATATATGTATATACTATGACTGCGAGTGAAACTGACGCATAGCCTTCATAAATGTGAGTGTAAAAGTGGTTACTATATTATTGTTAACTATAGAGTATTGTAAAGGGGAGCAATACACTGATTAAGCCTAAGCGGTGGTGCAGTGTATTGCTCCTCTGTAAATGCAACAAGTTGTACATTATTAATTTGCATAATAAAGTATTAATAAAAAAAAAAAAAAAAGAAACAGTGGAAACAACCGAATTTATTAGTCCACGAGGTAACCAATATTCTAAATTAGAAAATATTTAGAATGCTCCATGAAGAAACACAATAATATCCCGGTTGGAAAATGCTGGCAGTGTTTACCACCGACTGTTTCATATTTCTACGTGTGTTTGTTTTATTAGTAATAAATAATAATCCTGTAATAGTGAAATCGGATTTGTTCAAAAAAGTAATCTCCGACAAACGGTAATAATATTCCGGGTACCGACGGCTTCATATTTTTACGCATGTGTGCGCGCGCTTGTTTTATCAGTAATAATAATACTGTAGATTTATATTTATTAAAATTTAAAGACAGCCATAGATAAATATTAAAATCGGTCCGAAGGGGGAAAACAAAAAAATACCCTGCATTCTTGTTATCGTTATTTATATGTGGATGTTTTGGAACATTGTAAAAAACGGGAAATTAATATATAGTCGGAAGCGGTATGTTATTTAAATTTAGTTTCCGTCTACAACGCTATTAGTCTACATCGACTAATTTTTTATACGCGTGCACTAGTCCGACTTCTCGTTAAACAGCTCGCTCTCGCACGCGCAATGGGCTATCAAAAAAACGGATCACTGTGTTCCGTGTTCTTGTATAAATGTTAATATGTTATCTTTCAATCCATTATTCCTATTTATCAAAAGCTGTTATTAAATAACACATCGCTAAAATATAACAAATTTTAGTTCATAACACGTACGTATAAACTAAAAAAATAGTCTAAATTAAATACATATATATATAATATAAAACAATTTATATTTTAAACGAGTTCATGTATAAACAGTTTTATATTAGACTTAGACGTACATTATTTATATTTAAGTGGGTAGAGTTGAATACAGTGTTGCCAGGTAAGATGTATAAAAAAAAAATAAAATATGCATGCTTTTCAAAAATACACCGAAATTTTCAAATATTACCACGCAAGAAAACAAGAAAATGATTGCCTAAAAATAAAGAACAAATACAATCTTATTATTAACGAAACAAATATTTTTACCCCAAACATTATATATCGTTGATTGTAAAAATTTTCACGTATTAATTTTTTATTACACGTAATAATTATTACATAACAACAAAGAACAATTACAAACTTATTATTAGGGAAAAAATATTTAATATTATTTATCTATCGATTGTAAAATATCATCAACATCGTTGTCATTACTTACGTCATACATTTCGCTGGGTAAATTTTTTACACGTATTTTTTACAAAAGGATTAAAAATCTTATTACGTAATAAAGATCTAGTTCTATATTTAGTTTATTCGAATAACTCGAAAAAGGCCAAAAACCCCTGTATTGTTATCTGTAAAAACTGTACCTCAGTTTTAATCCCATAGAGAGCTCGAAAATCGCCAAAACGAGGGGAAAAATCCTTAATCTGAAGACATCGATTAAATAAACGCGTAGACACGTTACTGCCCAGATTTTTCGATTTTTGTACAAATTTAGTGATTTTAACTACTTTTTGTATTGTTTTTTTTTTTTTTTTTTAATTAGTTCAAAACACAATGTTGGACATACGAAAATTAAATCGGAAATTTATCAATATTACTTAAGAAAAACAAAGGCTGTTGTATTTAATGTGTGATAATATATGCGCGTTGTTGCTGCTGATACCAAACACAGTTGGGAATGAAAAGTCTGTATTTAACGTTCGTTAAAAATGTAAATGTTCGATTTATACTAGTAGTGGCAATTACGCAATCTTGTTTTCAGCAAAACCGGAGAAAGCTCCTCGCTGGTGATTGAAAATAGGGGAAGTTCAGTTTTTACAGTGTTTAAAAGTACACACAACGAAATTGGTCAAAGTACCAAAAATATAATAATAATGATGTCGATAATAATGATGTTGATAATAATGATGTTGATAATAATAAGGTGTTAATGATGACGTTACATAATATATATCTATATTATATATATATGTGTGTGTGTACGTATATATACAATGAGGAAGCTATAATGTTAACAAACTATCGATCGATTAGCAAGGAATAAAATATGTTTTCGATGCATATAGTATGACAAGGATAAATTATATACGCCCTCTACAAATATGATGCTGCGTTGAACCCCCTTCATAAAATATCTAGTTCTTTTGCGTAATATTTCTTTTTAAAGCACCCTCTGTTGTAATTCCCTATTTACATACGAATATCGAAAGCTTAAAACGTTCTTCGTGGGAGTGGTTTAGTATGATTATCTTTAGCCACCCTACGTCTATATTCAGCTACTTGTTCTTCCTCTGTTTAAGTCGTTCCGTAGAAGCACCACGAACGTCGAGAAAAATGATTCGGTATAAATTCAAAATATACCATATATATATCAAAGTTTTGGAAGTGTCCGAGGATAGTAATAATAAAAATATAACTTTCGGAATTTAAACAGAAAAATTATATACATACATAAATGCTAATAGTAATAATAAAAGATATGCATATAAGATAAATCTCCCTAATGCAAACAGTGGCGAATTTAAGTGGTCCAATTCAAGGTACCGCCATTTTTAAAATATGTTTATAAAATAAATCGTGTAAAAAAAAAAAGCGATTTTTATAAAAAAACATAAATCGGATGTTTAAGTCATACAGATGTGATTAGAACTTAATACGTTTTTTCTATTATTAAAAGGTAATTAAGTGATATTTTTACAAATAAAATAGAGAATACATAAATAATTTAATTTCGCCAAAAAGGACAAGAAACTGTCGTCAATTATTAATTCGATCAATTTAGAATTGATGGTTGTACTAGTCGACTGGGTTTATAAAATGTAATTTACCATACTGCATAGAGAATATTTTCATTTTTTTTTTTCCAAGATGTGTCACCGATGAAGCTGATTTGTTAATTCATTTAACTTTATTAAATCGTAATATCAGTATCAAGAAGATGATTTTCGAGAAACAACTTCTGCAACGGATAAAAAAAAAAAAAAAAAAACAGTTCTTACCCTTATTTTTTTCATTGGTTATATCGAGATGATAAACTCATTTTTACTTCCTTTGCTTTATTGTCGTCATCGTCGTTTGAGTCGTACATGATTTGGTGCGATGTGTCACTGTTCGACAGAAACGCTCGCCGTACTGGAAAACCATTATATTGTCGCGTCGCACGGATTTCGCTTGTCCGCCGAGCTCGCCCGATTTGAAAGCTCCAAATGTATTTTGTGGCGATACCTTAAGAGCCGCGTTTACGAAACACCCCCCACGAGATCTGGAAGACCTGAAAACTCGGATTTATGAAGAAATTTCAAAAATTCAGCCACCTATGCTCGAAAAGAAGACTGAATGAATGTATTGTTGCAAATAACGGTCATCTGAACGATATTGAGTTTCACAGATAGTTGTAAGCTAATCTGTCGTCAACTCATAAAATATTTTCTAATGTAACAATCGTAGTGCAGCCTTGAACGTGGCCTAATATTGAATAGAAATTATTTAACTGGATTAAATTTGAGCGAAATCTCCGGATACCTAATATTATACTTTCTAGATTTACCAGCTGTATTTGTAAGAAATTTTAACCAAAAAAAAATCATACAGAAAAAAATATGAAATCAAATCGTAACATCTCGCTGAATTATACTAACAAACTTTTTGTCTCCCTTTAATATAAATCAGGCATGAATTTCGTTTCTTTTTTTCCAAGAACCGACGTATTATTTCTGATAATACCATCGTATTTGTCTACTTTTTTTTTTCACTATTTATATATAAACCTGATTTCATCATCTACAATGCGTAGTGCATGAGCCGTCCAGTTAACTGTATACGAGTATATTAATTAATTAAATTATCCACTCGTTAACCGAGTATGGAGTACCATCAATTATTTATGAGTCCTGAGGTGGCTAATCAAACCAATTTTTGCGGCGCACATCTTTCCGCATGCATCGCACGTAAAAGCGTCATTATTAATATTATCCACTCGAACCGTTCCAATCAATCCTTTACGTCGATTTCTTTTCCTTTCTTCCGCAGCTCGAGCATTTTGATCCGCTTTCTGCAAACCATCTCGTATTGTCTGTCTCCAGATGGTACGATCCTAGCTTTTCCCAACTCCTGCGATCAATTTCGCATTCCTTTAATATCCGATGCAAATAGTCTTTATATCGCCAAACGAGGACGTCCAATACGCCGTTTACCAACCAGAAGCTGACCATAAAGGAATTTCTTCGGAAGTCTTAACCGCGTTCATTCGGATTACATGTGCAGTCCATCTCAAACTATTACTATAAAGCAGCATCCGAATAGACTTGCATTTAGCCCGCGTTAAAATTTCGCGATTCGTCACTCGGTCCTGCCAACGAACACGTAGCAATCTCTGCGCAGCGCTCTCTGATGGAACGCTTCCAGCGACCGTATGTTCTTCGTATATGGGGCCCATGTTTCTCAGCCATAAAGTAGTGTCGGTAAAACAATGGACTTGTACACTATCAGTTTTGTTGACAATAAGATATGTGTATTATTAAAGATCCTTCTATCAAGCTTATACATTGCAGCTGAAGCAGCTCTTGCATTCTACTGCAAATCTCGGTGTCCAAGTTGAACTTGTTGTTAAGCATACTACCAAGGTATTTAAAATTTTCCACCTGTTCTATTACACTATTGCCTAATTCCAACACGTGTACATTTTGCCGTTTGTTTGTGGGAGCTACCTGCACAAGTAATTTGGTTTTTCCTTTATTTATAGCTAGGCCAAACCGGTTGTATACTGCATCAAGTATTTTGATAGTAGTCTGCAGTTCCCGTATGGTGTGTGCGACCACAGCACAATCATCTGCGTACTGGAAATCGAATACTCCTACTCTGGAGCATTTAGAAGCTGCTTGAAATCGATGTACATTAAATAATCCGCCATCAAACCTACTGATCATTACTATCTTTTCAGGTCCCAGCTTTTTAACTGCGACCATATGTATGAAAGCCATATACACTGAAAACAGCACAGGGGCCAGCACACACCCTTGCTTGACTCCTGTACTAACTTTAAATGATTCAGAATTGCCATCTCGTAGCATCACCATGCTTTATTGTTGTCATATAGAAGGGAAAGCAATCGAATAAATTTCGGTGGACAGCAAATTTTCTTCATGCATTTCATCAACAGCTGCCTATGCACCGAGTCAAAGGCTTTACTAACATCAATAAATGCAATGACAAGATCCCGATTTATATATATATATATATATATATACGCATACTTATTTATGTGTGTATGAATATATTGTATAACGAATTTTAAACATTAAGTAAACAGCGATATAGAATGAAGAATTTGTATGAAGTAATCGGAGATTATTACGGATAAATATACTCTCAATATTAAAAATTATACTTTTAGTGTTTATTAGGTGACACGTATTGAACGTAATAAATATATGTTGGGTTTTTTTTTATACAATCTATCGTAGGTGGATAATAAGTAGCAGCACTGTTATTAGATGTATCGAATATTAACAGAACGCTGTCCAACGACAGCCATTCTTTATTTGATAAACATTATTTAACATCGGCTACATAGCTCCACTTGGGTAAGTCTTTTCAGACGTTGAAATTGAACGGTGTTATCCTTGAGATTATTTTTATTTATATATTTATTTTGTTTTTTGTTTTATTTTTTTACTATAAGGAAATTTGTCGTGTTCTTTTGGACCCTCGACAATTCTGTAGTAAATATTCTTTTTGGCTTAGTGAATTCTGCTCAAAAGAGAGATCCGAATTGTCGCTACAGATCCAAATTAAAACAACCCTTAAAATCCAACAATCCTTATACTAGAAATATTCGCGTTTTATATACTATTAAAAACGTTTATCATAGATTCGAACACGTTGATTTCAAATATGCAAACCGTTTTCAAACGGGACGAATAAAACCATCGAGTCACGAATTTTTGCAAATTGGCGAATTTATTGGGCACGTGGTAAACTGTTTTGAACGATATCGTCATCTCCGATCTGATTTTCTATCGTAACTCTATCGTATAGTTGCAAAAAATCGCGTAAAAAAATTTTTTATCCGAACCCGAAAATTTCAAAAGGGGTTCAAAAAGGGTTGCGCCCTTCTGTTTTTTTCTCGACTATAGATTTTTCGCGATAATTTGCGAACAGTTTCGGATAGGAAAATATGTCTTATACGAAAGTTGTAGTATTTTTAAATACGCGTTAATCGCGTTTTAAAAGTGAATAGGTGACGAGAAAACGGAGGTCGAAATTTTTATCGGTTTTTCCTAAGGGGTCGGAGTTTGAGGTCAAATTTTGTTTATAACATATATCCTATAAAAGTTAACCATTATCTCGAGATATCGCCGGTAAAATGTTCAATTTTGGATTTTTAATTTGATTAGTACGATCATTTCAGAATATTTGATAATTTGGTAATTTAAAATTTAAATCCATTTTTGTCTCTGAGAGTTTGCTCAGCATAAACTGTTCTAGTTCTAATATCTTATTTCTAATTGAATTAGCATTCCATGCAATTACATATGCACTCCTTCTTCACTTATATACAACTATACGCGTTTACATGAACGTTTCTGATTACACGTTAAATAATTGCAGTAACTCTGGTATAAATATCATATCCGCGATTTTATCTTTTATTTTAGTTATAATATGTTTAATACAATGTACGTTGTTGTTTAAATCTAAAACGCTGTGATAACACGAGATAAATCGCAATTGTTCTCGTTATCACGACTTCTGCCTATGTTTATTTCTATTAAAAGTCTGTGCATTTGGGTGATCACCTGCATTTCTTAAGTTACTATTATCATTAATTATTTCTATTACCATTATCACGATTGTTATTTTTTATTGATATTAGCATTGAACTTATTATTTCTATAACTACTGTTACTTATATTATTGTTATTACTATTTCTGATTAGTGTTATAGGATTCCTATTTAATATATTATTTGATATTGTTTCAAAAACTCGGTTATAGACTGCACAGCTTTTTGAGTTTGCTGTATAATTTACACATTTTATCCGATTATTTTCGGCGCATTTTTTAAAAGAATGCTGACCGCTGCATTTTAAACATTTTACTTTATTGAAAAAATGATGTCCGTAGGCCTTACACCGAAAACATTCGATAACTTTATTGCTGAGTTTATATTTTTCTCAGGATATTAAACAATAACACAGTTGTTTCATATTTACTATGTTCCTAATATTTGTGTTAGTTGGGAATATAACAGTACATATAGGTAGTTTAATTATTTATCAATCTTAATTTTTGATTCGATTTCTTCTCTAATTTCATTCAATGTAACGTTAACTGGTACAGCACCATTTTTATTTGTTTCCTATGTTTCCGGGTATTAGCTAATTTATTCATTAAGTTTCTTAATCTTCAATACTACTAGTATATAGGACGTACGAATTTCTTTTTGTCTTAATTTTTATGTTAAATTTCAAATTTTTATTTACATCGCCAACAAAGATATTGTGATATTCATTCAATGTGCCAGGAAGTATTAGGGGGGGTAGTAATTCTACGATTTACATTATTATTATTATTATTATTAAATATAAAGTTAATGTTGTGATTACCGGTGGAATCCCTGCTGTGAATAGCGGTGTTGATATCATCTGGTGTCGCTTCTTCATCATTATCTGGATTGAGTGTGTTAGTTTCGATGACCTTATCCTTCTCTCTTTTTTTCTTTTTAGGAGAACTACCTCCTTTCTTTTTTCCCTCTTGCTATTCATTCTTATTAGAATCATCGTCCTCAACCGACTCGAAACCTGTCGTTGGACTAGGACAAACCCCGGTATTATTAAATTTGATAAAGAGATAGAGGGGGTCTCTACCGCCTCTATCTCTTCTTGTAATTGTAAGACAGTAGGTTCTTCACGCTGTCTTGATGAATACAACTAATGATATAATATGAACACGTAAAACACAAGAAAGAACTTTTATATGAACAGTAAAATTCCGATGAAAAATTTATAACAAAAATTTGGACAAGAAAGTATATAAAAATTTGTAAAATGTATTAACGATATATATATATATATATATATATATATATATATATATATATATATATATATATATATATATATATTGACGCTCGTATATGCTGTTATATATATTTTTTAAGTATACAGACTTACGTTGTGCGTTAGATACGTAATTTTACTTGGATACAATTTTTTTTACAGCTTTCAAACAGATATGCAATGTGATGCATACAAAACAACAACATTCTCGCCATATCTCCATGAAAAATGTTCAGATTTTGAGAAACATTTTTTTTCGTTTTGTTTGTAATCATTCTCTTTATGTACAACACTCCATCGGTAACCCCTGGTTTTTATAAATATAAGTAATTGCGATGCTGTATAAAAAGTATTCTTATTTTATTTATATACTCAATATATCTGCAAAAATCACATTGTATATTTTATTACAATGAATATATATTAACCTAATCTAAACTGTTGGCTCACTTGCTAGATTGCTGTAATAATCTACCTAGAGCTATATCGTGAATATGCAACTATTATAAAATTGTTAATGATAAACTTGTTCCGTGATTCGAGAAAAAAAAAGGCACAAATATATATGAATTTCATAAAATATAACGAGTTGCTTAATAAAAAAAATGAATGTATATAAGAAAATTTTCTATAAATAGTTATTTTCTAATATATTCGATCGCCTAAGATACAATAAAAATAACAATACTAATGCGTAAATAACCACTTTACTTTCCCTCACTATTTGATCACTAACATCATACAGATATTATTAACGTTTTGTTAATTAATATTATGATTAATATCATATATTAATCATAACGGTAATAATAATGTTAATATTATCAATTATTTAAGTTTAAAATAAATTAGTGTTTATCTGAGCCTTGTAATGTTTAATTTATTTCCTATTCTTCCCGTTTCATTTACATCGTGTATCACTTTATTTTCCCTTAATGATCGGTAAGATAAGTATATTTGGTTTTTACACTTTTCATTATACATTTTTACCGCTATTCTTGTCCTTTTCTATTGTTATTTTTTGAACATCACGAAGGGTTACACTATAGTGTTTCATGCTCGTAAATAAATAGTTATAATTTGCCAGTAAAGAAATCGAAATTTATTAATCCTTTAAACATAAAGATACACATATATGAACATGAGTAAGTTATAGGTAATTACAATCCGTCAATAAAGAAACGAACATTTATTAATCCTTCTTAAACATAAACATACACATATATAAAGAAGAATAAGTTATATGTAATTAACTGTTGAAGCAAAAGCATGGATTGCAAAAATAATCAATAATTTCAAATTTATATTACATAATAATATTCTTTATGATTAAATACTTTTTTTATGACAGAGAAAATAAACATGTAAACATTACTTTTAATTCATCGTTATAACATTCAAATAAATGTATGTGCATGAAGAAAAAAGAAACAATGACCATTTCTTTTAATTATTTAAAATTAAAGCAGTTTTAATTTGATGAATGATGTTGAATATCCCCCTCTGTAGAAGAGTTGGAGCTATCGGAACATGAACAACTAGAAGTACATGAATAACTAGTAGCGGAAGAAGCATAACCATCTGAACTTTCAGAAGAATATGAAGATGACTCAGAACTAATCGCATCAGCAGATGGAAAAAAAAGTGCCTGACTAGTACTGCTTCTTTGTGGACCTGCATAATGGTGAGAAGTAGACGTATCAGAACGAGGAACATCATCAGATGGCAAAACAGCTGACTGTTGAATAACATTTGCCTTAGGTTCCGGTGTATTAAGTGGACCTGTGTAACGTCGAGAAGCTTTAGTTTGAAATAACTTACGAGAGGGAGTTGGTATGCTTGAAACGTGTGCAGTTGAAATAGGTGTGGTTGAAGTAGATGTGGTTGAAGTAGATGTGGTTGAAATATGTGTGGTTGAGGTATATGCGGGTAAAGTAGATGGCGGCTTGTAATTTTTAGGATAGAGTGGCGGAACGCTAAATGGAGGAATAAGTCGTACATTAGCACGAGATTTAGGTTTTTTCTGGTCCTTTTCTTTCTTAGATGAATCACCTGATTCTAAGGATGCTGAAGATTTCTTGCTATCTTGTTTAGTGGATGTAGTTTTGGAAGTACTTAATGCGGAAAATTCTAATTGTTTTTTCTTATTTTGCTTGCCCGAAGAAATTTTAGAGGAAATCCCTGGCATTGAAGAAGGTTCATCAGTAGCTTGCTTCTTTGTCACTGTTTTAGGTTTTTGTAATAAGGAAGGCTTTAATAATGTATCGTTTTTTGAGGATACCTCACATGTTGATTGTTTAGCCTCGTCTAGTTCTTCGGATGAACTTTTGGAACTCACCGCTGCAGAAGATTTTGATAATTTATTATCTTCTTCATTATCTGCATCTTTTTTTCCTGATGCTCTTCTCAATGACAGACCAGAAGTCGATGCGTCATCAACAGGTTCGACGTCGGGTATTGGTATATCTTCATCAGATTCAGTTTCTGAATTATTTATTTTACGTTGTTTCTTACTACGTGAAGCTGCCGCTGTTTTTGAGCTACTTTTACGCTTCTTTCGACCTCTTGGCATCTGCATAATAATAAAACAAAATAACGATGATAATAATATTTAGAAGAATTTTAATTAGATGATAAAGAAATTACAAAGAGTAAATTTTCTAACAGATACAAACGGAAAAACTAATTTTCAGCCCTCTAAATTACGAACGTAATAAGTAAAGCATTTTCATGAAAAATTTATAAATTTAGTATGTTAAAACTGAAAACTGTTTTGTTTTTTATTCGATCCGTTCTTCCAACGATATAAATCATGTTGAGAAATACATCGATATTTATGTAATTTATGTACTATGAATTTAAATTATTGAAAATAATTAATTTTATATATGATTAACAAAACCAATCTTTTATTTATAAGTAAATTGTTATTGAAACGTTCGCATAATATTCCTCAGTTTTACGAAATATGAAAAATAATTTCGTTTTTGACATAAATCATTCGGTAATTTTTTTTTTAATTTTCTGAAGAAGCTTTCTATTTGATAACATAACAAAAATTCCATCTAATGCCACAATGCCGAATATCAATTATTAAATTTGATTAGTGTTTTTGTTGAAATGTGTGTATGTGCGAGCACGCGCCAAATATTGTAATACAAAATTAATTAACCATAAACATGAAAGAAACATCGGTTTACTTACATTTTTTCAAATATATTCCGCCAAAAAGAATAAAACGACTATTTGAATATTGCTAACTCTTCAACGGTTTATATAATTTTTTTGATAACTAGTGTAATCTGTTTAGGATAAAAAAAACACAACATGTTTTTATAAAATACTTATTTATTTAACGTTACTCGCATATCATTATTAATTCAAAGTGTTGAATACGTTATAACTTTTTAACGATACATTAAATTATCGTAATATCAATAATGATAGTGTAATATAACTATTTTATCAGTTACTTATAACATACGGTCAGTGTGCTAACACGGTATTATATGTAGGAGTGTATAACTTTAAAGCGATATAAAAATACTTGCGACGAAGTATATAACATACCAAGCCATATATGCTGATACGAGTACATTTTTACCTAGTATCTACATTATACTTAACGTACTCGTTGACCAGATTATTTAGCATACTTGGTTTATAATGATAATACATAAAATAAACACTTGATGTGTAAAGTATTTCTTGAACTTGTGAATTATTTTGTATGGGAAAAATTAAAGAAATATCAAGAACAAGCTGGGACGAAACCTAAAAGACACCTACAAGAGGTACACACTAGGTGGAATTCCATCGATTACATTCTTAGACGATTTTCAGATTAATCCTTCTATTTCAAATTTAAATGCTGACATGATACTAACAGTAAGTGAAAATTACGTGAAGATTTATGTGAAATATTAAAACCGTAGAAAGAAGTAACTAAAGAAATTCCCAAAAGTATTTTCCGAGAGTACGATAATACCTATTACAACTGGATTTATGAAATCATTAGAAAGGTTACAGGCATTTTTACAATTACCAGTTGCACAAAAAATTTCAACAAGATTTACTTTAATAATTTAGGATAAAGTGGAATATTACTGTATTCCCGTATTCTAAATTTGAATTATATTTCGGAGGATAAATATACTGTCGATGAAACAAAACAATGCGTTATAAATACTGTCACTTCTCTTTGAATAAAAAACAAAAATATGTGGAGGAAATAAATACTGAAAATTTTAAACAATTGAAAACTAATATATCTTCCGTACGGTATCGCTATGCTCAAAAATGCAAAACATTCGTCTTAAGGGAAGTTCAATATCGAGGGGATTATAGGTGGCTAAAGATACTTGAAGGATAAAACTCAATTAGATTGGTGGAAAGAATATAAAAATATATATATCCGTATATTTTTCCAATAGCCGTAGTAAAATTGAATGCGCTCGTAACAAGTGTACCACGCGAACGAACCGCTGGCTTAATGTTAAATGATACGAGAACACTAGGAAGTGGATAATGTAATTTTCATTTCTATTTACATTATATTCTTATATCTGTATTTTCATTCATTAAATCTCAAACTTTTGCACACAGTAAATTATTTAATTAACAGTTTGTTACTTTTTCGCCGAGTGGAATATTAAGTATAATTTGTTACACATTTTAAACGGCGGTCTCTTACATTTAAGATTTGATGGTAATTAAGTTCAATGTATCAATTGCTTTTAATAATATTATATATATGTTTACATTTAACAAATTAATAGCGAATAAAATACAGTTCATGAGCAAACACAACTGTTTTAAATAAATATGGAGTGATTCTTAAATTTGTATGGTATTTTTACACCTAGCTGAAAATTAAACGCTCGGTGGTGAATTGGAACAGTTATTTGGATCGAATATTTTTGTTACTAAAGTGCACCTAGTATAAAAAAAAAAACCACCTAGTACGTCTCCCCACTAAGATGATTTATGGGTAAGTTTTGGTCTTGCTGTTGACTTGTTCAACAGTAGTAGTAATAGTAGTAGCAGATTACTCTAGTTTCACACAATTTTCTATTAAAATATTCAATCTACGTTTAAATAATTTATTTAGGGGTAAAATAAATAAAACTGTATCACAGTTATTCAGATCTATAGTATTGTTATCTATTCACTTATAGAGAAGCTTTAACTATTGTATGGAACTTATTCTAATTAAAAACTTAGGTAATGGTCAAACCTAAGAGAGTACTAAAATAATGGAACAATTATGCGGTTCGTTCGTTAACATTTAAAAAAAAAAAATGATTATTAAAATTTTAATATAACCGAAGCAAGTTTTATGAATAATCGTATAACTTTTGCTTATAATAATAATTTATAGAGAAACGTATGAGTCTAATTAGATTATACTATCCCAGATTTAGAACTATTTGCACCATTTAAATTTTTACTAACCTTTTGTTGTTTAATTTACTACATTCGCGTTGAAAAATAAAGAATTAAATGATCGGGCATTTCATCGCATATCGTACCAAATATAATAATTATTAAAATATCTCAATTTTTTTTATCTAAATACAACTTACTTCGGTTAAAACTTTCGACCGAAAGCACCTATAATAAACATTTACGATACGCATTGTTTTTTGAATTTTAATTATCAATTTCACCGTTTAATTATAAAATTTCACAGAACAAATTAGTTCCGCACGTGGTAAACTTTCGTGATTCACAAATGTCATTTAAATAAGAACGGTGTATGTATTTTTAAAAAATATGCGTATTACTGCGATAAACGAATAAAAATTTCGATTTTATATGGTTAAATTTATAATAACGTCTATAATCTGAAGATAAAAAAATGTAATGTGAATATTTTATTTTTCTAAAAATAACCATACACGCGAATGTGTATTTACATTATTATTAAGTTTACGGTTGTAAATACTGTAATCATAAATTTTTCCGGTATAATTGTTATTATAATTGTGGAAAACAAAAATACATGCAAATACGAAAATTGTTTCGCAGCATGAAAATACTACATTAGAATCAAAACAGGTCGATGTATGTAAATATTTATTTTATAGAATGCGAAAACACTGAAGAAATTTCCATTTCTATAGATAGATAATACTGCAACGGATCATAATATGGTAAATAATATAATTTTTATAATGAAAACTCATTAGAGAACAGAGAATATCATCATTTGTTTGCAAATTATAATTAAACAATAAAATATCAGACATGTAAAACGTCTTGTATGTTTCAAACGTACGATGTAATTTATTGTTTGTCTGAATATATCGTTTAAATTGATAAGGATAATGTAGGGAAAGATGCGTTTCAAATGTAAAAATTTTTACCAAATCGATTTTCACGTTATTTCTAAGAAATGCACGTATGGTTTATGTAACAGAAAATACTTCAATAACAAATTTCATGAGGCAACCGGTTAAGTAATCACCACAGTTTAAATGTGAATAACATAATGAACCAAAGTATGGTTGAAAATTTAAAAATTAAAGAAATAACTTATAGAACGTGTACTTTTGGTAAAAAAAAAAAAAAAAAAATCAAACATTATTATAATAGAAAAATTTCTAATAGATTTAATCATCCGTCGGAATTATTAAATGGTGTTGATCCTGTTACATGTAATAGTGAAAAATGTTTTGTTTCATTCATTAACGACTATATTTCTGTATGATTTGGTTGATTGAAAATCGCGATGATTTGTTATTTTTGCTCAAAACATAGTAAACCATTTGATTTTTAGGTATGATTTTTTTTTTTAAAGAAAAAGTGAACATTGGTGAAATAGTAGCTAATTGTGTATTAACGTTATATCAGGTTGCGGATGTTTAACAGAAAACGTAGATAAACTTAAAAATAAATTATAGCATTTATTGCGTAGATAATGACGTAACTGTCGAAAAGCTTTGCAATAAAAAAAACTTTTATAATCAAACTATGTTATGATTTTGTTATGTTTATAAATTATCTATTATTTTGCTTACATAATAAACTGTAATATTAGTTTACTATTAATTTTTACCTAATAAAAATTAACGAGTGTTATTTTATGTTTTGACGAGACGTTTATTAAAGAATGAGTTTTTACTAATAATTCAACAAAAATAAACACGAAAATAACAAAATGTAATACAGAGTATGAACAATCTTTCGGTGTCTTTAAATGTATTTTACTTTTATAGAAATAACTACATATGCGCATATATATTATCCACATATATGATATAATATATATATATATAAATCGTGTACGATTGTATATTTATTTCTAAGAATGAGAATGTATCGTTTTGTCGAGTGGATGAATGAATGAAAAAATGAATATATTTTGTCATTAAAATATAAAGTGTAATAGCGCAAGCAACGAATTATAAATTAATTAAATGTTAAACTTCCTGTATAAAATAGTTTAAAAGCTATGCGACTCTGTAACGTATAGTATTAATAATAAAGAAAAACTATCCTAAAGAGAGGAAAAAAAAGTAAACAAATAAACATAATTAACAATGAAACGGTCGAATTGTAAATACTAGCTGATAACAGCATGATATATCATGTTCCAATTAGATAAGACAAATAGTAGAGACACGTTATAACGTTTAATGCGCCGGTGTTTATATTCTATATATCTCTAGCTCTTAGTTGTCTGGAATCGTTGTTTTCAACCGCTGAAAGTAAGTTATTTTGATGCGTACTACAATAGTGAAAAAATTGTAACTTGTGGCATATTATAAACTTTTTGAAATTTTGGTGTGTGTATATATGAACATGTTTGTAACCGTTTAAACTTGTCCATGTAATAATTCTATATCAACATCACTGATATGAATCCTCGGGGTTCAGAGAAGGTCTACGACGTGTGAAGAATATTGCTCGAATTTTAGTAGAGTTAATAAAAATTCATCATTTTGCGAAGTAATCGCACGGTCAATATCAAATTGTCGTTTTATAGCGGTTAGAGTTACATAATAAGAAGTATCATCGGGCTTATAAAATGACTTAAATGTTATTCATTTCCGGAAAATCACGCGTATAAAATGTGAATAAGAACGTTCCTAATAAGCTACCCTCTGGATTACGCAAGATAAACAAGATTTTCTAGATGATGTCGTTTGCTATATTAGCCAGACATAAGAATCCTGACGAAGTGTCAAGATATATTCAATATCATTTATCTTTACTGCATAAATGGGCTCTCAAGTGGTGAATCGTAATTAACGAACAAAAGTCATCGCATGTCGCAATTTACAAACAGACCATGTCTACCTGTTAATTACGATAATCGTAGAATACCGCAAGAACAAGCAGTAATATATCTTGGACTAACCCTTGACAGGCGCCTTACATGGAATCTTCACGTAATTGACACTAGAAAAAAATTGAGATCCTTACTGAAGTCGTTATACACCCACTCGCTGATAGGAAGGCAGTCGAAACTAAGTCTTGAAAATAAAGTTTTACTTTACAACACTATTATAGCTCCTGTCTGGAAATATGGTTTAGAAGTGTACGGAACAGCTGCTAAGACGCATCTAAACAAAATACAGTCATAACAAATCTAAAATATTGAGGATAAATGCGCCATATTATATAAGAAACATGGAGGTATATAAGCAGCGGTACAACAGAATAGCACATTTGCTCCAAATTTAAATCCGTTAATATCACGCATGAAGACCAACCGGATAATCCAGTTAGAAGATTAAAGAAGAGACAGTGTTGCGTCGTCTAACGAATAATAAGTAGTAGTAATTAAATAACATATTTATTAAAAAGTGAAGAAAATATGTATATTTACACGTGGAAAAAAAAACGGTTTTATCTATTGGGATACACCGTTATTCGAGAAATTCTAAATTATCAATTGCGTTGATGACCTAAGAGTCGGCATGCAAATAGAAAAAAAGTATCATTTATGAAAACAGAAGTATTTGTCGCTTAAATAACTTCTAATAGGTTTAATTAAATTAAATAATAGGGAAATTTAGTAACGATCATTTTGTAATTAATACTATTATGCCGATTTGCGTTGAAAACCTTCGCGACATCAAATAACATCATCCTAGTATGTTTAAATTATCTGTAATTGAGTTCGTTATTCTTGATATTTGTTGAGTTGTAGAATGTTTAGTTTGAAAGCTAAATTACTTATTATTAGAGGCTCCGTGTCAGTGTAGTCTGTTAATTTTTTTTTTAGTATAATGTTTTCGACAATTTTACTCAGATTGCAAAGAAAGCTGATTGCACGAATGCTATCTATTTGGGAATAATGTTTACTTGGTTCGAGCAGATTATTATCACAACTTTGCAGCTTTCATTTTCAACGTCACGAAATAATAAAATTGACACGGTTTTCTCTGAAAAAAAATTTTTAACGTATGACAATCAACCTAGAATGTTTAAAATATTAATAACAACAGTCGAATAGTTTATAAATGAATTTTGCGATACCGTATAAACAGTATTATTTATTTCTCCTCAATAAGTCTCGTCAAAGTGAACCAAATTTCGTGAAAACGAAAATTATTGTACTTTTTTTTTTTTTTATTATAAAAAATGCAGCTTACTTAGATTTAAACATGCACACATATATTACACTTTCGAGCATTACATTACATTACATATATATTTCCTTAAATGTATGTGTGTGTGTGTGTTCATATTTCAAAAATTTGGATTAATAATAAGTGTAAAATTAATACAATTTGCTGATTCGACATACAATATCATTCTGATAGCTATGGAACATCTCTATTTTTTTATTTAACATTAAAATAAAATGCCGTATAGACTGGCTAATAAACAAAGTAAATATTATTTTATCATATATTTGTCTTTGGTATAAGAATAAATTAAAATATAAAACCAATTCTAAACGTTCTTAAAGTAAAACGTGGAATTCATCGTTCCTCAACGAAATCATCCTTGCAGCTACATTTTCCTCCCTTAACTTGCACGCACTTGTGTATATATATATATATATATATATATATATACATACGTATGTGGGTGTGGGTGTATGTAAATATATATGACAATTGTTCTTATATATTCATTTATTAAATATAATTTCACATTTTTTCTTATATATAATTAATTTATCTGTTACGAAATTGGTTGCTTACCGATAATTATATTAATGACGGCGGATGACCTTTCAATCACCTTGTAACAACCCGTACACCGTAAACTTTCAAGAGAACACCAGCTACTACGAAATGCGTTCACATAGCCGAGATAAAAATGAACGAATTCGCAACTGCACGAATAACCAGATACGCGAGAAGTGCCGAGAATGGTTTTTGTTTAAATAGGGGAGAAACGGGCCCCTAAATATCGATTTGTCCCTTCGTGCGAATAAAATACACGTGCCTGTATTAAGCGAAGGGTTATATTAGAATTTTATTTTTTCTCTAAAAATGGGCTACTTAAGTACAATTCACACATTTACGTATCTGATTTGGCAAATCAGTTCAGTATCCGTGAAAAAAAATATATCTTTAAAGTAAGAATATATTCGAATATTTCGTATTGGTTTTATCAGGTTTCGTACTTTTTCGTAAAAATTAAATAAATTTATTAGTCGTTCGATCGGTTATTTATATTTCATGCTGATTATGTCATTAACCTTACATTAAAAACTAAAATTATTCGAAATGCGTGATTGTAATTACAACAATATGGTAAACGCATTGAATATATTCCGTATATATATATACATATATATTTTAGTTGTTGTACTAAATTTTGTAACAGTAACGCTCACGTTAAACATAATTCTCCATTTAACCCGTTCAGTCACACATGAGACAGAAAATAGTACATTTTATATAGGCTGTTTATTATACAACGTTGTTGTTTTTTAGATAATTCTATATTATTTTCAATGTTTTTACATAAATATAATTAGAATTAAGACACCTCATGGTCAACCAAAAAATATATAATTTTGTTAATATTAAAATTCCACGTACCATATAGTGGACATAGTAGCTGAAAGGGTTAATGGTTTAAAATTAATAAATAATTAAATAATAATCATCGCAAATTTTACAATAAATTTGGTAGATTTTACTTATATTTATATTTTAGTTATTGACTGTAACATTGTATGTTAAATTATAGACACCAGGATTATATATATATATATATATATATATATATATATATATATATATATATATATATATATATATATATATATATAATTAACAAAACAAAATAAAATCAATGTTAATCACTAAAAAATTTTTTTATTACACAAATACGTACACGAAGCTTTTCGACTATTAAGTCATTATCAAGCTATTTGATTCGAAAAGCTTTGTGTACGTATTTGTGTAATAAAAAATTTTTTAGTGATTAACTTTGATTTTATTTTGTTTTGTTAATTCATAAAATCACTACTCTCCAATAAATCAACATTATATATATGTATATAGGTGTATATATATACTTGTGTGTTTGTATCATATATATATTTATTTATTTATTTCTTATATTCTATCGTGAAAACTATAACTAGTCTAGAAATTCAGTTGTTGTTTTGAATTGATAATTATTAACAGTATAACCTTTTTCTAAATATAAAATAACATTTTTTAGCCGAGTACAAGAGGAAATGTCAACCTTGAAAACGATTGGAAAAACATGACTAAGGTGGACAAGGCGTGTTAAGACATAATAACTTACTAAAAGATATAACAGGAAAAATATCCATGTGCAGGACTAAGATAAGACACTAATGAACACAAGGAAGAAGCAAACAACAAGAGCTACGTTGAACTGGAAATGGTAACAGAGAAGCATAAAAATGAATGATAAAAGGCTAATAAGTCAAAGGCAGACATATCGATATGTATATACATATAATGTATATATATTTGTGTGCGTATATGTTTATTTACCTGCACAAAGTGTACAGCAAATGTTCAAGACATCTCCACAAAATGAGAAAATTTCTATACCACTTTATAATGTTTTTTTCCCTCCCGGTACAGCATTTCGGCAGGTTTTAAATATTAATGTTATATCTTATTTTCGAGTAAATTGGGAAAAATATAGGGCTTCTAACAAAGTTCTACAATGTTACAAATGTATGTCTTTTGGCCATATTAGTATCAATTGCCATAAAGATTCCATATGTTCTAGATGCAGTGGTTCACATGCAGCTGATAGCTGCTCTGATACAAATTTTAAATGTGTAAATTGCCATGGTACACATCAAGCTAATAGCCGTGAGTGTCCAATTTATAATATAATATCTAATAATTTAAAAAATCGTAGGCAATTATCCATATCAAGAAATAATACCACGGCATCAATCTCATTATCAAGAAACACTGTCAATACTCCTCGTAGTATTAATAATAATAAGAACAATAATAATATTATTAAAAGCGTTAATAACTCTAGTCATAATAACATTGGTAATAGAACGTATGCTCAAATCATTAGAGGTGAATCAGCTACTATTGATAATCATAATTCTGAATTATCTGATGTATCAAGCATGTCGGTAATTTCCGATATTCTTAAATTATTTAAAGATATTAATATTGATAAAGTGTGTAAATTTGTTAAACTGGGTTTAAATAGACTTAGTCAAGCAGGTGATACATTTAGTAAAATAGCTATTGTAACAGAAACTTTTATTGAATATTGGAATTCTGACTAACGTTTTGTCTGAGATTAACATAATGGGTTGGAATTCTAATTCCATCAAAAATAAATTTTTGGAATTGGGACAATTTCTGTATACTAATGATATTCACATTGCTTGCATAAGCGAAACGAAACTTGACTCTACACACAAATTAAGATGTCCGGGGTATGTTGTATTTCGAGTAGATCGAAACGTACATGGCGGCGGTGTAGCGCTATTTGTCAAAGAACAACTAATTCATTCGCAGGTTGCTATCCCCACTCTAAATAAGATAGAAGCTACAGGTATTTTGTTAAAAATGAATAATAAGAATATTCTTATTTATTCTGCTTATTGTCCCCCTAAGATAACGAATAAAAACTTGTATCAGGATATTAGAAAATTATTATCATCATATAGTAGTGTTATTATAATTGGTGATTTTAACGCTAGACATACATCTTGGAACTGTTATTCCAATAATATGGCTGGTAACTGCATTCTAAATATGTCATTTAAACATAACTTTCAAATTTTAACTCCAAATGAGCCTACATTCTATCCAGATAATGATAAACTTCATCCTAGTATTATTGATTTCATATTAGTTAAAAATATGACAACGGTCACTAAACCTGTGCCGATACCGTCACTGAGTTCAAACCACAATCCCATACTTTTTAAAATAACTAAAGCTTGTGATAAGGGTAATGTACCATCTACTTACCTCTTTAGAAAGGCTAATTGGAATGCTTTTCGGAACTATATAAGCGATAATATTACTTTAGGAGGCCCTTCCAAAACTAAGGCAGAACTTCACGAACAAGTTAAATGTTTTACTGATCTGATACTGAAAGCGGCTGATTTGGCTATTCCTAAAAGTGATGTAACTACACGTTATTATAAAATTTCCCCTCCTGTTCTTGCGTTGATTAAATTTAAAAATTACGTTAGACGTAGGTACCAAAAATCTCGTAATCCAACAACTAGATTATTGTTACATTATTTAACCTGTCAAGTGAAAAATAAATTAAATGAAGATAAAAACACTAGTTGGAATTTCAAACTTTGTAATCTTGCTGTAAAAGATAAAAGTCTATGGAAGATGGTGGCGCATTTCAAGAATTCTCACACACACTTACCACCACTCACGCATAATAGTAACACTGCATATTCGGACAAAGATAAAAGTAATCTGCTAGCTAACATTTATTATGACATCCATAATCAAAATTGCCATATGGCATCGAACTACCACCAAAATAAAATCACATCTATCGTCAAAAAATACTTTAAGTTACCTTATACAGTATTAGCTGAAGATCTAACTACCGTGAAGGAAGTGCATCATGTTATAAAAAACCTTAAAAGTAAAAAATCAATGGGTTTAGATAATATCTCCATAATATTGATTAAGAATTTACCGCTTAAAGGTTTTGTTAAACTAACTATTATAATGAATTCAATATTCCTGTTGTCACACTTTCCCAACTGCTGGAAAATAGCGAAAATAATACCTATACCTAAGATTGGAAAGAACATATCGGATCCAAAAAAATTACGTTCTGTATCGTTACTCAGTAACCTAGGTAAAATTGCTGAAAAAATTATATTGTGTAGAATTAAAAAGTTTACAGATGATAATAATGTGATAGTAGAACAACAACTCGGGTTCAGAAAAAATTTATCAACTGTCATGCAACTAGCGCGAATTACTGACTTCATCACTGACGGTTTTAATCAAAATAAGCACACAGGTTTGCTACTTCTTGATATAGAAAAAACATTTGATACTACATGGCATCTTGGTTTAATTTACAAAATGATTCAAATTAAATTTCCCGCTTATCTAATCCACCTTATTAGAAATTATTTGAGTGACGGACTTTCTGTTGTAAAAGTGAATAATGTAAATTCCGATGTAAGGTCTGTTCTAGCTGGAGTACCTCAGGGAAGTATACTAGGACCCTTCTTGTTTCTCCTTTTTATCAATGACATTCCTAAAATCACGAATTTAGAGATGGCTCTATATGCAGATGATACAGCAATTTATTGCTCTTCGTTTCGAACTGATACAATACAAAAACGGTTAAGTGATGGTTTCGCTAAGCTAAATAAATATTTTAGTAAATGGAAAATTAACATAAATGCTGATAAAACTCAAGCGATTCTGTTTACCAAAAGACGGCCGCCTTCACAGGATCCTGTAATTGTAAATAACACCAGATTAGATTGGAAAACGCATGTTAAATATTTAGGAGTAATTCTAGATAAAGGTCTCACATTCACCAAGCATGTTGAGTACATATCTAATAAAACACATAAAGCTCTTTTTAGTCTATACCCAATCTTTAATAGACGATGCCAAATTAGTCCTGTTAATAAACTAATTATCTATAAAACTATATTAAGGCCAATTATGCTATATGCATGCCCAATATGGTCGTATACAAGCCGTTCAAATGTGTCCAGATTACAACGTCTTCAGAATAATTGTTGCAGGATAATTCTTAAACTTCCTATCTATGCAAGAACAGATCGCATGCATCGTATATTAGACTTGCCGGTTGTAGGTGATATCATTAGGCAGCACACAAAAAAAATTTTTGATGATTGTAGACGCAGCCAATACTCAATAATAAACAATATAGGAGACTATACGCGTACTAGTCTTCAGTTAAAATATAAAAGATATAAACATAAAAGAAAACACATGCTATTATAATGTATCACCTGCTTTTTAATCGTATGTAATTTATATATTTAATTTTATGAACTTTATTAATGTAATATATATATAAATAGCTGAGCAGTCATATTATTTTGTTTATATTTATTATTACTGCCTTAAAATTCTTCATAGAGTTGTCCTGAAATTGTATACAGGTTTTGGTGGTGGTTTTCCTGTAATCTAGTTCCGCGCTATTATTACTGTATTTATTATTTCTTTTTGTTTTCATTTTGTATACGTAGTAAGAATTTGTTCGGTATACGTAATAATATTGTTTTGACATTGATTTTTGTAATTTATATTGTGTGCTAAATACACTTTTTATTAATTTATTTATTTATATGTTTATGTATACGTACATGTATATATATATATATATATATATATATATATATATATATATATATATATATATATATATATATATATATATATATATATATACTTGTACACAACATTAAATCATTAAAAATAATACATTTAAACGCAAAAGTTTTTCTGCCATTATGTAATTATCAGGTGCATAAACTAACATCTCAAATCTCAACTAAGTGTTACTAGTGTATGAATATCAGCATTAACAAATATATGCATGTATTGTTTACAGAATCAAAATTAATCAATTTCAATGTATATATATATATATATATATATATATATTTTTATGTATTTATGAATTCATGCCGGTTAAATAGTTGGTGTATTCGTGGATTGTAAATTAATTTTATAGTTTCATTAATAAATTTAAAATTTTGTGACATTCTCAATAAAAAAAGAATATATATTAGTGTCATGTATGTTGTATAATAATCAGATTAATTCAATTCAATAATAAATAATTTTGAAAATGTCGCAGCAGGATGTGAGAATATTAAAAATGAAACAAAATTTTTTACTTAAAGATGCTATAGACATATTATGTGTAGTCTTAGACAATAAATAAGGACATTTTGGGCTATTCTGATTCTGTTATTTGTGATAATAGTTGTAAAATTAGTTTTGTTTATTAACGGAATTTTTGCTTACAGTTATTTATTGTTTAATATATATTAATGTAAGTATTACCTAATATTTAACCTTAATTTTTAGTCGTTTATGGTGTATATAGTTTAAATGATTATAAAACCCAATGTCCATTGTTTAATTGCGTATATTTTGAAATAGTGAATACACGAGAAATTACTAATTTTTTAAGGTTTGTCAAGTAAATTTTGTTTTCTTAACATTAATTTTGTTTTAAATTTTAATTATTTTTTGTTTCGAAAAATTACATAGATATTTCCTTTTGATAAAAGATTTTCTAATTATACAAAACGTTACGAAATTTTAATACTATTTCGATCCATGTAAAAAATATCACATTAATTATATTTTGTTTCAATTTCTTTATAAAAACACATTATAATTGTTAGCTCATGTATATATTTAATTATTTGTATGTGTATTTAGAGTTTGAAATGACTTCGGATGGTGCACCACGACTTGGTAAACATCACGTGTTTGGTGTTAATTATAAGTCAATTTGCATGAAATTGGATAAACTTAAGATAACTACAGCAGAAGTACTCCCAGATTCTGATGATGAACAAGAAGTACAGCCTGCCCCATATATGCTCGATGATAAGTGGAATGACTTTCGTGTAAAACAGTTTACATTGATGATATGTTCTCACCCTTCTTAATATGTTAGCGAACATTTTAATTGTAAAATTAACAATACTATCGTATATTTAAAGTATGTTGCTTTAATTGAAAGAAAATAAATTTATTCATATTTACTTGTAATTTATATAATCATCTTTAGTGGACTACATGCTGTGAAAGTTAGTCTTTTTAAGTAGATCATAAAATAATTGAATTTTACAGCGAAATTATGGTTTCTATAATTATTCACTCAGTTTTCGCTTATTGAACGTTATAACTATTTCAATACCGATCATAGCAGTCCAGTTGTCTGTTAGGATACGTCTTTGTTATTGAAGTGATTTTACTAGCAAATTTATACATAAATAACGATTATAAGCTATCTCGCTAATAATTGTGACCTCACTCTAATGGAATTTTTTCATTTTTAAAAGAAAATATTCAAGTCAACTTATAAGTTTATACAATTATGATCTTTTCCGTTATATGCCTTCGAAATCATTGCTATGAATTTAGGATGTTGGTGCAATCGCACAACTCATTTTTTAGTTTCCAGTTAAACAATTTTCATATTTGATGATTTATTGACAATATTTAAGTGTTTTTTTTATTTGTAATTTTTTTTCCGTTTTATTATAATGAACATTGTACCATTAGCAGCTAAATTAAACAAGTACTGTAAATTTTTTAGAGTAACAATGATTATAACATAATCTTTGAAAGTGTAATAATAATCATACTATGAAACTTACTTTGAGCTCAATTGTCAACCACACAAAGTTCTACTTAAGTAATCAATTTTTTTTTTTTTTTTAATAATTACAACTAGTCCTCCTGGACTATCCAGTAATTTTGATATAAGAAATGTATATAATATGAAGAGGTTATCCATCCGGTGACAGAAGCTTCAGAAGAAATTAATAAAATGGTAACTAGATATCATAAGGCTTATTCCGTTCCTTCTTGTGTTATATAGGTTGTCTAATTTGGATGCCTGTGTAATCTGTCTTCGTGACGAAATGCATATCGTCTAATTTCTGCAATTACAGTAGGAACGTTTACTATGCAAGTTGTTTCTTATGAACCCGGGCGCATTCGTATTATACGAAGTATTTTGTTTTGGTATCTTTGAATTATTTTGATACGGGTGGTTTTTGCTCAGCCCCACAACTTAGCGCCGTAGCACTAAGTTGGTTTGATAATCGCTTTATAGATTAACAATTTATTCTTTATCGTGAACGTCGAGTTTCTTCCAATAAGCCAATACATGAAAGCTATTAATCAATTAAACTCTTTCTTTTCAGCAATGATGTGCTGTTTCCATGAAGTCTCTGATCAAGTACCATTCCTAAATATTTGGTCTCATGCAGTATTGTATTCGATTATGATTTATTGTAACTGGAGCACTATTTGTTTATGAATATTACGTGAGCTGATTTGTTTTAATTTATGTTTATTTTCCACTTTTTTGTCCAGTTATATGTCTGTTCTAGGGAATTCTGCAAGTTTCTAGCGGCAACGTTTTCAGAGGTATCGGAAGCTAACACAGCGATATAATCTACAAAAGTAGCAGTGTGTTGTTTTTTTTTTGTATCCGGAAGATTAGCTGTATAAAGTATGTAAAACAACTGTTCCAGAACACTGCCCTTAGGGATACCGGCACGTACTGGGTGTATTATTTACATTCTTCCTGAACTTTTACTTTGAAAAATCGTTCAGTTAAGTAAGAAGAAATTAACTTGTACATATTGTAGGGCAGAATTTTTTTAATTTTATAATTCGGGAAGAGTTTCTTTAGTTTTGGAGCATTTGTTTGAAGGGTGAGTAGCCGCGCATTTAACACACATAAAAGGTCGATTACAGAAGGGTTGCGTATTATTGACATCATTTACATCGAGGTATTTCAAAATTTTTACGTGGAGACTCAACTTTGATTTTAACATTGAGTAAGGATTTAAGTTGATAAATATCTTTATTAAGTTCGTTCGGTTCGAGGTCAATGAAAAATAATGGCAGAGGTTGTTTAGTGAGATGGTGTCGGATATATATCACTTGACGCACTTTAAAGTTTTTTTCGTTCAAAGCGACCATAATGTCTCGTTCGTATCAACTGATGGATGTAAATGTCCGAGTACAACTCTGTACGATCTTTCATTTTTATTTGATAAGTATAAAAACTAATCTTCTGGCTGGTGAAATATCTTGTTAAATTACGATAAGCAGAAGCGTCATTCGCACTTTTACTCTGTTATTTTCCAGGGTACGGCAAACGTAGCCATTATTTTTTATCGCTTTTTCAATAGCATTTATAGGCGGTACTCTTTCTGTTTTGCTATTAGTAGGTTTACTTGCTTATCATTAGCTGTTTCGTTATTTACGTCATTCTGTAATATGGAAAAACGATTTTTAGTTTTGGTGACTTGGGCTGCATGCAGGCTTTACTCTCTTAACACCTTTCAAAATCTGCTGCCACGCATTTTCGCTGTCTTCTTCCCTATGTTTTTGGTATAACTTTCACTATCGCTATTATTGGATTTAGAAAGTTTTCGTTTAATATTAAAAGAATTTCCAGATTTTCCTAACAGTAGCGGGGCTACAGAAAAAGCATCGTCGATTGTTTTCACAACAGTTGTTTCGATATTAATTGTTTTTGACGCGCCTTATTATTACTAGACAGTAATGGCAACGTTGGCTTAGACGACGCAGTTGTACGTGACAATGTTATATTAGCAACCGGTGCATGAAACAGACACACACATATGTTGCGCTGGCACGTAAAAATACCGTAGGAAATAAAAAATATTTCCACCAGCGATAATTAGACAAATTAAAATATGGAATAATCTCACCAGTTATCTGTATGTAAACGTGTTTAAGATATAGAACAGCGGTTAGCTTTTAGCGCGTTGAAAAGAAAGGTATGCATAAAACCGAACACGCGAACAAAGAACTGATAAGATAAGAACCGATCATAATTCACGCAATCATAAGATCAGTTGCCTGATTCGAATTTTCAATTGCATTTTTTTCTTGTACCATTATTTGCCAAACATTGAAATTATTGAACCGAGACAGATGCTATTTAGAGAATAATTTATTTTATATGTACTCTTGATAACTCATTTCGTATATAGGATACTTTATTGTTTACGACAAAAGTCAACGTGTTGGTTCATTTATAATAAAACTACATAATGAATTTTTTAACATTGTACCGGTATTTTGAAATATATTTTTAAAGTTGTTACACATAATAATTCTGCAGTATATAACGTTACTTAAGAAATTTCGAATTTAATATTATAAATTTAAATTGACTATTTTTAACGCACGTATTTACATCTAAAAAAAATCACTTCTCGGTAATATATTCGAAGATTCAGTTAGAAATAATGCCCAAATATACATAATTACTATATTTCCTCGAGGTAAAATAAACACTTTGCACTGTGTTTTGAAATATATTTTCAAAATTATTATACGTATTAATTCCGCAGTATATAACGTTACTTAAGAAATTTCGAATTTAATATTATCAATTTAAATTGACTATTTTTAACGCACGTATTTACATCTAAAAAAAAAATCACTTCTCGGTAATATATTCGAAGAATATTTAGTTAGAAATAATTTAATGTACATAATTTATATATTTCTTTTATTCAAAAAAATATATAGAGTATTTTATTAAGTAAATAACTGATTTTTTAGCTATTCTACAATGGCAGTTTTGTATTATCTAATTTTCTGATGCATTTTGCCACATCGGACAATTATCGTCATAAAACATCAAACCGATAGTGATGAAACGATTAATGTGGAAAATTTCAACATTTAAATGATTACACTTGAAATACATTATGTTAACAAAAGAACTCGTATAGAGCAATAATGACTTGTAATTCGTTCTAATCGGATTTATTTTGTTTTATTACATTCCCTATGGAAAATTACATCTTTCGGTAATACGAAATATAATATTGAACTACCTACATGTAATGCTATTGTTATACACATGCACATTTCGGAATAAATTTAATCATATTTAAGATAATTAAACGTGCTGTTTAATATAATATTTTTATCAAAACGTTATCTGAGAAATCAGTCACAAACATTCTCTATTATTTAAACGTGATTTTAAAATAAAATCACGGTATATTTGAAAATATACATAAAAAATAGAATTAAATAAAAATGCATCTATAAATGATCAGAATGCTTTGACACTGAAAGTTACTAAAAGATTAAATACGAAAGTTATGCGCAAAAATAAAATTATACACTTATTTTGAGGATATGTATCTATATATTCTTACGTATATCAGTCTATATAAAGTATATGAAAGAAAAAATTACCTAAAATAATTAACAAAAAAATCTAATCTAAAACATATATATATACACGAAACGTATTGGCAGCTTGAGCTGTATAATCTCTTTTAAAGGAATATCATTTATAAAACATAAATAGCTAAAATATATACTAGAATGCGAATATGTTTGTATATTGAACTATGCAGTGTGCAACTAGATATAGTGTTAGTGCATTAAAATCGATATGTATTGCTAAACTGAACCCCCTGCAAAAAAAAAACATATTATTTTAAATAACTTAATTATGTCAACAGGAATCATTATTTTAAATTTAGACGTATATTTATCGTAAGAAACATTCTGAATTTGCTGAAAAATGACTTTATTTTAAAACTTGAAATATTTGTATTGTCAAATATTCTCAATTTTATTAGGTTGATAAGTAAAATATAAATCGATAAGACTTTTTTTATATATAAATTTTTCGTTTATAGATTGCAAATACATAAATGAGTTATGTAGGAATTAAATAATGTAAACGCGTGTAACACATTTTGACAAGGCATTTCAAATGATATTTAAGAAGAATCGTTCATGGGAACTATTTATGATATATAAAAAAATATTTACATCTCCAATATATCAATATATTGGAGATGTAATAATTAAGCCCAACGAAAAATATTTAAAAATACTAAAAAAATTCATAAAAATATAAATTTCAACTTAGGACAATTCAAACTTTTAGATGTGGGTCACATAAACTAACTTCAGTTATATTAAATTTAACTAGTATTATTACTTTCTCAAAAACATTCCCTGAAAAAGCATAAATGTTGAGAAATTATAAGACCACTTTGTACCGCGTTAATATATTATTTCGAAAATAAATTTAGTTTAAACATTTTTGACTTTAAATCTTAAAATGCAGAACACCTAATGATGTTTCTTAAGATTTTCTGTTCCTAGGATTACAGGAACATTAAACAAATTATCACCGAACAACGATGTGAAGAGCCTACTTTTCACATGGATAATTTACAAGCGAAATTTGTAAAGATAATTTGTAATGATTTAAGATAACTTATTAAATCGATTAATAAATTTATCAATCTACAAAAGAGATTAAAATCATTCAAACAAATTACATCTTTAATTTTATTTTTAAAAGAAATTGACGGCTAGTTTACGCCAACAAAATATGATATATTACTTCGAAATATGGCGCAAGATTAATATTCTTTATAATAATTTTTCGTCATCGCCGTGTGATATATTAAAAATATATAGAAAGGTACAACATTTGTCAAAAACACATTTAAAAATTTTATACCGGTTTTTTTTAAAGCAGATCTGTTTGCTTGTAACTTAATAAAAAATTAATTTCGAAGCCGGACTAATCATTATAGATAACTGTTATTGACAAATATATCTTTATATATTTAATAAATCACAGGTTGATGTAACCCCTGAATACGAAGAGTTCATTAACAGGTAATCGTAGTATTCTGATGCTACTTGTAAACTTACTGTAAAAAAGTTAAAACAATGTTTACGATGTATACGATCACTAACATTTCAAACAACTGAATCAGTAAATTGTTAAAAAGCCATTTGAACCTTTTTTCGACGTACACACACAGAGTTTGCATTTCATATAGTAATTAATGCAATACTTCACATGTACTATGTTGTTATATAAAATTGAAAAAAATTTGCACTATTTAAACTTGTTGGTGGTTCTTATTAGTAAATTTAAAGAACCAACGGTAATAAAATATTTATTATTTTTTTATTTGAGTATCAAAGAATTTTATAAATCCTTCCAATTACGCGAAAGAGGTTATTAAACTCAAATTTGGTTTTATTTAATCTATAACTTAATTGTCAAAATATTACTTTTATATATATATATATGATTTTAAATATTAAATACATCAGAAATATTTTTTTTAATATCTTTAAATAAAATAAAAATATTGAATGTCTTTATTAGTAAATTAGTAAATATTTTATTCGACTAATTCTATATAAGTTATGAAATATTTTAAAGTATATTTTTAAACATAATTACGAATGTTCATTTGTTTGTTACCATTAATCTTATTGCGAGTTAGAGATGCATAACGTAATTATAAAAATCATTGTGGACTTCAAAAATATACATTTATATCAAAAAATTATATTTTTACAAGTACGTAATATTTTATTTATTTGTGCAGATTTGTTAAATCGTTAAAGGAATATTTTTGATTTTATCCTAGTTACTCTATAAATTAACACAATTTAAAATATCTTTTGCACCAACACACCATGTATAACACACACATATATATATATAGTTATTTTATGCAAATGTACTTACTATATTCGGACAAAATATCGAAATTTTATCTTTGTATATACGCTGGTTCTTAGCAAATACTGAAACATGTATTCACTTAAACACAGGTTTAACCTGAAATAAAATAAAATGATTTTTGGGGTATTTATAATGAATTAAATCTAACAGCTGGTATAATTCGATAGTCGATTAACATTTGATAGAAAATATGTAGAATTGTCAAAGGAAAAAATTATGCCAACGTATTATTCCTTAAATTCATAGTAAATATACGACCTTTGCTAAAATTTCAAAACAAATTATATCATCAGTTGTTTTGTTATTTGTTTAATATTTGATTTCATAATGCCTGTAAAATACTGTGATAAACAGAATGTAGTGATCGTAATATTTAAAAGATCTACCGCTATAAACAATTATTATTAAAGTCATCTGTTAATAAATTATAAGTAAGGAAGAAAGTACTTCATTATTCGGAGTTATGCACTAAATAAAGCTGAAGATAAAATCATATAGATGGAAAATTTAAAATTATACTTTTTTCATAAAATAAAATAATTCTTGCGAAAATAAAATATTAATACAAAAATAAATACAATGTCAATAAAGTAAATAAAAACTGTAAAATTAACAAAAGAAAAAATTTCAAAACAGATAAATATTAACTCAGATTTTCAAAATGGAATAATCTTAAGAATTATTTCAAAATAAATATAAATCATGAAGATTATATAATCCCAGATATATATGACAATATTTACCTGTTGCGAATATAGCCGCAAAACCGGATTTGTGAATTGTACTATCAGATTCGAATTCTATTCGTAAAATATTCTTATCGGACGTTATGACCGGAGGCAAATAATTCCCACAAAATACACCGTGTCTTCTCAGATGAGTCGGCGACATTTTACTATAAACTTCTACTCTGTCATATTCGCATTCTGTCTATTGTTTTATATAAAAACAACTAAAATAAACTATTCATTTTTATATGCAACATTAAACAGATAGAATGAATTAGTTGTCACGATTAGCAGTTAAAATCTAAATTTGGTAAGACATTGTTTATTTTTCATATATATATATATATATATATATCGACGATAGACTGCCGAAGAATTTCTTTACGGCCAACTTTTTGTTGGCAAACGTCGCACTGGGCCGTCCTTCTTGGCTATATAAAGACTATTTACATCAAATACCGAATAAATGCGAAATTGATCCCAAGAAATGGAAGAAACTAGCAATGAATCGCAAAACCTGCAGATATGCAGTAGGAAATGATCTGGAGAAAGCGGATGAAAACGCTCAAGTTGCGAAGGAAAGAAAAAGGAAATGACGTAAAGACTTACTCAAAACGACTGGAGCAGATTACATTAATACGGACGCCTTTACACGTGATGCATACGGAAAGGAATGTGCAGCGAGAATTGGTTTAATTAGCCACCTTAGGACCCATAAATAGACTCCATACTCGGATAACAAGTGGATAAATGATGATTATGTATGTATGTGTGTCTGTTTATTACAGGATTAATGAAAAAATAATAAACATAACATCTGAAGAAGTAAATAAAAAATCTGATTAAACTTATTAAAACATTGAAAATTGTAACACGGTCCTATCGTCAGTATATTTATATATATATATATATTATATTATATTATATTATATAATATAATATACATATATAAAATATTATATTTTCTACAATCGATAACCTACATACAATACATCAGCTAATGGAAAAGGCTGACGAATATAATATAAAAGTGTATGTTGCATTTGTTGATTTCCAAAAAGCCTTTGACTCGGTTTATCATGACAGTTTGTATCAAATTATGGGAACCCAAAATATACACCCTAAATATATAAGAATCATAAAGAACATATACGATAATGGATACGGAAAAATTATGTTGAATAAAGAAGGAGAAAAGTTTCTCTTGAAAAGAGAAGTGCGACAAGGTGACCCATTAGCACCAGTTTTATTTAAATGCTGCGCTGGAAGAAATATTTAAAAACCTGAATTGGAGAAAAAATGGAATAAATATAAATGGCACTTACATATCAAACCTTAGATTTGCAGATGACGTAACTATAATTTCAGCTTCCCCGAAACAGTTAAAAACAATGTTAATGGAATTACACGAAGAATCAAAAGTAAGGGGTCTGAAAATAAATTATGAAAAAACGAATTTACTAACAAACGGAGAAATAATAAAAATTGAAATGAACGGAAAAACGATATACTGGTTGGAAGATGTTACATATTTAGGCCAAATAATACCCTTCAAAGATCCAATAGAAAAAGAAGTAAATCACCGAATAGCAATAGGGTGTGAAAAAATAGGATGGACAAAATCAGTAATAAAGTATTACGGGATAAGTCAAAAACAGAAGATGCTCTCCGCAAAATACTGGAAATGAAATTGGGCTGGACATGTAGTTCGAATGGACACAAGCAGATGGGCCGAGAAATGTACCGAATGATTACCAATCAATAGGAAAAGATTGAGGCGAAGACCAGAAATGAGATGGAGGGACGATATCGTCAACGCAAGTGCAATTTGGATGCGTAAAGCACTTAATCGGATGGACTGTGAACGGCTAAGAGAAAAATATGTAAACATACAATAAATTAGAAGAGGCCAATGCTCGTTCACGGGCTTAATTTCCCTAATACATTTAAACATATTAATACTAGTTTAGCATTAAGAAAATAATATTTGTAAATTTTAATTTAAAATGGGAAATACAGACTATTGTAATATATATATATGTATATATATATCTAATATATAAAATTCTCGTGTCACAGTTTTCGTGGCCATACTCCTCCGAAACGGCTTGACCGATTTTGATGAAATTTTTTGTGCTTATCCGGTATCTATGAGAATCGGTTCTTATCTATTTTTCATCCCCCTAAATGTTAAGGGTAATCCACCCCTAAATTTTTTTTATTTTTTTTTTTCAATTTTAGATACATTTTTTTTTTAAATTTTTTTATGATACAGCATTAGTAAATACATATAACCCTGAATTTTCAACCCTTTACAATCAACCCCTATTTTACCATCGCGATTTCTTTGCCATACTCCTCCGAAACGGCTTGACCGATTTTGATGAAATTTTTTGTGCTTATCCGGTATCTATGAGAATCGGCTAACATCTATTTTTCATCCCCCTAAATGTTAAGGGTAATCCACCCCTAAATTTTTTTTATTTTTTTTTAAACGTTGTAAGCGCATAACTCAACAACGCCCGGACCAATTTGGCCAATTTTTCTTTAAAATGTTCGTTAAGTTCAAGGATGGTTTTTACGGCGAGAAAAATTCGGAAAAAATTCAGGTTGGTTAGGGGGTTGAAGGGGGTAAATTATTTAAATTTCGATTTTGGAAAAATTTCGATAGAATCAATTTGGTAGATACTAAAATGACCGATACGAAACAGAAAACCGTTTTTCGTTACGATCGATAGGTGTCGAGCTACGAATTTTTGAAAATCGATGACCTGCCACCTTTGGCAAGGCGTAGCGAGCGACGTAAACATTTTTAAACGATTCCGACTTTACAGATAGTCATTTATATATAAAATATATAGGATGAAGCGAAAAAACCGCGAAAAAAAATTTCAAACCAAACCCGAAAATTTCAAAAGGGGTGTACCTTGCGATTTTTTCAAAATTCCTATTTTTTCGCAATAATTCGCGAACGATTCGAAATTTCGAAAATTTATTTAAACGAAAGTTATGTGTCATTAAAATACGCGTCTAACAACGGTTAACGCGTGTTTTTATATCGAATACTCGCCGAGAAAATTGGGGTTTTTGGGGTTTTGGGCCCTTTTTGCGGCCCCTATGAGAGATGGGGGCTTCGGGTTGGGCTCAATAGAAGGTAGACGTGGAGATCTATATTTTATGACATATTGTAAATGTTTTAAAAATTAACCGGTAACGAGAAATCGCGAGTTGAAAATTTCATTTTCGATTTTTAAAAATTCTGCCGGCGATTTTTGTCCATCCGATTCTACAATGCATTTAGCACGGGCCAATGTTAATTATATATCTATATATCTGTATATATATATATTTATATAGCGAATTTGTTATCGACTATAATTCGCTTACGTTTAGAGATACGAAAAAAATTCTTATTACCTAATTCGATCGTCGTAAAAAAATTTATTAAACCGCGTCGTCGTCGAAATTCGAAAAATTTAAAAAGGGGGGTCTGGGGGGTTACTCATTAAAATTTTGATTTTTGAAAAATTTCGATAGAATCGATTTGGTAGATATTAAAATGACCAATACGAAACAGTAAACCGTTTTCAGTTATTACGGATAGGTCTCGAGCTACGAATTTTTGAAAATCGATGACCTGCCACCTTTGGCAAGGCGTAGCGAGCGACGTAAACATTTTTAAACGATTCCGACTTTACAAATAGTCGTTACTATATAAGAACTGTCGGATGAAATGAAAAAACTGCGAAAAAAATTTCAAACCGAACCCGAAAATTTCAAAAACCTTGCGATTTTTTCGAAATTTCGATTTTTTCGCAATAATTCGCGAACGATTCGAAATTTTGGAAATAGTGTTATAATAAAAGTTATTCGTCATTACAAGACGCGTCTAACGATGGTATTGCCGTATTTTTATATCGAATAATCGCCGAGAAAATCGGGCTTAAAGGGTTTTTGTGTTTTGGGCCCTTTTTGAAGCCTCTATGGTAGCTAAAGGGTTTGGGTTGGTCTTAAAACAAAGTAGACGTGGAGATCTATAATCTATGTTATTAGATCAATGTCTTAAAAATTAACCGGTATCGAGAAATCGCGAGTTGAAAATTTCATTTTCGATTTTTAAAAATTCTGCCGGCGATTTTTGGCCGGAAGGTACTACAATGCATTTAGCACGGGCCAATGTTAATTACTCGACACCTATCGATCGTAACGAAGAACACGCCTGTACCAATTTGGCCGCAATGGCAAAGGTTTAGCAGCAATGTAAATTGATTGTTTGGGATGAATGCACGATGGCACATAAAAATGCCGGGTCAGCTAGTATATATATATATATATATATATATATATATATATGTATATATATATATATATATATATATATATATATATAAGACGTATCATCACGTAAATGTATTTCGATAATTTGATGTGAAATGTAGTGATTTAAAAATGAAATTAAGAAAAAAAATTAATCATAATTACTAAATTTTATATTAAAAGGTATAAAACTTTTCGACTATTAATCCATTTTCAACTGTACATAAATAAAAACAAATATAATATAATAATAAACAAAGTATAAGAAAAAACTGAATCTAAATGTACAATGTTACAAAGAAAAGTGAAATAACAGATTTCATTACAAAACTAACATGATGGTAAATGTAGTAAACAAACACCGAATTAATCTGTTATTTTACATTCTTTTCTTCGTAATATTGTACATATAAATTAAGCGTTTTCTTATATTTTATCATTTATTTTTATTTATGTACATTTGAAAATGGTTCAATAGCTGAAAAGCTTCGTGTCTTTTAAGATAAAATTTAGCGATTTTAAATACTTTTCTATCGTTTATTATTTCGATAATATTATCATTATAGTAATAAAATATCCGACTGTATTAATATAAACGTATTTATTATTAAAATGTAATAACCTGCGAACGATATTTTTAGATAGATAAATAATGGAAGTTGTTAAAAATACTTACATTATTTCCTTCTAGATCGAAATGAGTAAAGTTCAACGTTATGTGTTGTTGCAAAGGAGCAAATATCTCCCAGACACAAGATTTATTACCGGGATACAATTCAGGGAATGAAGGTGAAGTGATAGTACCATTTGGTTCGTCAATTCTTCCGCCACAAATATCTGTAAATAGGGTATTATATATTTTATATATGTATTTTCAAAATATCCGCAATGGCATTTCACAGCGATGTAAATTTTAACATCGTAAACAAGAAAATTATCTAATTATCTTCGAAAATCGATTTTTTTTTTTTTTTCTATAATGGTTGGAATTACGAACTTTATAAAATCAAAAAAATACGTTGATAATAATAATGATAAAAAAAAAAAAGAATTTACCAAGTATCAACGCTTAAACTAAATACGCTAAGGATTTTAAATCGATAAATGGAATAATTTTTTTTTTTGTTTTAATTTTTTAAAGTTAATTTATCTGACAAATATGAAGAAATTACGATTGAAGGAGGATCGAAAAAGTATCATCCTTCAAATACTCGGGAATTTGGATATTTCTGAAACGACAAACTCGGATATGGAAGTTAGATGCAGGACAGAGGTAACACGGAAGGTATTCGCGAAACTCAAGGGCCTATTGAGCAGTTATGGTATTAGTATAGAATTAAAATTGCGCCCGGCGAGTTCTTATATATCGGCTACAGTAACATATGCGGGTGAAATATGGACGCTCATGGCAGCCACGTCGAAGAAGATTGAAGCATTTGAAATGCGGATTTATCGACGGCTTTTGAAGATCAGCTTGACGTAGAAAGTAACTAACGTGGAGGTGCTGCGGCGTTTACGAAGGTTTTGTCAACCATAATTACAAAAAGAAAGATTGCATATCCGGGTCATACAATGAGAGGTGATAGATAACTAATACAGCTAATATTACAAGGAAAAAAATAGGAGTACGAAAGTGCGGCAGACCGTAGATATCTCGATTAGATAATATCAAAAACTGGATAGGCATGAAAAATATAAGAGAACTAACGGACGCAACACGTAATAGAAGATTATTAAACACATTGGTCGCCAACGTTCGCTAAGCGAAGAAGTAACAAGAAGAAGAAAGTTAATTTAGCGTGTTAAGATTGTATTATTCGCGACTAAAAAATATGATTAACGATCGAAACGTAAAAATACAAGAGGACATTAAATTTTAAATAAATCCGTACGATGAAATTAATTGCCGAATCGGAATAATTCTAAATTTTAAAGTTCGAAATACCTTCGCAATTTTTGTTATCGGAATGCAATTGATAACCAACTTTACAAGCGCATTCGTAACCACCTAAATTATTAATGCACATCTGCTCACACCCGTGGTCGACGGAAGCGCATTCGTCAAATTCTAAAACAAAATTAAAATCGAAATATAATTTCTCGCGAAAATTATAGGTTAAATAAAACTTTATAATTATACAGATCTATCCGGAGCGACAAAGAGAGAAATACAACGATAGAGGAGTTCCATTTTATTTTTAATTTTTCGTACGTAGCAAAAAAAAAAAAAAAATAATAAAAATTTACGGATTACAAATAATAATAACAACCCGTCATATACAGAGCCGAGAATCCGAGTTTTTGAACTGTACTGTCCGATACAAA
Organism: Coronaproctus castanopsis; assembly: GCA_032883995.1. Classification (NCBI taxonomy): domain Eukaryota; kingdom Metazoa; phylum Arthropoda; class Insecta; order Hemiptera; family Monophlebidae; genus Coronaproctus; species Coronaproctus castanopsis. The sequence continues at coordinate 33,923,030 of CM065054.1, read as the reverse complement.
TTTTACGAATAGTTTATTACTAGTCGAACGAATATCCGGCGGTAGTTTATATCCGCAATATAAGCCGATCAGTGGACTATCAGCGCTGTCTCCGCTATGTATTTCAATATAATCGTACGCGCAGTTATCGTGATTTTCTATCTAAGATTTAAACAAATAATAATTTATTATTATCACTTTTTTTTTTTTTAAATCATTATCATCATCGTCGTATTGTTCGTGTTCTATTCCTAAATTTAAAATCTCAAAATACAGAAACAATTACAATATTTAAAATTGTTAAACGCAGTAAATTCGGGTCATTAAAATATATATTATATAAAATGTTAAAAAATAAAATAAAAACGATTGTTTAAATACTACACGGAGAACAAAGTCGTACTAAATACAATATGTTACTACTCTGGTGTAACGAATGTTTAAAATTTACAGTATTACTGTCAAGTTGTCTATAATTTTATAAGTACGCTCGACAAATATGTTTATAAAATTATGTTATATAATTTTTTTTTTTTTGAATATCGCATGTTTAAATAACTTAATTACTACGGCATTGTTCTTTTTAAATTCCTATAATTTACTGGCGATTTTTCCTTCGAGTTGTAATAAATTTTAAAATTAACAATCGTATATTTCGATTTATGAGAGACACTCGCGTGTTTTTTAAATAATCGTTATTCGAAAAACAATTTAAATCAGTCGGTTTGTAAATTTCGCATTTTATATTAATATTTAACCTTTCGATATAGTGCTGCTGAGCGCAGATATAGAACTAAATGAAATGGCGCAAGAACTTAATATAAAAAACAAGGAAATACGACTAAAAATCAACATAGCCGAAACAGTTCTGTTGCGAAACGATCACACACATCGGTAATATTATGATAGATCAGAGGAAAATACAGAGGAAGTAACATCGTTCAATTACTTAGGAGAAATTATAAAATGCGACAATAGAATAGAGGAGGAAATAACGAATCAAAATGACCGCCCTAGCATGTGGAAAACTAGAAAATATTTTATAAAAAATAAGGAGATTCCTGTAAGTCTGAAAAGAAAAACGTTTAATCAATGCGTGCTCCTATGGGAGTGAAACGTGGAATACAACAGTAGCAATGGAGGAAAGACTAAGAATAGCGCAAAGAAGATTCGAAAGAAAAATGATTGGCATAACACTGAAAGACAAGAAAGAAAATAAATGGCTTAGAGAAACAACAAAAATAAAAGATACAATACTAAGCATAAAAGAATCAAAATGGAGATGGTCATCTGGTAAGACACCAGGAACTCTTTGCGAATAAAGTGACAACGTGGACTCCAGACGGAACCCGTAGAATAGGCAGACCACTGACACGTTGGATCGACGATATAAATGAAGTCCCGAAAGATTGGGCAAGTAAAACGGTTGACAGGGAAAAATGGAGGGAACTTCGAGAGAGCTACATCCAGCAGTGGATTGAAAATAGCTGATGAAGAAGAAGAAGAAGATTTAACCTTTTCAATCATATAGTACAAAATTTAACGCCAAATTATAAATTTTATACAGACGCTTATTATACTGCTTCTTAAGTGACCTATAGATAATTTTCAACGTATTTTGTATATTTTTAAAATTGATCCGTTTCACGTCAATCGGAAAATAGAAAAATTTTGTTAGCATTAAAATTTCACGTAAGACTGAGAGTTAATAAACTACTACTAATAGAGCGTTATTTAGAATTGTTAGATAATATGGGTAATATAAAATTAATGTTGATGCATCGGAGAGTAGTGATTTTATGAATTGACAAAACAAAATAAAAACAATGTTAATCGTTATAAAATTTATTTTATATTTGCAAACTTGAAAATTGCTTTTTATAGTCGAAAAGCTTTGCAAACATAAAATAAATTTTATAGTGATTACCGTTGTTTTTATTTCGTTAATATAGTATTACTTTTAGATTTCTCCCGCGCATATTTTTTAAATAGATACACGTACGTGCACACACACACACACACACACAGAGCTTACATTTATATGTGTTGATGTATTGGAGAGTAGTGATTTTATGAATTAACAAAACAAAATAAAAACAATTAACTTTGTTGTGTATATAAATAAATAAATAAATAAATAAAAATTATCTACCTCGAAAGTTTGAAACTTTAAAGCAACCTGGTTAAATTCGGGCGCAGTAAAAACCCACACACATTCTTTATTCGATTCGTAATCATCCGGATAATTAGGAGATTCAAAATGACCAACTTCTAAATGAACCACATTTATTTCACCACCGCATACAGCTGTAGAAATATTTAAAATAAGAACGTATAAAAAAATCCTTAATGAGATGTTATGACTTTTTATGTTATTTATTTTTGGCTAATTATAGTGAAGAATAAAAACGAACTTATTTATTCGTATTTAAATATTTATGGCTATAATCATTATTATGTAATTACTACCATTATAGTATACATCTACAAACCCTCGTAATTAGCAGCAAATCCCCGTTGTTTATAATTTTTATCTGACATTACATAAACTACTAACATCCTATTTGTAGTGGTAGTAATCAATTCCTGAATCCAACCTTTACCGCAATACCTACCTGTATTTCAAAATTAATTAATAAATACGCATGGAATTTTTGAGGCCGATTATTAAATAAAAATGACAAATCCTGCGCACAATTATTAACAACGAATTTAGCAGAGGCGCTGAAACCCGGAAAGTATCGATAAAAATTAACAATAAAATTATTTATTAAACTAATACATTTAAATACTTCGGCTGTAACGTTAGTAGTGCACGGGACCCGGATTATGAAATAAGGAATATATTTTTGAAAATGGGAAAATGTATTTACAAATAAAACTCTTAAATGGAAAACAAAATAGAGGCTATTTAAATGTTATATATGGCCCGTACTGCTTATAAGGAGTAGAAGCCTGGACAATTAAAAAATTGATGATAAATAAACTGAGAAGGATGTTGCGGTTATCATGGATGGATATTTCGAATGCAAAAAAAATAAAAAACTAGTACATTGTAAAAAGACGGAAAGTTAGCTATCTCGGAGTCATGTCCTGAGAAATGGTATGACAAAATATCTTTAAATTTATAGTAAAAAAAAAGACATAAATGAAAAAAGACGATTTTAAGTAATCATGCAAATACGACATAATTATTTAACACTGCAACATACGCGCACATATACTTATTCACAAACATCTGCTAAGAGTTTACCGTGCCGTTACAATCTGTCAAAAATACGATATATAATTTCATGCATATTTCCTCATTAAATTTAATATTTCTATCGATATATAATTATCATCCGAGAAAAAGAAACATATATTTATATTATAATATTGTACGCGCATAATATAATCAAACCTAAAATATCTGCTATCGAACAATAAAAATTTCCTTATCGGATAAACATATTACAAATGTAATATATAATATTTTTAAACGCGTGAAATGTAGTGATTTTTAAAAATAAAATAACCAAAAAGGAGTTAAAATCGCTAAATTTTTAAATGAAAAAGCACAAATCTTTTCGACTGCTAAGCCGTTATCAAGTAAAAATAAAAAAAAATATATATACGATTTACGAAAAATAGAAAAAGGTTGATTATGACCACATTCACTATCAGATTATTTTATAAATACTGTATTTTCACTTTGCTAACTTTTGTAAATTCTACATCTAAATTAGTATTTTTTTACAATTGTTTATAAATTGTATATATTTTCATATTTTATTTTTTATATTCATTTGATAATGGCTTAACAATCGAAAAGCTTTGTGATTTTTTATGAAAAAAAGTCTAGCGATTTTAACTCATTTTTCGTTGTTTTATTTAATATACAGTAGCCAAGATATATATATAACATATATATATATATTATATATATATATATATATATATATATATATATATATATATATATATATATATATATATAAATTAGTTATCGAACAATAACTGACATTAATTACTCGTACAAAAAATTGCAGTATTTATCGAAAAGTTAATAATAAATTCGTGATTTACGTGCACGTATAAAACGTCGGAATAATTTTATTTCATATTGTAGAAAATTAAACTTTTTAATTCCGAGATATTTTAAAGGCAGCTAAAATATTCGAATATTTTAAACTCTTAAATTAACTAGTATCAGAAAAGAAATTTGTTTAGAACTGTTTTTAGGAGGGTGTTTTACTGACATCACTTTCCGAAATAGAAATGTTAAATAAAAGTCATTAACGACTACGTAGAAATTTAATAAAATATGAAATTGCGCTAAAATGTATAACGGTTAAATGCGATGATTTAAACGTGTTTATTTCGAGTCATCACGTATCGAAATTATGGTTTCACTTTTTTGTGTGTGTGTTTTTACACTGATCTAGTGAAAAAAGTTTTGATAAAACAGACAATATTAATATTGTTGTATATGATTCTGTTCTAATTATTTTTTCGGCTTGAATATTCAAATAATTGGTAAACATTTTCTTTCTGACAGAAAGATATTGCGTGTATGTATTAATAATACTATTACGTAACAAGATACATATTTTGTTACTTTCGGCCTAATAAGATCACAATATAAGAAGTTTTCACCGGTTTTAAATTTTCAATCATTGCATTAACATCTCTTGAAGGAAAACATTTTATAAACGATGAAAAAATTATGAACGATACATATGTTAGCGATGTTAACGATAATTATAACGAAAAATCTTCATTTATACATTTCGAAAGTTGTAATCAGGCTTGGTGTGCTTTCTTGTAATTCTGCGTATTTCTGCAGTGGTAATATTAGCGATAATTACTAGAAGCTGCAGAGATACAATCATCTACCGTCGCATAATTTTATGATAGTCCGTTAATTATAAAGACAATCTATAATTTTTTTTTCGCTCTATAGAAATATTTTATTTCTCAACGCAAATCCTGTTCTAAAATATTTTTATCCGGTTTTTTTTTTGCTTTTTTTTTATTAGAATAGAAATAATTATACGCAACATATTATTTAACATATCGGTTTTTTTTTTTTTTTTTTTTTGTCTTCCACGATAATATATATGTTTTATTTCAAACAACACATTTGTTCATATCTCGTTATGGTTAACTTTATTTTCTTAATCTGAAACTGTAACTGAAGCAAGAGAAACTGCTTTGTTTATAATCGGTAGAATCGATTAAAACATATCGAAAGTTAAAATGAGGATAAATTTACTGCATCGTGCACGCTAACGCATCAAAATAAAATAACTTTCGAAGAATATTTCAAATAAAATAACGCCAAAGGAAAATAAATACAAACCTATTAATTTCGACTTGTGATAATATCCATCGCGAATTTCCAAATAATCGGTGCTACACTGTTCAGATTTATTGATATCTAAATCGGTAATGTTCACTTGTATATGCTCTCCATGCGACGCTGTAATGCGCCATTCACATCTGATCGATCCGTTAATATTTATCTGATAATGCGAAAAATTTCCGCTAGACTTTTGTAGTGTTTGACCACACTCTGATTTTAGACAAGAATAAATAATTAAATAAAATCATTTATTTAGATTTTATATTGACAAAGTTTTCGCAGTAAATTAAACTTACCGACGTCTATATACTATAAAATAAGAGCAATATATATCATTCCAATTCACTAAAATTATATATACACATATCGTTAGTTTCGTATAGATTTTCAAGATGTAACGTTTTTACATCCGATAAGAATTTACAGAAATAGCAAAATAGAGAATAAAATGATTTAAAAAAAATTTTAACTACGAAACAGTAAATGTGTGAATCAGTTGAGAATAATGCCTATTATGTATAAACATATAGTTTAAGTTGAAAAAAATCGTGAATATATGAATATCAACCATGAAAGTTTATAAAATTATATTTACACGGATATCGTTAAAGTTGGAAATTCCTCCTTGTTTTTATTCAATGTGATTAGAATTAACGATATTTTATTTTTATTTATTTTTTGAAATTTCATCAGTTTTAATATTTGTATCTTCTTCTTTACGAACATATCTTCTAGTTTGAGAAGTTTTTTAATTTGTTTCGTAAACATATATTTATTTTTATAATGTTAGTTTAGGCAAGTTAGGTGTCCCCGGCTTTAACGGTTGTTAAAAACTATTCTAAACACCACTAATACAACAAACGAAACGTTATATATATATATATATATATATATATATATATATATATATATATATATATAATACACCGCTTAAACCGACTAAGCAATTAAAACATATTTCAATAATAAACTTCAACAGATGATACTCTGACAAGAAGAAGTTCTAAAAGTTCTTCAATTAATCAAACAGCTTAAAACGTAATCATCTCAATAGAAACGTTGATAATTTTTACAAATTTCTTATAGATTAAAAAGGGGTAGCAGTAAAAGATTATATGGAAGAGGCAATTTCGTTTTTTTTTTTTTTTTTGAATTTGTTATTAATTTATACCTTCTAAATTGGTGAGTTTGTGTTCTACATGGATAAAAAGCGAATGCAGGAATACTGAATATTTTTTTTCAGTCATGACTTATAGTCTTCATTATTCATTAACGATGCAAAATAATTTTCAGTTTGTACTTAACATATTTTCGAATTCGTGAAGTACTCAAATGACTTGACAGATTTCCACGCAATTAATTCTTTAATATCGTATCGTTCCGAAGTACACTCTTATCGATGTTCTCCTCAGTTTGTGCACTGGATGGTGGTAGAATATTGGCTTTAAAGATATGTTAATTGTCCGAGATTTCTCTATAACTAGAACCTGTAAAAGTAATAGTCGGTCTAAATTATGCGTTAATTAGTAAAACAGGGATTTTATGCAATTGACAAGAAGATTAAAGAGTAATATAAAGCTTAGAGAGTTCATTATTATTGTTTACGTATTTCTGGGGTTCATACATAAGTGTTGAAAAAAGTAATATAACATTATATATATATATATATATATATATATATATATATATATATATATATATATATATATATATATGGGATAGAAATGTTAAGACGAATAAAAAACATGTGTTATTATAACGTAGGGCTGCTGACTTGTAGCTGTTTCATTAAATTAATTCCTATTGAAAGAAATTCCCGGTTGCCTACATTCTTTAGACTGGACGAGAATTATGTTCGGATTTACAATCACAATACAATCGTTGGATAATCTGAGCGACTCAATAAATAATTGTTATAATTAATATTAAATTCATCCAAGGTATTATGTGAGAATTTTGAAGAAAATTTGCATTTAGGGACTTTCTCTAAACATTAGATAGTCTTATCAGAAAGGAGAAGTTCTTTTAACAGATAAGTTCACTGATGGCGATGCACAACAGCCACTAAGTATTATACAAATGCCTGAATAATACATTAATTCTTCTCGTTGCAGTAGTTTTTTGAATGTCGAGACATAAATTGCACATGACGAATTTAGTTTGCTATGATGAACGATATATTTGTAGAAATTTATTAATAATTTCACATTTATAAGTTAGCTTTGAAATATATGTAGGACAATCAAAAATGTCAAAAATTTAATTTTTTTTTAAGATGCAAGATATCATCGAAAGAAGGATCAGGATTTTTTTTAGAGAATAGTATCGGAATAATCATAAATACGTTTGACGAGAATATTTTAAACGTTACACCTTTTACGACGTTATTTACAACTTAGTAAGATCGTTAATCAAACAGTAATGTACAAATAAAATAGTTAAATTATGAATCTGTGAAGCACAATTACGAATAGACGTTAATAGTTTTATTTATCTTTTCTAACTTCAAATATTACAATATTAATTCAACCTTTATGTAGGAGATTAATGGAAATTTTCGAATAATCTTAGTATAATGATAAGATATAAGACACGGTTTTGAGAAATTTAATAATAAGGAAGTGCACAGAATTTCATGAAATCGTCAGAGAATTTCCTATTTGCAAAGCTTATTAAGATTATTTACATATATATATATATATTATATATATATATATATATATATATATATATATATATAAAATTTAAACAGTGTAGAATTTAGTGATTTAAAAAAAAAAATAACAAAAAATTAGTTAAGATCACTAAATTTTTATATATAAAAATACTACAATGCTTTTCGACTATTAAGCAATTATCCCCAAGTGGACATAACTAAATAAAACATAAAAATGTATACAATTTATAAAAAATATAAAAGGAAAAGCAAAAATAAAATTAAATGTAGGACAATGCTGATGTACAATATTACAAAAAGTAGCAAAGTGAAAAAATAGTTATTTATAAAATAATCTGATAGTGAATGTGGTAAACAACACCATTATTTTATAAATAACTGCTTTTTCACTTTGCTACTTTTTATAATATTGTACATCAGAATTTTCTTACATTTCATTTTATTTTTGTTTTTCCTTTAATTTTTTATAAGCTGTACATATTTTTATATTTTATTATTTATGTACACTTGATAATGACTTAGGAGCCGAAAAGTTTTATGATCTTTTTGTATATTAAAAATTTAGTGATTTTAATTACTTTTTTGTTATATATATATATATATATATATATATATATATATATATATATATATATATATATATATCATCGTCGTATTGTTCGTTCCAGAACGTCGTGACTATTCATTGTACGTTTATTTGTACGTACAAAATGAGCTAGCATTCAAGGCACAGATGCGCGCGCATATGATATTATACGGAGTAGCCTCTCCGTGATAATTAAGAATTAAATAATGATGAAAACTTTTGGTTTCGAACTCCCCAATCATCAAGTTGACAGTCGAGCACTCTATCAATTACGCCACCAAGATTATTTATATATATATATATATATATATATATATATATATATATATATATATAAAACCCCTATATTAGATCGTTGAGAGAAATTTTTTACACACATGTCAAGTATTAAAACATAAAAATAATGCTTAACCTCATTTTTAAATGTTACCTCCACTTTTAAACTTTTAAAAACAATTACTAAACGCGCATTTTGTGTGTATATGTATGTGAACGAGAACAATAATATAAATTTACTCGGGCACTTATATAGCATTTTTGTTTGAGCTATGTCTCCTTCGCTCAAACGGATACGTTGTCCAATTTCTGGTGTTTTCTTGCCGTCTGGATCAACTTCTATTGGGTAAATAGTATCCAAGTAAGTGCCCTAAAAGAAACAAGAAACGAAATAATCCATTTTACGTCAACATTTTTCATAAGCATCTACTATTTAGTTACTAAAAATTGAAACAAAATTACAAATAGACCGTTCTATTATTAAATAATTCGACGAAAGTAGTTAAAAAGAATAAAAATAATTTACTTAATTATATTAAATAAAAGAATATTCATAATCGTATGTATTTCTCGCTGTAAATAAAGATAATTGATGGATATTATTTTATTAATTAGTCGCGTTTTAATTAATCGTTTTTTATTATTCAAAATTTCCGCGTTTATTTTTATCTTTATACTTTTACCTTTTAATAATAAAACAATAACTAGAAACAGTGAAAAAACAATTATAAAAATTGAACCGAATTGCGAAAATTAACGCAGGGAAAATACACAGTCGTAAAATATTTTAACTGAAAGATACAACCACTAACAGATCAATATTATGTTTATTTTTTCACTTTTCCGATTTTTTATACGTAACCGTCCAATTTAAATATGTGGGAGCAATAATCACAAATAATGAAAGACATATGAAAGAAATAAAAACAAAAATTGCAATGGCAAAATAAACTTTCATGAATCTGGAAAGCGTACTTAAAAACAGGAAGTTGTCGATGGAGCAAAGAAAAAGAATTGAAAGAATTGTGCAATGTTACGTGTGGCCCGTATTTAAAACATACGGCCGAAATGTGGGTTATTAACGCCAAATGCAAAAGGATGTTGGACGCATTCGAAATTTCGACTTATCGACGATTATTAAAGATATCATGGACAGATCTCATCTACAACAAGAAGATGTTAAAGCAATGCAATCTAGACAGGCTGACTATAGTAGAAGATATTACGAAAAGGACATTAAAGGTCACAAGCTGCGGGAAGAGGGCTGTTTATGTTGGCATTACGAGGGGAAAACTTGGAAAAGCAACAAAAGAAAGGAAAATATCTGTAACCTCAAACAGTGGATTTAATAAAACCGAGGCCAGACTGATGCGTAACCATCTTTGAAGGAGATGTAATTTGCTTTATATATATATTTATATATATATATATATGTATATGTATGTATATACGCGAGTCTGTGAAAAATGTAACAACGGTAACAAAATATCGGACATTTACAAAATGTTTTACCATAGCGAAACTAAAAAATAAATGAACATACCTTAGAAAACGTATTACGAGCATAATGCATAATAGAATCATAATCGTAAGCCAGACCCAACGAATTTACTTCTTCTTCGGTCAGTTTATTGAAATTGTATTCCTGTCCTAAAAAACAAAACAAAACACATTAACCCTTTTCAGTCACGATGTCCACTATGGTACATGAAATTTTAACGTTGACAAAATTTTTCATTTTCTGGTTGACGTGAAATGTCTCAATTTAAAAAAAAAAAAGAAATATTTACATAAATACATTGAAAATTATCTACAATTCACCTAATAAGCAGTTCCTGTATAAAATTTATAATTCTATGTTAAAATTTTATAGTGTACGACTGAAAGGGTTAATTCGCACACGCACATACACACACACACACACACATATATATATATATATATATATATATATATATATATGTATATATATATATATATATGTATATATATATATATGTATATGTATATATATATATATATATATATATATATATGTATATATATATATATGTATACAGGGTAGAGACACGAGGATGCAGATGGGCAGCTTGAGGACCTGCCCACTAAAAGTCTGCAAAAATCCTATGACTGTCTCCCCCTCGGCGGGTTAAGGTCGCCGTAAAAACCTTAAATAAATGTTACTCCTCAGTAACAAACCGTTGCCTTGCGGTTAGGATTTTCATCCAAAGGCTTGGTACAGGGAAGCAGCTGTTACCAATACCTGCTTGGAGCGGACGACCAATGATGTCGGTAAGGTTCAAGTTAGGACAATCGTACGGCGAAAATCACATATTGATTTAATCGACTACGGTACTGCGATGAGGAAAGCAACGGAAAACTACCTCATTAATTATTTCCAAGAAAACCATTATGTTCACGAATTACTCAGAATCAGATTTGTTACGTGATCCGACTGACAATCGGCGTCTAGGTTACAACGGGATCTTGGATGTGAAATATGCGACCGTGTCATGCGACCCGAGTGACGATCGGCGCTGCAAGGTCATGGCTCAGACTTGCAGTGTAAAATATGTGACTGAACCTAAAAGAATCAAGAAGGATAAAAAGATTTTAAACATTGCAACGTGGAATATAAGAGGGTTAAACCAGGTAGGGAAACTAGCTATAATAGAAAGAGAATGTGAAAGACTAGGAATCAGCATAACTGGTTTAAGCGAAACTAATTGGCAAGGAGACGGCCACTTTCTAACATCGTCAGGTAATAAAGTTTATTATGCAGGCGGAACAGAACACAAAAAGGGTGTGGCTTTCTTAATTAATAGAAAACTGAGTAATTATGTAGTGGCATTTGAAGCAATAAATGATAGAATGATTTATTTAAAACTGTTGACTAAACTGATGCCTCTAAACTTACTACAAATATATGCACCGACTGCATCAGCTCATGACGATGAAATTGATTTGTTTTATGAAGATCTACAAAATATTATAAATAGAATCAGTAAAAGAGAACCTATGTTAATTTTAGGTGATTTTAACGCCAAAATCGGTGACACTGCGAAAGAGAACAGTTTGCGTAACGTAATAGGTAAATTTGGATTAGGAAAAAGAAATGAAAGGGGTAACCGATTATTAGAATTCTGTATTACAAATAGCCTATATATAACAAATACTGGCTTTAAAAAACATCCACGTCGATTATGTACATGGAAATCGCCATCTGGAAATTCGAGGAACCAGATAGATTACATACTGGTGAGATCAAGATGGAAATCATCATTATTGGATGCAACAACATATCCTAGTGCTGAATGTGGAACTGACCACAACTTACTAGGAGGGACATTTATAATGCGATTGAAAAGAATTATATGCACATCTCATAAATATAGGACGATAATAAATAAGCCGGATACTTTCTGTTCCGCAGTAAATAACAATATCGAACAAGATAATCGAAATTATGAATCGCCTAATGATATTTGGCTGAAACTGACCTCAGCGATTGAACGGGCAAAAAAAGATGAATCAAATCCGATGAGTATACGGAAAAGGAAAAACTGGATAACTGATGACACAATAAAATTAATTGAAAGACGTAGGAACACAAAAATCCATGGTAATGATGTGGAGTATAGGCAATTATGCAGAGATATCCAACGTGCATGCAGAAAGGATAAGAATAGATACTATGGAGATCTATGTAAACAAATACAAGCTCACAAGGAAACGAATGAAACTAAAGATATGTTTAAAAAAATACGCATAGTTACTAGAGAATTTAAAGCCAAACCATGGGGTATTGTAAACAACACCGGGTCGTTAATAACAGACATACGTGAAATAACGGAATTTTGGCGTGATTACTGTCAAAAATTGTATACAGATATAAATAGAAGTACAAATAGAAATTCAACGCAAATAAAGGACAATAAATTTGAACAAGAACCTATGCCTTTACGCGATGAAGTAAAACAAACAATTGTCAAGCTAAAAAATGGAAAAGCTGAAGGCGAAGACAAAATTCCTGCCGAAATAATTAAAATATTATCCGGAGTCACTTTTGATTTCCTATATAAATTATGCTGTAAAATATGGAATACATGTGAATGGCCGCGTCAGTGGACCACGTCAATTTTAATACCGATACATAAAAAAGGGTCTACAAAAAGTTGCGATAACTATCGTACAATCGCCCTCATTCCACACGCTTCTAAGATATTATTACACGTAATAAATGAGCGTTTAAAGTCTTATCTTAATTGGCAAATTCCTGAAGAACAAGCCGGTTTTGTCGCAGGAAAAAGCACGCGGAATCAGATTTTGAAAATGAAACAAATTATAGAAAAAGCCAGAGAATACTACGTGCCTGTATATATAGCATTTATAGACTATAAAAAGGCTTTTGACAGCGTGATATGGGACAAGCTATGGATAATTTTGTCCGAAATGGGTGTTCCTAATCATATTATAATGCTAGTGAAATCACTTTACGAAAACAATTATAATACAGTACGAGCAGATAATTATTTCTCTAAACCTTTCAAAATATCAAAAGGTGTTAGACAAGGATGTATCCTATCGCCACTTTTATATAACATATACTCTGAATATATAATGCGACGTACTCTTGCCGCAGAGGAAGGAGGTATTTCAATTGGTGGAGCAAAAATTAATAATTTGAGATATGCCGATGACACGGCAATTTTTGCATCATCTATGGAAGAATTAAGTACAACTTTAAATAAACTGACGACAGTAAGTCATGAATTCGGAATGCGTATAAACAAAAATAAAACAAAAATTATGATAGTGGATCATAATAATGAAAACATATCTAATACGTCACAACAATTACACGGATATGAAGTCGTCAACGAATTTGAATATCTAGGTGTCCGGATCAACAATAAAGGAGGCTCAAGCAAAGAAATAAGGAGACGATCTGCGATGAGTCTAAATGCTATGAATAAGTTGCAACGTATCTGGCGGGATGGAAATATCAATTATTCTACAAAAATACAACTTGTTCGTTCCCTGGTGTTCTCCATCTTTACCTATGGTTCCGAAACATGGGTAATAAACTCCACGGATCAGCAATATATTGATGCATTTGAAATGAAATGCTGGCGCATAATGCTGGTATAAAATGGCACGATAAACAAACGAACGTCTCGATCATTAAGCGTCTTAATATAGATAAACGATTGTCACAAGACATACGCGATAAAATGCACAAATTTTTCGGTCATATAATGCGTGCACGAGACTTAGACAGGACAGTCACACTAGGAAGAATGAACGGACATAGAAGAAAAGGTCGGCCAATGACCCGATGGACGAAACAAATATGCCGACGTGTTAAACTGTCAATACCAGATTTGGTACACTCGGCAGATGATCGACAACTGTGGAGGAATTTGATTGCTACATAATGGTCACGACGGTCAATTATGATCAATATACGACTGTAGATATATATATATATATATATATATGTATATATATATATATATATATAATAGTTATTTATGCTATTAAAACATTACGTTAATAACATAAAGCACGTCGTGAGAAACAATTTTTTCATTTTCTTTTTTTAATGTATTAAAACAATTTTTGTTTTCAGACGAAGGTAGATACAATAAAAGGAAAAAAAATTGCTTTCTAAAATTACGTTCAGCTCCTTCTTTTTCATCGTGTCCGTTACGAAAACGTAATCAAATTTTTCCACACCAATAAGCAGCTACGTTTCGAGCATTGTCATTTGCTAAGTATAAATTGGTCTCATTACGATTTGTCGGACATGCAGAGTTTTATGTTTGTAAAAATTGTAATTTGGCAGATTTTTTAGTACGTATATATGTAAATCAATAAGAACTAAGTATGTCCGTAATATTTTTATATAACTAGGAAATTCATTGAAATTTTCCTTCGTTCCGGAATTGATAAATTGTGAATCGCAGACATTAGTCGATTATCAAGTGTAAATAATAATAATAATCTTTCACTTTTTGACAAATAACAAATTATAACACATTGCTCGCAATTATCTTACGGTTATATATCATAAAGAAGCTACAATTACAAAAAATTTACACCTAACAGAAGCGTACACGTCCGGTTAGCGTACGATTCTTGATGAGCAGTTACTAA
Source organism: Coronaproctus castanopsis (assembly GCA_032883995.1). Taxonomy (NCBI): domain Eukaryota; kingdom Metazoa; phylum Arthropoda; class Insecta; order Hemiptera; family Monophlebidae; genus Coronaproctus; species Coronaproctus castanopsis. The sequence goes on along the minus strand of CM065054.1, from coordinate 33,908,006 downwards.
TAATTCGCCTTGGTTTTTCCAATTTATCATTATGAATTCCGTGTAAATTTGTAATTAATATTTTGCGACGGTGCGAATTATCGCTGAAAAATGTAACTATGTTTCAAAAATGAAACTGAGTAAAATTTATAAGTAAAAATATATATATATATATATTTAAAATTTAAAAATATATATATACATTATTTTTTGTCAATATTTTTATAACGTTTTCGCCGCGAATCTAAATTTAGTTTTAAATTTATTATAGCGTTTGTACGGATCATTCGTACATCATCGAAGGATATATTAAACACTTTTGTTCGACGTTGTTTAAATTCGTGGAAAATATTAAATTGTGCACTACTCGATAATCATCGTCATCTACGATGAAAAAAAATGTACATATTAAATCAACGAATTATATACACGGCAATACAGATCAGTTCCCAGTTAAACGTAAATATTTGTAGGCGTCTCGATAATATAATTAGAACGCTCATTAATAAAGTATTACACAATGAAAATAAAGATGATAAAGAAATGTCCGATAACAAGATGTGATAATTAAATATAAATGCGGGATAGAATAAAAATAGTACTATCAAACGTTTTTATCGCAAATCATCATTATACGCGCAACTTAGGAAAAGAGACGTGAAATTGATGTCATCGTAAAAAGAAAAAAAAATTGACGAGATAAGAGATAAAAAAATCTATAAATAAGACGTAATAATAATAAAAGATAAAGCAAAACCGAAATAGAACATTAAAAACTTAATGAAAAATAGTTGATAGGACGGTTAAATCATAAACGTCGCAAACTGCTCCCCTTATCGTACGGTCTTTAAAAATGCATATATTTAACGATAAATTTTAAAATGATGTATAAAACGGAATTCTAACGATATAATTATTTTTTAAATAGGGATTCCTTCACAGCCTACCCAACGTGATACTGTAATTACTAACTCGTATTTCTATAAACTCGGACAACTTCTCTAGAAATATCGCTATGTCCGGAAACAGATGTAAATTCACAAGATGAAAAAGGGACAATACGTTATAAGGAGGACCATTACGAGACGCGCGCAGTAATTTAAGATTTCAGAGCGTAGTGTTATTCAAGAAAGACATTCGAACAATACATGAACGGGATTGCAAATTGCACGTCCAGCATTCCTTGATAAAATATAGGCTGCCTCATTTTCAGTAAAAGGAGCATTTAAAAAGTGATCAGAGGGGCTACTTTCAGGTTGTATAACCTCCTCTATTTCAGATAGATTGGGTGGAGCCAGTGACTCAACAAATGACTAAAAATTATCTTCCGACAACTGTCTCTAACTTGGTTATTATGATGAACTTCTGAACGCTTTAGACAATTTCCGCACCTTAGAAATATTGATGTTTGCCGATCGAAAAGCTTTGCATTAATAAAAATTTTTTTATATCTAAAATATTTTCTAAGATATTGACTAACAGACTAAAGAAATCGTTAAATTTTGAACAAGTTCAGAAACAAGTTGGTTTTCGGAATGGATTTTCTACAATCGATCACCTACATGTCATAAATCTACTTATGGAGAAATGAAAGAAATTTCAATTAGAAATAAATTTCGCATTTACAGATTATAAAAAAACGTTTGACTTGTTAAATCATAAACTTCTAGACAGCGCATTGAGGAACCAGGAAGTGCCAGATAATTATGGAGAACTTATTGGAAATGTGTATACTGATATGAAGGCAAGAATAATTACGGAGATAAAAGGGGAATACTTTGTTATGAAAAAAGGCGTAAGGCAAGGAGATTCATTATCTCCATTATTATTTAACGCTGTTTTAGTAAGAAATATTTCGAAAACTGGATTAAAGAAACAAACAAACGGAGTAAGGTTCAAAAAAATCTTAGATTCGCAGTTGATGTAGTAATTATATTTGATGATATTAATGAGTTACAAGTCATGTTAAATGAATTAAATGAGAGGGGTAAAAAGTTGGTTTAAATATAAACGTGATGAGAAAAACAAAAATATAACTGCAAATAAAAATATAACAGAAGTCTTAATAGATAATAAGAAAATTGAAAATGTACAGTATAGCTTACTTAAGACAGCTGATAACTTTCAGGGATAAAAAAATAAAAAGAGGGAAGTTAAACTTACTTGGAAAAAATACTGGTCGCTTAAATATATTTTTAAAGGATCTTACAGTACTAGACTGAAAGGAGAAATTTTAAACGTATGCGTTCTACCTACCCTAAGTTATGGATGTCAAACATGGTCAAGTTCGAATACTATGAGGAATAGGATTTTGACTTGTCAGAATACAATAGAAAGATCAATAGTGGAAGTTAGATTAAGGGATAAAATAAACATGGAAATAATTAAAAATAAATTAAAAGTTAATTATAACTTCAAAATAAGAAGAAAGAAATGTGATTGACCAGGTCATGTTGCGAGAATGGATTATGCGAGATGGGTCGAAAAATAACAGATTGGACTATATATGAGAATAGGAAAATAGGAAAACATGAAATTAAATGGAACGACGATTTCGCTAGACTGTTGAGACACAAGCAATATTAAAGGGTGGCTTATGATAGGTTGGAATGGGCTCGGTTAAGGGAGGCCTTTGCTCGCTTTCAGGGATTAGACATAAGTTATCGATAATTTTAAATAATATTATGCAGTGTATAGTTACGTGTTTATAGCTAATAATAATAATTTTTTATATATATATAAAATCATTAATATTAATTAATAAATATATAATCGTTACCCGTCATTATATGATCTCGAACTATTTGTACATGATTATCACGATCTGGTCTGGTATGTTCGTGCCAGAATCCAACGACATGACCCAACTCATGCACAACAATTCCAAATTTGTCACAATTTTTCCCGATCGATATAGCCTGGGCTCCATTACCACGTTTACCGACAAATGAACAACATCTGAATAATATTAAACGAAAAATAATAAATAAAAAATATAATCCAAGTCATGTGCATATTACTAAGTAAATTATGTAGTAATAAAAATATGTAAGAAATTACGCGAAATTGAAATTTAATTTAAAAAAAAAAAAAAAAACAAGAAAGGAGTTTAAATCACTAAACGTTTTATGAAAATCACAAAGCTTTTCGGTTATTAAGTCATTATCAAGCGAACATAAAATAAAATATAAAAATATAAATCTATTCAATATGTCAGAAATATAAAATGCACAAATACTAATTTAGATATATAACTAATAACAGTATTTATAAAATCGAATCTGGCAAACAACACAATCTACCTATTTTTTTCCTCAGATAATATAAATGTATCCGTCTAGAATTATTTTCGGTGAAAACCATTTGTTTCTGATGATGAGTGGTGTAAGTCCATTCGAAACGTTAAATTTTTTGAATAATCAGGACGTGGTTTTCACCGAAAATAATTCTAGACGGATGGAAAACAACCACGAAAGTTTTAATAAATATATAATATAAATGTATACAATATATAAGAAATATAAAATGTAAAAAAAAAAAAATCTAATTTAGATATACATTGTTTATTTATCACAATATTTTATAAATACTATTATTCATTTTGTTAATTTTTACAAACTGTATATCTAAATTAGTACTTTTACATTTTATATTTCTTATACATTGTATACATTTATATTTTTATACTTTATTTCATCATCACGTGATAATGGCTTAAACTTTAAGATTTTTATAAAACGTTTATAAACTATTTTCTTGTTTTGTTTATTTTTTTATTTTTTTCTAAAAAGAAAACATTACATTCCACACTTTTCAAAAAAATGTAATTTAATATAAATATTTTTACACACTTCTTACCCGCATGGTCTTTCTGTAAATATAATGTAATTATTGTGTTCTGCAGCAGATCGTTCGACGAATTTAACGCAAGTATAATTTTCCCAATGTCTCATAGCTTGTTTAAATAACGAACGATGCATGCCATTAAAATGAGCATCTATTTCGTATGGTATCACACCGTAATCCCAAATTCGTTCTCTCCTGGCAGTTGCAGCTCGTTTCCATCTGTAACTTTTATTCCTGACTAAATAAGATTCCCTATTTTGTCGTTCGTCATCAGTTTCAAGTTTTAATGTTTCATTTAAAGGCAATTCCTCCCTTAGAACAGTATATCCTACGTTTTCGGTATCAATAGACGAATCCAACTCTATTACGTCTTCATCCTTTTTCGCATTACCTAACGTTCGTAATGTAGGTCGCGAACAGGGTAATCTGTAAATAAATACACAAATAAATAAATATATATATATATATATCTCAAGTGTGGATAAGTGACTTTACCTAATTCGATAGTTAATAACGAGAAATCATCCTGACGACTCTTTTTGCACAGGTAGGACTTTCCAACGAATATATATATATATATATATATATATATATATAATATTATATCGGATTGCAAGATATGACCAGGACGCATAAGGTAAACGTATTTATAATTTTTCCCAAACAAGAAAATAAAATGCTTACTGTAAGAATAATTACCGAAAATTAATTCACAATTTGTTAACATTTTGATCATAATAAAAAACTTTGAAATTATCGACAGTTATACTCACACACATATGTATATATATGAGATGTGGTTATAAAATAACGAAACTGACGTTTTGCAGAAAAATGCTCATGCTAGAAAATTAGCGACTGACAGATGTTTATCACTTCAGTATAGTCACAGTTGTTTTCTTGTTTTGTCGGAAAACTGTTAATGTGTAACAACAGAGCGACGAATTATTAGAAATTTCACATGAAATTTAGAAAAATCGCTATTGAAACTTATAATTTATTGAAAGAAATATTTAGCAATGCTTGTTTATCGCGTGTACGTGTTTTTGAGTGGTTAAAGTGTTTTCAAGATGTCCAAGAAGATGGTCAAGATGATTCACGTTCGAATTGGCCTTCCAAATCAAAAACGGTTTGGAATATCGGAAAACTCATTCATGTGATTGCTGAAACTGTAACAATTGACGAACAATCCGTATGACAAATTTTACACCAAAATAGTACTTAAAATTCTTACATTTGAACAATACTAAGCTCTCAAAAATGTTTGTACTGACACTTTGAACGCCGTCGAAAATAACACAAACTCACTGAAAAGGATAATAATGTGTTTTTTTTTTAAGCTATGATCCCTTAACAAAGCGTCAATTCACGCACTGTAACAGCCTATTTTCACCGAGAGTAAAATAAAGGTCGAATGAGCAAATCAAAGTTCGAAACAATGATGATTAATTCTTTTGATATTCAAGGGATTGTATATCTGTAAGCGTAGAGTCGGGAATTGTTTCAATAATAATGTTGCTGGTAATGTTTTGCTTAAAGCATCGTATAAATATAATTTTGATATATTATCATTAGTAGATCCTACATACGTACCGATTCAACATAATCAAACGGCTAACATAATTGATTTAGTATTAGTAGAAAAGTTTAATAACATTACTACTAATCTAATCTACTTTATGTAAGCTTTCTTCCACTTTCTCCAAACAGTTTGATCGTTATCCATATTTAGCCACTTAACTCCAGCTATTTTACATACATCGTCTTCCCACTTGGCACAGGGCCTACAAATATTTCTCTGCTCTTCTCTAGGAATCCACTCCATAATCCGTTTAGTCCATCTACGGTCCAATTCTCCTAGCTATATGCTCTTCCCACTTCAGCTGTCCTACTCGTACTATAATATCTATTATTTGTATCTGTCGCCGGACCCATGTGTTTAGTTTTTGATCCATTCGTTTGGGATAGGATACATTGGTTATACACATTCCTCTTTAAAGAAATGAAAATCTATTTATTCCTTACGATATTGTTGAGTCTTCCAGCTACAATCCATGAATCTGCATAGCGTTTTAACCATGCTAATTACTTGATCTAAATATATATGCTAGTCCACTTGCTGTAACCCCTATCCATCTAGTATTATATTGATTTGTTGTGGAATACTACTCATAATCTTGGTCTTGTTAATATTATTGTTGGTTAGAGTACTGATACAAACTCGTTAACATTATTTGTAAATCGTTAGCCTTATCGTTTATCTATATTATGTCGTTCGCAGAACGTAGGTGATTCAGTCTTTCACCATCAACATTTATACCTAAGCAAACCCATTGTAGGTTCTTGAACATACTTTCCAACGTTGTGACAAATAGCTTAGGCGAAATTGTATCGCCTTATCAGACCTTTCTTTTCAGCGATATTTTGTCTGTTTTATTTACGAGTTGTATTTGCATCATTGCTGAGTTGTATGTGTTATTTATGATATTCTTGATCTATACCGAATTCTTTGAGCGCCTTTTTTACCGCCAATGATTAATCTGCAAACAAACCAGCCTGTATAGAGATTTAATAATAATCTAGAAATGCCTATGTTACTTGTCTCACACATAAGTCCATTACCAAAATTTATCGCTCAGGTGTACTACAGTGCAGTGTATTAGGACCTTATCCGCTTTTAAATTAAATAAATGACTGTGCAAAATTGATTAACGTTATCAGGAGATTATGACATGCTAAGTCTCACCATGTATTATTCTAGGTATAAACATGGTAGAATTAAGTATAGCTTATTTTTCTAATAATTAGCGTCTAATCCAATTATTTTTTATTTATACAGTTACTTGTATATGTGTATGCATATATTATATATATATATATATATATATATATATATATATATATATATATATATATATGTATATGTGTGGGTGTGTATGTGTGGGTGTGGGTGTGTATGTGTGCATATGCATCTAACTACTTCCTGCCGTATTATCATATTTTCTTTATTCTTCTAGCTGGTTTTTATTTACCTTTTCCTGTATAACCGAATATTCATTAAACTTATTATTTCCTCTAATACAGCGCTCCTTTTTTCCCTTCTTTTGCAATTTACAACAAGCCTATTTAGACTACCTAGCAAATGTTGTTTTGGAAATCTGTCACGACTAAGCAGTTACACTATTGTTGTGTCAATCGGAGGGTTTCAATGCTGTCTCGTTGGTATGATGTTGCAACTGCATTAGCAGTGGCTTCTGCCTTGATTACTTCTGCCACTGTTTGAATTCCTAGGTCGTGATGTAACGTTGCGTTTGATACAAACCAAGGCGTCTTTGTTAAATGTCGTAGGAGCTTATTTTTTGAATCGTTGGATAATAGCTATATTGGTATATTTGGCGCATCTCAACAAGTGAGCGCCGTACCTCCATATTGGTTTCAGATACGCGTTGTATGACGAAAGTTTGTTTTGCAGAGACAGCTTTGAATGCCATCCTAACAACTAATTTAGCTTATACAACTTTAGATATAGTTCTTTTTGTTTTTGAACAATATGTGCTTTCCACGTTAAACACCTATCTAGCAAGAAACCCAGCTACTTGACCTGCTGGTGTGAAGAAATACAGCGCACTAGTTTAAAATAACTGTTAAGGTATCAGGTACTTAACATTAAGAATCTGTTGTACATATTTAAACATTTATCGTTAAAGTTCTTTCTTATTTTCTTCTGATGAAGTATAATTAACTTTTTTTCTAAATAAAATAAACAAAAAATTAATAAGTAAAAAATGGCATATTTAAAGGTGATATAGAACAACTCGAATTGGGAGTAACTGTATCGAATAGAGCTTTTCGTATAACATGCGTGAAATATAGTCTACGAGAAAGAAACAGAATAGTGGGATAGAAAAAAGCAGAAGGCACGTCAGAACAAAATGTAAAAATTTTAAGAATTTTTAAAGTCGCTAAAAAAAATGTAATAATTTAAGACGATATTTTTATAAAATACAAATTACAAAACGTTTTGAAGATAAATTTGAAATACGTAAAAAGTTTAGCGGATAAACAGGTATTATCAAATCCTTTTTCATATTTTTTGGAAATTAAGTTATGGAAAATTTTCTAATTAACGCTACTCGGAAATCGGATAAGTGATGGTACGTAATATATTAAACATCACTATTGAATGTAACACGTTCAAGAAATTTTTTGCGAAAAATTGTATAACATTACATGTTGTATAACCAACGCAAGTAGATTTTAGAAGACCACCCGTGAAAAGAATCCGAACGTTATAAATAACGTTGCTTACGTAGAGTAAACTATAAAAACACTAAGCGAATAGATAAAAGTTGTATGTCGTATACGTTCATTTGTTAATTCTTTTAATGTCGTATACGTTCATTTGTTAATTCTTTTAACAACTCGCAAAGCACGATGTCCAGAAATAAATTGGCCATTTCCTGTAGTTGGTTTCACTAATCATAAGACATTTCCTTCATTGTTTGGGAGTGTTTCTCGTCTGAGAATGTTCCATCAGGAAATGTCCCTCGTCTATATACTTTTAACCACTTTCAGTTCGTATACGCATAATGAACAAGCCTACTCACGAATAATAACTTTAACGTTACTCGGTATATGAGGTCAGGGCCGTCAATTTAATCTTCGTTTACTCCATTTCCTGTCATAATGATTAAATTACGTACATGATATATACAACAGACAAGCATATACAATGTACACACAAAAATGAAATTCGAAAAAAATGTGATTAGCAAATAAACATGGATCGTGAGAAATCATTTTCTTAAAGTATTTTCCCATAGAAACATCCTGACAACTGACAAAAAATAACCCTTTATCAATTTAATAATGTCTAAAGTGTAACTAGTATACGTGAAATATGATAACTTATTTGATTTTTAACGGATATAAAATATGAAACGCAGGCAGAGCTTAGCATTTGCTTCGGGTGATCATTATTCAACGATATGTTTCTTTAATTATTTAAAACCTTATTATATATATAAAGAATGTATGGGTATGTATCATTTATTTTTTTACTGGGAAAACAACAAATAAATATTTAATGTGGGTAAAACTCGAAACTAAGTAATAATATGCACATTCCAGAATGTAAACAGAAATTTTATATATATAACGGCCTGTGTTGTTAAAAACGGCTAAGGTTGCTCCAATTTTCAAGTCTGGAGATCGTTGTGCAACTGAAAACTATCATGCTATCTCCCTACTTTGTGTACCCAGCAAAATATTGGAGTCTATTTTATATGAGAGGTTATATATTTTTTTTTTGCCTAGAGTTGTTCCCGAGCAGCATGATTTCTTAAGGTCTAGATCTACTACAACTAATCTTGTTACATATACAGAATTAATTACAGGCTGATTAGAGCAGCGTCTTCAAGTTGACTGCATTTATACGGACTTTAGTAAGGCTTTTGACAAAGTCAGGTATACTTCTAGTTAACTTGCATAATTACGGATTTTCTGACGATTATATACAGTTATTTAGATCATATTTAACTTCGCGTGTGTGCTATGTATTATTTAACGGATACCAGTCCTACTTCTACTTCCGGCGTACCACAGGGGTCTAATTTGGGTGCACTATTATTTAATATTTTCATAAATGATC